>VWZE01004773.1:182462-233029 GCA_013396675.1 Eubucco bourcierii | reverse complement strand
TTTTTTATTATAAAAAAAAAAAAAAAAAAAAGGTAGGGGAAACTGAGAACAAAAGCCAGAGAAACAAAACTTACTGCTGCTTGGGTAAGCAAAGGTTTTGGCACACGTGAGCAACCCCAGGAAAAGGCAGCTCCCTGGTACAGTGAGCCAGGATGGCTGCTGGGGGGAATCTCATCTGGGAAAGATCCATTGAATGGTTTGGGTTGGAAAGGACCTCCAAGATCATCCATGCCATGGGCAGGGACACCTCCCACTAGATCAGGCTGCTCAAGGCCTCATCCAGCCTGGCCTTGTACTCCTCCAAGGAAAGGGCATCCATGATCTCCTTGGGCAACTGTTCCAATGTCTCCCCACCCTCAATGCAAAGAATTTCTCATTAATATCCAGTCTAAATCTCTTCTCCTTGAACTTCAATCCATTCCATCTCACCCTGTCACTCCCAGCTCTTGTAAAAAGTCCATCTCCAGCTTTCCTGTAGCCCCTGTAAGCACTGGAAGGCTACTCTAAGGTCTTGGTGGAGCCTTCTCTTCTACAGGCTGAGCAACCCCAACTCTCTCAGCCTGTCCCCATAGGGGAGGTGCTCCAGCCCTCTGAGAAGAGATGCAAAATCTGTTATCAACCAGCAGTACCTGGTGTTGCTGAGCCTTAGTGGGCAATTCACTTTCTGCAAGTGCTTAAACACAGAGAAACTTCTCCACCTGCAGAGAGTTCTGTGAGCAGTGAGGGAAGCCAGCCTGGGGGGGAGGCTTTTGTGGTGGCAGTTTCCATTGCATAAGGATTGTTCTGAATTATTGAAAGACTCACAGCTTTCCATGGGGAGTTATCATCTCTAGTGGCTAAAGAGAGTGCCTTCCTGCCTTACCTGCTCTCTGAAGAGATGCCATCAAGGTTTTAATGTTCCTGGGTTTGTGGTTATGGCAAAAAAAAAACCCCTTGTGTGCATCTGTGTGCTTAGGTAAAGAGCGATGGTTACTGGGAGGGCAATGAGGCTCACATGTACCTAAACCTGTGGCTGCTTTGATGCCTCTGCCCTATCTCTGTCCCACAAGATATATAGGGGAAAAAAAGAAAAGTCTAAAACTCATTTTCCTCTGCTTGCTGCTTTTTTTTTTTTTTTTTTCCCAAGCCATATATTTTTAACATCCCATTTCAGCAAGACATTCCTGCAAGTTTCTTAATTTAAGGGTAGGAGAATCCCCATTAAGATTATCCTTAAGTACTTTCCTGAATCAGAGCCTAAAACAACAAAGCCTGTGGACAGGGCTTTTAACTGCTTGACAGTGCCTCTCTTAAATTTGTTGAGTCTTGAGGAATCTGGCTGCTGCTTTTCAGTGCCTCCACTCTGCTTCCACTGCAGCTGCTGTCAGATAGGAAGGTCCCTGCAGCTCCTAAGGAAAGCAGTACCACAGCTAATAACTTCCAGTTGTTTAGACACACTCATTCATTTCTGTGACTCCTAACAGTAAAGACATCTTGATTATTTAAAAGATGAACAAAATTTCAATTTATCTTTAGTGTCTTTTTGTTTGTTTGTTTGCTTCTTCTTCTTTTTCCTCCCTCCTTTTTCATAAGGATCAAAGGATTTGGTTCTGTGGTGCTTTCTTACATGAATTCCTGACAGGATTACTGTGACTGTTGGGCTGGGTTCCTCCTTACCGCTTAAATTTCTCACTCCTTCTATTTCACCACATTGCTTTTTTGTTTCACAGTCCTGAAGGTGTTAAGTGGGGATCTATACCTGGAGGAGCAGAGGAGTTTCTAAGCATTCCTGTGGGAATTACGTTTGACAGTGCCGACAGGAAGCTTTTCCAGCAAAATCCCCATAAATAAATCCTGGATAAGGCAGGCCATACAAGCACTTAAATCACAGATACAAAGTTACATTTCAACCATCACTTTTAAAGACCTAGAATTTTCTGCATTTGACACCACTAAAGAATCCAGCCTGTTCTCCAGCATTGTCAGCTCATCTTGCAGTGGTTCCCTACTAATGGACCTCAAATGGGAAGATTAAAGCAGCAGATCATGCCTTGATAAGGCTGAGGAGCATTAAACAACAAAATAAATCCAAATTCTTCTCCCTACAGTCTGAACAAACATTGTCACAAAAGTAAATGCAGCTACTCTTTGCAACACATCAATCTGAGTGGAAAAAATCCACTGCTTTGGCTGATGAGTTTAGACCTTAAAGGGTTTCCAGTATAATAAAACGTGATGGAAGAATTCAAGGCCTGAAGAGGGATCTAAGTGCTTTAACTGTTTGTTTTGGCTCTTTCCAGTGTGTGTAGGCATTTCCATTTCCTGAGAAGTATCAATTAAGCTGTATTGACTTTTATTTCTGGAAATTGGAAGCTTTATTCTCTCAGCTAAATCAAGAGCGAGGCTGCGGTTCGCTCAGAAACCTTTTTCACTCGTTTCATGCCTTTGCTCTTTTATGCTTCTTAGGACACAGAGGATTTATAGGCTAAAACTGCAGCCAGCAGTCTTCACGTGAATGCATTTAAAAGTAGGTCAGTGCACCTGGAATTGTGAAGGGTTCAGGAGGAAGACTGAGACGTTCTGAAGGGTTGGAAGCTTGTGATTGGTGCATGTAAATGTAAAGATAGGTTGATGGAATTTGCTTTATTGAAGCCTGCTGATTTCTCAGCTGATTAACTGCCCATTGTTGAAAAACTAAATTGCAAAAGGGCAAGAGCATCGTGGACATGTTCTGCTACAGCTCAAGGGTCAATGCTATGGAGCTGAAGTTGTCATCCCAGTGTCATTCAGGGAGCAAATGCTCTCCCGGCTTTGACTTACAGATGCTTTTCCGTGTGGGTGTTTTCTCTTTAGCACTCTTTTTATTGGCTCATAAAAACCTTGATGTAGCTGTTAGAGTTTCAGTCCACTTTGCAGTGATGCTTACAGGCAATGAAGCAAAGAAGCTGGTTGTACCCCCACCAAAGGCCTCACTTCCTCTGTCACTGTCAGGGTGAAGGCAGCGCAGAATGAGTTGGGACAGCAGATCCTGGCTGACTTTGAGGAAGCCTTTCCTTCTCAAGGTACAAAGGTAAAGTTCTCACTTCCCCTCTTCCTCCCATTGAAAACTCTTACTGAAAACTCTTCATTGGGTTTGATCTCATTTTGCATCTAGATTTGCTCTCTCTCAGTTTCAGGAGTTATTTTAGAAAGCAGAGGAGGGTGCTGGGTTTATTTCTCACTGTCTCAAGTGCCCTGACAGACCAGGGTGTGCTTCCCTCAACATCTCACCCAGGTTATTGGCTGCTTATTGGACACAAAAGGTTCATCTTGTGTTCAGATAAACCCCAGCACAGGCTGCCTGTTGACATGCTGCCACTAAGTTTGTGTCTGGTTTATTCAGACAGCAGGAGATACAAATCTGGCCTAGGACTAAGGCAACAAATGTGCTTCCCCGGAATAATGCATCCAAATGTTTGCAAACAGTATGGGAGGGAAGGTATCAGTTTGAATTGATTTCAAAGCAAACACTGGTTCTGTCTTGCAGAATGCCAGCCCTGCTGATTTCTTCATGAAACTGGCAGCTACAGGAGTGAGGGAACTATTTAGAACAGATCTTTGATGAAGGGCAAATCTCTATCTATGTGACTAAGCTTCAAAACAGCATATTCTAAATTTTCTGCCTCTTCCACTAGCATCATGGCCTACCAGCACAGCCCAGCAGATGCTGCTTGAAGTGTTCCAAATTAATCATCTCTAGACTGCCTTTTTCCCCCCCCCCCCATTAACTTGGGCTTCAGGTTTGCAGAAAAGGGATTTGCTTGTCCTGTTTGTAAGCCACTTCTCTTAGCTGTTCCTCAGTATGTCTGGGCTGATGAAATGCTTTGTAGAAGTGATGGGGCAACACTTCTTGCTGGAGCTGGCAGCTCTTCTGTGGTAGAGAGCTTCTTGGCTGTTGAGCCACAGAGCAGGTTTAGAGCCAGTGAAACGGAAGCAGCTCAATTTTCATCCAACAGAAGAGAGATAAAGAATTGGTAATAAAAAAGTAGCAGCAGAAGCATCAAAAAGAAAAGTATAATGGAAAAGAATAGAGCCAAGGTAACCTGGATGGTGTACAACTTACAATTGCCCATTCAACTCTTTAACCTTAAATCTTTTGTTCCTGTTTATTTTGACAGAGGCCTGGTGGACCCAGCAATGTCCTACGTGATGCATGTTTAGTTGCCAACGTCCTGGATCCCAGGATCAAGCAGGAAATCATCAAGAAATTTATTAAGCAACACCTCTCAGAGTACCTGGTCCTTTTCCAGGAAAACCAAGATGTAAGGGAAGCTTAACAAGCTACATTTGGATTTTGCATTTTGCTCTGCTGGCGTTGACAAAGTTCACATCTCCGCAGGTTCCGGTGGTGAAATGTTTCTAAGCCAAGGGCTTGGAAGCAGTCTCTTGTGGGTGTGTTATGGGCTGGCTGAGGAGTGGGGAAGCCATGCCACAGAGTCACAGAATGGTAGAGATTGGAAGGCACCTCCAGAGATCATCAAGTCCAACCCCCCTGCCAAAAGCAGGATCACCTAGAGCAGTCATAGAATCATGGAATTGGTCAGGGTTGGAAGAGCCCACAAGGATGATCCAGTTCCAACCCCCCTGCCATGGGCAGGGACACCTCACACTACATCAGGCTGGCCACAGCCTCATCCAACCTGGCCTTAAACACCTCCAGGGATGAGGCTTCCACCACCCCCCTGGGCAACCCATTCCAGGCTCTTACCACCCTCATGCTGAACAGCTTCCTCCTGACATCCAGTCTGAATCTCCCCATTTCCAGCTTTGTCCCATTCTCCCCAGTCCTATCACTACCTGACATCCAAAAAATTCCCACCCCAGCTTTCTTGTAGGCCCCCTTAAGATACTGAAAGGCTGCAATAAGGTCACCTTGGAGCCTTTTCCTCCACACAGGGAAGCATCCAGGTAGGATCCTTTCAGTCTCCAGAGAAGAAGTCGTCTCTGCCAGGATGACTTCCTCCTACCTTAGACCTCAGCTGCATAGATTAGCACTGAAAGCATTTTCCCCTTATATAGTAAATGAATAAACTCAGGTTAGGTGCTTTCTGCCCTGTAATAAAGGGCTGAAAAATTAAACCCTGAGGATTAGAACCCCCAAAACTTGGGGAAAAAAAACCACTTCCCTATAACCAACCAACCCTCAAAACACCTAAAAAAGGGGGACAAGGGATTTCCAGGGAGTAGATTCATCTGTGTAGCTAATCTTTAGACTTCCTGTCCTGATGCTAATGGGACTTAAGTAGGACTAACAGGACTTTAAAAATTTAAAAAATCTTTGGTTTGAAAAAAAAAAAACAAAACAAAAAAACTTTGAATTAACATATGTGAAATGTCCACAGTTTGTGGCAAAGAGGAGAAAAAAGGCTAAAATGCTTCATTTTAAAGAGCATTTTTCCATCACAGGTTTTTTTTGTTGGGTTTTTTTATTAATTTTTCCACTTTTTTTGGCAAGAAAACACTAATCCTGGGGTGGGTGGGGGGATAGGGAGGAAATCCCATCCTGTTCATGTTATAAGAATTCTGAAGGTTTATGAGTCCAGAGTCCTCAGAGTGTAAAAAGGAAACAGCTGAATGGGGGAATCCAAGACCTATGTTCTCATCTCTCAGGATCCCTCATGTTTAATTTCTCTCTATGTGAAACAGAGAGGGTGGGATCAGATAAATCATAACTGGATTGAACATCCAATGGCACCTACATGATTTAGCAGTGCTGCTGTCCTCTTTTGCAGCAGAACTTGCTCTTTAATTCATACAAGATTGGGTTTTCAGCCTGGCATGTCTTTAAGCACTGCGAAGAACGACTGCGAGCGTTCAGGGTGTTATTAATATTGCTCAGGTTAGCTCTGATCGATAGCCCAAGCTGCTCTAGCAAACTGCAGCAGCACAACCAAGCAACCAGGCTGGGTATCAGCAGGTGCTGCAGTTGCAGGGGTTGTTGTCCATCTCGTTCAGGTGGCCTGGCTGGATAAGATCGACAGGCGCTACGCCTGGATCAAGCGGCAGCTGGTGGACTACGAGGAGAAGTACGGCCGCATGTTCCCCCAGGAGTGGTGCATGACAGAGCGCATCGCCGTCGACTTCTGCCACGTCACCAGGTCAGCTCCCAGGGCCTCCCACCAGCCACAGAGTGAGAGGGCTTGGAAGGCACCTCTGGACCTCATCTAGCCTAACCCTACTGCTAGAGCCGATTCACCTAGAGCAGGTTGTGCAGGATCGCATCAGATGGGTTTGGAACCACTCCAGAGGCAGAGACTCCACCACCTCTCTGGGCAGCCTGCTTCTGTGCTCTGCCACCCTCAAAGAAGTTCCTCCTCATGTTTAGATGAACTTCCTATTTTCAAGTTTGTGCTCATTACCTCTTGTCCTGTTGCTGGGCACCACTGATAAAAGCCTGGCCCCAACCTCCTGATACCCACCCTTTAAGTATTTATAAGCAGTACTTATTAAGAGTCATCTTCCTTGAAACAGAAGCTTGGCTTGTTTGCTACCAGATTGATGATGTGTGTCTTAGGACTGGAAAGGATCTCAGAGCTCTATAGAGAATTGTCCATGGTTAAAAGCAAGCAAAGAGTGAAAACTCTGAGCAATTGCACTAAATCTGTGTGCACTGGTGAGAGAGTGAGATGATGCAGAAATCAATTTTCAGTGCAGGAGAGGTGCAGATCAGTATTGTTAGAGGCCAGGTGAAATAGGGTGGGCTGCCCATGGTCTGACTGCCTTGGACCATGCTCTTTGACAGCCAGAGACAAGGAACCAAAGGAAGGTACCAGCTGGAGCCCCAGTAGCACCATTGCTCTGCACCCCAGTCAGAGATGCTGTGCTTCCCAAGGTTTGATGCTGTGAGCTTTTCCGGTTACTGCAGTGCCCTGGCTGCTGGCAGATGAGGTCCTGTTACCCACATTGCTCTGTACAGCTCTGGCTGTGTTTGAAATGTGATCCCTGAAACACTTTTATGTTGGCGTCTTAGGAGTTAGCTCAAGTTTTGTAATGAAAATCTCTGTAGGACATGGGCTGAATGGGAGTGTTAGGTTTCAGATCTTCATAGAAAACCACATTTGGTTTTGCTGTTTCCTTCCTCTCAGGACAGAACTCGCTAAGATCATGCGCACAAGAGCAAAGGAGATTGAGGTGAAACTGCTTTTGTTTGCAATCCAGAGGACAACCAACTTTGAAGGACTTCTGGCTAAACGCTTCTCAGGTTGCACTCTAGCTGATGGGGCAGGGGTAAGTGGATTTCTAGACAGCAACCTTTACTCAGCAGCTTCCTGGGGAGAAAGAAGTCCTCTCATAGCTGTGGAAATGGGAGGCTGCAAAAGGTGTCACCTGCACCTCTGGGCAAGGGCAGGTTGGGATCTTTTGTGTGACTGTGCTCAGTGGCTTGTGGTCAGGAAAGTGATTGTGGTCTTGCAGAGTGTGGTAGAGAAGATGGCACAGGGCTCACGAGAAGGAGAGTGCACTGATTGTGTGCTTCTGGCTTCTCCTGAGGCCTGTGCTGTTTGCAGCTGAAGCCACATTGCTATGGAGAACCACAAATTACAGCATGGTGACTGCATTATGATGTTTGTTCTCTGCATGTCACTGGCACATACCTAGAAGTCCCCTCTTCATTTCTAGTTACCACATGTTCACCACATGGTACCATCTTTCAATCCCACATTGTCTGTTGGCTTAGTTTTACTTGCAGGAACATTGAGACCTCCTACTTTTCGGTGTCTCATTTGGTAGATTGCAAAGGCAGAGCCAAGAAGAAACAGCTCAGTGAACATCTCTGGGGTCATCTCTGTACTTCACTGCCCAAAATCTCAGCCAAGAACTCTGCCAGCCAAGTGCCCTGGGAGCACAGAGTCCACGTGTGGCTCAGAAGCCACTGGTTTGAGGTTGACTTCTCTGTCCAGCTGGTGTCTGGAAGCCTACTTGGGTGTGATAATTCAGCCTAGGAGGCAAGCCTGCCTGACCAACTTCTAATTTGCTGTGGATCAGTAGGTGCCACTAATTAAAAAGGGAAGTCCTGGAAGGTTTTCCTCCTGGCTGAATTTAGCTCTCTCAAGAATATGCCTTTATTTTTCTGACAAATTTCATGCAGCTTTAATTAAAGTGGCTTCAGTGGGTTGCTAGCCCTTTGGAGGAGATAAGCACAGAAGCTGCTACAACTGAGGAAAACAGAAGGGGAGGATGCTGCTTGAAATCAAAGAAAATCCTTTCTGCCACCCTCTCTAAGCTGCCTGGAGGCTGTGACACTCTGGATGTCAACACCTGACCTGGTTTGCACACAAAATGAGGGCCCTCATTAGAAATGGCTCTCTGGTGAGTGCACAGCAGAGGCAGGCAAACTGGTGAGAGCAGCAAGGCAGGAAGCACTGCAGCAACTGAGTTTTGGGGGCTGCTGTCATGGTTCTGCTTGCTTTGGAGTGCATGGTTTGAGGGAGCAGAAATTTGATTTAGAGAGTCATTAAGGTTGGAAGAACCCTATTAGATCATCAGGTCAGTCTGTCAACACAGCACCTCCATGGCCACCAAACCATGTCCCCATGTCTGCACATTTTTGAACACCTCCAGGAATGGTGACTCCACCACTCTGCTGGGCAACCTGTTCCAACCTGCCCCTTCAGGGACAACTCAGGCAGAGCAGATGAGAGTTGGTGCAAGAACAGGAGGCTGCAAGAGAGTGCTGAAGGTGAAGTGTGCTGGTGGAATGACAGAGAAGGAACCAGGCTCTGACCTTCTAGCAGGAAGCAGTGGGCTTAAAACTTGATTAGAGAGGAACTGCCTGGCACTCTGCAGTCACCTCTGTGCTGTGCAGTGCTTTGAAGGGCTTATTAAAGCTAAACATGGATGCAGCTATGTGCCAGGGGGGACAAACCAGATTGCTCTCTGAGGATCTTACTATTTGTTTATTCTTAACAGAAAAAGCCAGAAGTGCCACTTCCTTCCACCAACCCATTTCTGGAGGATGAAGCTGGGACAGAAACAGATGAGATTGTGATTGAGAAAAGTGATGTGGACAAAGTAAGTCTTTGATGTTCTCCAGTTGTCAAAATCTCTGGTGGTGTCTAAGCTTTTCCCATCACATTGATTTGAACAATTTGTTTTTCCAGCAATTAATTTAGTGCAGTTCTGATCCTCTGGGCAGCAGACAGGCTCCCAGTGCAACTATGGTTTGCTGTGGCTCACTTCACTGTAACCAAAGCAATCTTCAGTTAATAGTGGTGAGACAATCCTGCCACATGAAGAGTGAGTTGGGTTCTGTTCTAGGGCATACAGCAGCAGCTCAAATGTAACTACAGGATTTCTGTCAAAGAAGGATGAACTGACATAGCTGGGGGTTCAGATTCCAGAAGAATCTCCCACTACAAACAGTTGCAATTTGTATTTTGTCTTCTCAGCCAAGCACATTTCAGCCTGGAGTTAGCAGGCAACTCGTTGAACTTTCAAGTGTCAGTTTCAGATTGTCAACCCAGATATCTCACTTCTGGGATTTTTATCTCTGTAGTGCTTTTCATTCACTAACCTCTGCAAAGCAAGCAACACCTAACCACTTGTGAAAGCACTTTGGGGTTTCCAAAGCTCTCTGCAAACATTAGAGGAGTGAATAGTAAACAACTGTTTTAATTGGCACCCACATCAAAGCCTCTAAACCCTGTAATTTTTACTCACCAGGCAAATGTTTTCTGAGTGTTCAACTGGGGAGGCTACTACCCTCTCTTTGCCAACATTACAGCCCTGTAAACAGGCCATATGCAGATGGTGTCCTGATGGATGAGCAAGGCCTGAGGACCCCCTCAGATCCATGCCCCGGGGGAGGTTGTGGGCTGGTCCCTCTCCACCAGCACAGTTTGGTGCACTGTGCTTGCCCTCCACAGGAACAGGGCAAGCCTCTGCCTTCCATCCACAGAACAAGTTTTGCTCTTGCCATTAAAATGTGGCTTGGGCAGTTGGCATATCAGTGATCTAGAAGGCAGAGATAGGGAACTTGAGGAGACATCTGCATGGTGTATTTTTTGTCATGAGCTTCTTTTCCACTGTGTAATGGCTGGAGGAAACTTGGTCCTGATGCAGTGCTGGGCTGAGAGGACTTCCTTGAAGAAGTGAGTAGTGCTAGAAGGCAGGTGAAGGGAGAACTTGCCAAGCCTTTTGAGGCTGTTTAGAGATGGGTTGGGTGAACTGCCCTGGCCAGAAACAGTTTAGGTGCTTCTGAGAAAGGAACTGCTCTGCTCCTTGTATGTGGGGAGGCTGGTACAAAGCCATGCTTTGAAATGCCATTTGTGATGAGGTTGTCCTCTCCTTCTGGACGTACCCTGTGTTAAGGGTCACCATGCAGTGCTGGGCTCTGCTGCAAGGGCACCTGCCAGCCAGATGGGAGCCCCACAGGCCCCAGTATTGCAGCAGTGCCAGCAGATGGTGGTTAGTGCTCCTGAGTTCTTGCTGAAAGTCTCATCTTCTCCTGTTACTAGCTGAAGAAGAGAAGGTACAAGGAAGGATTGAAAATAAGAGTTTTGAGTGATAGAGGTCTTCCAAGACATTGGTTGTGAGAACTGAAGACACTTGGGAGTGTAAAAGGGAGCACAGAGGTTGGGGTGGGAGAGGGAATCCATGTTAAAAAAGAACCTCCTTTAGTGATCCTGGCAGTTGGGTTTAATCTGTTTACTTTGGATAGTAATGAAAGGAAACTGAGCCAGCTGCAGACCTCCTTACTGTGACAACAGTAACCTTTTATTATTTCCATCAAACTCAAGGAGGAAATAGCTTAAACATCTGCAGCTTTTGGACAGGATTGCACACTCAGAAATACAGCTTCACTGCTACTGGTAAAAGATTTAGTATTCCCCCACCATGCCGGGAGCAGCTGATGGAAAGGCACATGCAGAAAACCAGCCCTGTGTTAGGAGTTGGCTCTTCCAGCCTGCTAGATTGTAAACATCATGAATTTGCAACCTTGTGTTGGTGCTGCCATCCTGGAAACTTGGCAGCTGGAGGTCTCTGTCGTTACCAGCTATTGTTTTCCTCCAGGCTCCCTTGGGCGTCTGCATCCGGCAGAAAGGGGCAGGCACTGGCAAGGGGGCTGGGGTGGAGAATGCTGGCTTGTGACTGTCTCCCAAAGCTGTAAAAACTTGCATTCTCCAGTCATGCTCTTAGAAGGTTAATGAAGTCAGTCTTACAGAGGTGGTCTGGTCTCCATAAAGCCCCAGGTTTGCAGCCATGTGTTGGTATTTGTTGTGTCTTCCAGTCTCTTTTTTTTTTTTTTCTGAGCAGAATTTGCCTTGTCCTCCTTTGCTCCTTCTGTAAGTGACTTTGTGCCACCTCTTCTGTCACTCAGGGGAGTATGATGTCCTTTAGGCTCTCTTGTTTTGCTTCTCTTATGCTAAGAAAAAAAAAAAATCAGCTGGAAAAATTCATATCTTTCTTGGCCAGGAGCTGATCCTGGCTCTTTGTAGAGGGAAGCAAAAATTCCATTCCAGAACCACTCATTGCAGGCAGGGAAAAATTGTCAACTCCCCAGCAAGCAACATGAAATATTGTCTGCCAGTGAGAACAATTAAAAATCTAGCTGTAGGGCAAAGATGAGCTTAAAGGACCTGCCCAGCCTGCTACTTAAACACACACAAATTGAAGCATTTGAGTTGTCCCAGTGGCATCAGAGAGATGTACTTGGCCACTGCCAGTGAGAGCAAACTGGATGAGTCCCTAATGGCATCTGTGCCTAATGCTCTAAATGTGATTTGGAAAAAGGAATCTCTGCATCCCCAGAAATGTGTTTCACACTGAAAAGCAGGCCTGTGATGCTGCCTGTGTAATTCTACCTCCTGCAGTAATTGCATGTTGTTTATCTAAATAAAATTCAGCCAGATGAAACCTGTAACTTTGAGTTATTATCCTTAATATTCTGAAATAGAGGGATATTTCAGTGTGGCTTCCAAATAATTGCTGCATTTCATTTCAGAGGTGACTTAGTGGGAGCCTTGTTACTGTTCAAAGAGTTCAGCAAGGTTTTATTTACAGACTGCATTAAGATTCTCCTGATGAAGTCTATTAGCATGGAGCAGCCTTCTCTTTCAGGATAAGGATATTCTGCAAGTGAAAAGAGAATTCCTTGGAGCAGTAAAACTCTGTAAAAAGAAGGAAAGACCTGGACATCCTGACCCCAGATAGGCCGTCACTTTTGTGCCTTAGGTTATTTGACAGCATATTACTCTGCTGTAGTATTTCTAAAGACTTAGGTCCTCCTGTGCTGTTGAATCAGGGCTGCATCAAGAGGAGTGTGAGCAGCAGGTCAAGAGAAGTGATTCTCCCCCTTTGCTCTGCTCTTGTCAGACCCCACCTCAAATGCCACATCTACTTCTGGTGTCCCTAACTTCTTAAGTACACAGAAGTGTTGGAGTGAGACCAGGGGAGGATTACAAAGATGATCCAAGGGCTGGAGCACCTCTGCTATGAGGATAGGCTGAGGGAGCTGGAAGAGAAGGCTCTGAGGGGATCTTCTAGCTGCCTTCCCATACCTGAAGGGATCTACAGGAGGGCTGCAGAGGGACTTTTCAAAAGGCTGTCTGGAGACAGGACAAGGAGAAGTGGTTTGAAGCTGAGGGAGAGTAGGGTTAGTCCGGATCTTAGGAAGAAGTTCTTCAGTGCAAGGATGGTGAGACTCTGGAACAGGTTGCCCAGGGAAGTTGTGGACACCTCCTCCCTGGCAGTGTTCAAAGCCAGGCTGGATGAGACCCTGAACAGCCAGGTCTAGCTGAGAGGTGTCTCTGCCCATGGTGGGGAGGTTAGAGTAGGTCCCTTCCAACCTAAGCTGTTCTGTGTTTCCATGATTGTTTCTTCTAGCTCTCACAGGGCAGGTTTGAAACCAACACTCTAAATGTTTTCTTACAGCCAAAGAAGCCAAAGGTCCCTGACAATCCCTTCCATGGCATTGTTTCCAAGTGCTTTGAGCCTCACCTTTATGTGTACATCGAGTCCCAGGACAAGTGAGTAGCCAACCTGCTCTTTGGAGTTTGTTTGCTTTTGAATGTCTGTTGCAGTTGGATTGTCCTAGATTTTGCAGGCAAGCTGCAGATAATTAATTTCTTGAAAGTCTGCTTTCATCAGGAGCAGTATTCATGGTTCCCAGACAGTTAGGACGAGTGGGACCTTTGCTTGGGCACAAAAATCGGTGTTCAGAGGGCTGTGGGTGGTGGCTTCATCTCTAATTGGAAAGGCAGGACTGCTGCCCACTGCCCTTCTGCAGGAGAGGCTTAGTGCTTCTGAAATTGCTTCTGTTCCCTTTGCAATTCCCACTGCAGACATGTGCCTTGCTTTCATCTTGTGTCTTCCACAAATAGTAGGTTTGGTGTTGGTTTTTTTTCTCTAAAATACACATGTGGCTTCGTGGCAGAGGAGTTTCAAGATTTGCTTTACAGGAATAAGTTATTTGAGATCCTTAGATGAAAGCTGTTGTAGATGAGCTGGCTGTAAGATAACATTATCATCGCTCACAGATTGGGACTTTGTCAGGGGCTTTAATCCCTGCAACCCTTTTTCATCTTCCCCTTTGACTTACAGCAAAATAACTTGAATGAAAGGAGCTTTCAGCTCAGAGCTCTGAGAAGTTTTTAGAGCTCTCACCAGACTTCCTTGTGCATCTTAATTCACACCAGGGTTTAAATAACAGCTGCGGTGCCAACTGGGAGAGGAGATAGTTGGGAAAGCTTCAGTGCAGTCTTTTAGCACAGGTGAGTGGCTGGGAAGGAGAAAACTTTGCCTGCCTGGTGTCACTCATCTGTCTGTGCCCTTCTGTCTTCCAAGGATTTAGCACGTTGAGGGAATGAGCAACTCCAGGCTTGTGGTGCCCTGGTTTGGTGTGAACTGCAGTGTAGCCACCTTGAAAAAGCTTTCCCATGTCCCCTCCAGCTTTTAGTTTAAAATAAATAAATAAAACCTTGCACAATGGGCTGTCCTGCTGGGCTGAGGTTCCCTTCTGCGCTATAACAAAGGCAAACAGCTCTTTTCCACCCCCTGCCCTCAGCCAGCTGAGCTCTGACTTGTTTGAATGTTTCTTTCCCTTCCCACTGGGGAACACTTTAATCCCTGTTTGGGTAATTCTACCCCACTGTGCTCCTCGCCCTTTCAGTTGCTTTTTTTTTTTTAATTTCTCTTCCCTTTTCCTTTACAATCCTGAGATGTTTTATGTTAGCTTTATAGCCACAGGCTGCAAAGAATTCAAAGAAAATACTGCCACAGTATCCCCATGCTGCCCTTGCCTGCCAAAATTGCCTTTCCTTTATGATTTTCTCTCTTTTCCCCCACTTTGATTGAACTTCTGAGAAGTCTGTTGCTGATGTCTGAAAATGAGGAGTTGTTTAGATAATTAATTGTATGTTTGGGCCCTGAATAGCGAGAGCAGTGTCACAGTTTTGTTCATCATTGCCTTGCATCCATGGCAGAAAGCAGCCTGCACTTTCTCTCCTGAAAAATTGTTTCCATCCCCATTTAGAGAAGCACAGTGCCAAAATCTCAGGCAATTTAAGAGGAGACACCTGAAAGAAAGACTTGAAAGATGCTGCTCTCCACCATTAGCTGCAATGTAAATATCAAATTTCTTAACAGCAAAGCAGATTTCAATTCTGTCTCTCTGGGACATCTCTTGAGCTCTTCTTTGTGCTCTGCTGGAGCAATGGGAGTGGACGCAAGTGAGCTGAGTGCTGATGGAAGAGCTCTGCCAGCTCTGCTGTGTTGAGAGTACACAGGGCTGTGGTTGAGAGTGCTCAGGTGTGTGTGTGTGCTTCAGACTGTTTGCAAACCTGGTGTTTCCTGCTCGTGGGATGTGTCTGTGGCCCAGGGAGTCCATGGAAACTATCCAACAAGTGGTGCAGGTATCTCGGTGCCATCGCCCTTACTCGCTGCCCACCAGATACCAACCCCTCACAGGGTGACTGCTGACTGCCTGGGATCAGGTGACAGAACAAGAAGTGGTGTCCTGAAACTGTGCCAAGGGAGGTTTGGGTTGGAAATTAGGAACAATTTTTTGACTGCAAGAGTGGTCAGGTGTTGGAACAGGCTGCCCAGGGAGGTGGTGGAGTTACCATCCATGACTGTATTCAATAAACATGTGGCTGTGGCACTTGGGGACATGGTTTAATGGCCGTGGTGGTCTTAGGTTGATGGTTGAACTTTTGATGATCCTAGAGGTCTTTTGCAATCAAAGCAATTCTATCATTCTCCCAAGCACCCACCTTGTTTTTCTCTCATGCTGCTGAGGAGTTGCCCAGTTCCTGCCATGACTGCCAGAGATGCAGGAGAAACACTTGAATAGGTCGAGTGCAACAGAAAGAGGAATGTAGAGACGGAAAGTTCTAAGAACCAGGATAAAATTCCCTTTGTGATTTCATTTCACATTTTCTCTTGGTTAGATTTGGAGAGTTCTTGCTTCCAATAAACGTGCTACTGTTAGGAAATACCACAGCTGTGCTACCAGAGAGTTTGCTTGGAGCTTTTTATACAGAGCCTGTAGAGAAAATGTTCATTTCTGTAGCTCTCCTGCATTCTTCATGTTTCATCTCCCACCAGCTTTTTCTGCCAGGGTCTTTGTGCTCCCATTGTACCATACAAAGGCTGTTAGCCTTCATATTGTGTTTGGGCCAGCTGAGGCTAGTTGTGAAAGTCTGATTGACACCAACTCAGGTGTACATTAATAATATATCAGTGCCCACAGTGCGCCATACCCTGGTCAATCCCACGCTGCCATATGAGCGATCCTCATGGCTACCTTCAGTGAGCAGTTTACCCAGGATAGGATCAGAACAAACTTGAAGCTCCAAGTGCTGCTCTCCCAGCTCTTTTGGACAGCTGCATTTGCTCCTGCATCCCAGTTGACAAGACCTTGGAGGATGGGGAAAATGTAAATACATTTCATTCTGAGCATGTGGAGTAAGCACAAAGAAACCAAAGCCTCTGTCATTCCCCACTGTGTCTTGAGACTGAGAGAGTGACAAAATCCAAAATGGTTGGCAAGGGCTAAGAAAGCTCCACATTGTTGCCCTGCTGGAGCAAAGTGCAGATGCAGAGGTGGAAATGCAACTGTTTGCTGGGACTGTGACACGGAGCAAGCCACATCTGCCTGACTTGAGAAGCTGAAGCAAAACTGCAGCTCCTGCCGCAGCCATCCCTTGGGCTCTCCTGCAGCCAGGAGGGGAGGTGCATTTTGCTTCACTGTGGTTGAATACAATCAATGCTTTGGTTCAGTCTTCAACTGCCCGTGCCAGGGTAGAGATTTATCACACCACTTGAGCAGCCTGATGGTTTTACAGGTCTTGTAAGGAAGCCGAGGAACTGTGTGTATCTGTGGAATCAGAGCTATGTCAAGTACTCAAAGCAGCAAGCATGAAAATAGGGGCTACTTGTCTGCACAATAGCCTCTGAGTTTAAGCCAAAGAGCCTGACTGGATGATTTAAAACCCTCATATTGCAAGCACATAGCTGTGGAATAGTTTGGCCCAGTGGATCACCCAAGGTGTGAGCTCATCTGTTGTGGCACTGCAGTTCCTAGGTTTACAGAGAAGAGACAAGTCACCTCTTCTGCTTGTGTGGTGCTCTGGGTTCTTTGGCTCTTTCTTTTTCCATTCTCCTAAGGATTTGGCTTTCTACTTGGATACCATGGATTGTAGCACAACACAGCCATTAGACCCTCAGCAGTGTGAGGGGTGAAGGTTGTGCTGTGGGAAGAGGGGAGCTGGGACAAGTGAGGCCAAGACCGTAATGGAGTGGGGCATATAGAATACAAGAGCTTCACAACTTCTTTTGCTCAGCAGAGTGCCCCACTCTGTTATCTGAAATGTCTATGTATTCCTCAAAAGCCAGACTTCCTTGTGGAAGGCTGTGGTGTGTTTGTGTGTCTGGGGGAGGAGGTTTATTGCTGTAATTTAGTTCATCTGGCAAAAGTTGCTCTGCTTAACTGAGCTCTGGTGTCAGCAGAGCTGCTCTTGGTTCCTGACACGGATGTGCTGTCTCTGGAGGAGTAGGAGCAGAGGGACTGCCCAAGATCAGAAGACTCCTTCAGCTCTGTATTGATGATTCTGGCTGTCTGCCATGCTAAAAAGCCTTTTTGTCCTGATGAAATGGTGGAGTGAAGTTTATTGTTGCCTAAAGACCAAAATATTTGAGTAAGGACCAGGTTCTAATGAATCACTGGAGGCCATGCGAGGCCTTTTTGCGCTTTTAAAAAGAGTTTAAGTAGGAAGTGCACTTTGTGCTCGTGCTAAATAAAACTTCTTTAAAGGATGTGTGAAGCTGTGCAGAACCAGGTGGTATCCAAATGGGACCAAGAAATGCACATGGCTCACCATTTGGAGCACATCCCTTTAAAAGCCATACTCCCTGAGCTCTGCTCCGGAGGCCACTGATATGGGAAGCCCAACCATTATTTCTGCTGGGGCCAAGGATGAAACCCGAGCATCCACTTTATGCACTTGCATCAAATGTGCTGAACCCAGTCCTGGCAAATTTGAGAGCTTTTATATGTGACTGGAGAACAGATTGAAACTGCCACTAAAACTCTTGAGTACAAAAGGTCGTTACTCATCGGTCTGGTCTGTGGTACATGTGAGCTTAGTGCTGGGAGGGAGGTGATAAGAAAGGGCTGCAATAGTCCCCTGCTAAAATCTGCTGGTGCCTGCTGGTATCACAAGACAGGGCAGCATGATTATTTCTCTTCCCCTCCCAACACACTAAAATACCTTTCTGTTGTTCCCCCCCATCAGAAACCTCAGCGAGCTGATTGACAGGTTCGTGGCGGATTTCAAAGCTCAAGGTCCCCCCAAACCCAACGTGGATGAAGGAGGAGCAGTCCTGCCCAGCTGTGCTGACCTCTTTGTCTACTACAAGAAGTGCATGGTGCAGTGCTCCCAGCTCAGCACAGGCGAGCCCATGATAGCCCTGACCACCATATTCCAGAAGTACCTTCGGGAATATGCTTGGAAAATTCTCTCTGGAAACCTGCCCAAGTGAGTTTTGCTTCCCAAATGCTGCAGCACCGTCTGGTGAGACATTTCCAGTGAGGAGCAGATGCTTTGTAAAGATAATGAATTACTTGTGAACACTTCTGTTTCTCTGTCAAAGAAGCCACGTAGCAGCCACCTGGCCACATTTACTGCAGGGTTTTCTCCCAAATGCAATCTGTTGCACTGAGAAACAGCAGGAGATCAAATGGACAGGCATTGGGGGGTTTAAGGGCCTCTGGAGGACAGCTTCGTGTTCAGCTTTGATTAGCACTCAGATTTCCAGTGTCTTGAAGTTCCTGTGGAAATGCCAGCCCAAGTCACTTCAGAGAGGTCTGACTCTTGTGGAGAGGCTGCTGCTGGTCTCTTCTCACAGGTAATTGCAGACAGAACAAGGGGGAATGGCCTCAAGCCGAGACTGGGGAGGGTTAGATTGGACATTAGGAAAGAGTTTTTCACTGAGAGAGTAGTCAGGGACTGGAATGAGCTGCCCAGGGAGGTGGTGGAGTCACCAACCCTGGTTGTGTTTAAAGGTCCTTTGGACTTCGGCGCTTAGGGCTATGGTTTAAGGTGCATCTTGTAGAGTAGGGTTCTGGGTTAGACTTGGTGATCCTGAGGAGCTTTACCAACCTGGATGCTTCTGTGATTCTGTGACTTTCAGAATTGCACTGCCCCTGCAGCTTGGGCAAGCAGCTCACACTGTGATTCTCTGCTGCCTTAGCTCAGTGCTATCCACAGAGTAATTTCTAATGAAGGTGATTCGTTTGTGTGGTGCTAAAGTGCTTGCCTGTAGCTCCCTCTGCCCTGTAACATTGTATATATCTATGAATAAAATGCATTGTGATGGTTTGGAAGTTCCCTAACCCCACACTTTGTAAAATCCCCCAGACTAGACTCGGCCAGCTGGAAGTTAAGGACTGAAGTTCTATTTACAGCTCAGCACAATGTACAAGCAGAGATAGACACAACAGACAGGAATAGTTACAGAACTAAGTCCTGGGCTGCAGCAAGAGCAGTGTGGGCAGCAGGGCAAGGGAGGAGATTCTGCCTCCTTACTCTGCTCTCCTCAGACCCCATCTGGAGTCCTGTGTGCAGTTCTGGAGCCCCCAGCACAGGAAGGACATGGAACTGTTGGAGCAGGTCCAGAGGAGGCCACCAAGATGCTCAGAGGGCTGCAGCAGCTCTGCTGTGAGGACAGGCTGAGAGAGTTGGGGCTCTGCAGCCTGGAGAAGAGAAGGCTTCGAGGGGACCTTAGAGTAGCCTTCCAATATCTGAAGGGGACCTACAGGAAGGCTGGGGAGGAACTGTTGACAAGGTCTTGTAATGACAAGAGGCAGTGGGTTTGAAGCGTCAGAGGGGAGATTTAGACTGGATGTGAGGAGGAAGTTGTTTGCAGTGAGGGTGGTGAGACACTGGCACAGGTTGCCCAGGGAGGTTGTGGCTGTTCCCTCCCTGGAGGTGTTCAAGGCCAGGTTGGAGGAGGCCTTGAGTGACCTGTGCTAGTGGGAGGTGTCCCTGCCTATGGCAGGGGATTGGAACTGGCTGATCCTTGAGGTCCCTTCCAACCTTACCATTGTATGATTCTAAAACTATACAAGTTAAAGGTAATACAGAAACACAATACCCCTCCCAGAAATCAGAGTCCATAGTGGGGGGCTCCTAACCACCCTTCCACCCCCTCCCCATGCCTCTACCTTACCCCAGGGTTTGCCTTACACACAAGGTGAGTTTGGAGGATGGGCCAGGGGGTCTAGAAGAAGAGTGGTTAGTGAGGTTATTCAGCAGAGGGGCCAAGACCAAAAAAATACCTAGAGAGTCTGAGACTCTGAGTGTCTTATCTACATTTGTGTTCTTGTTCTCATACATCTCACCAAGCCTGTGAGTGCAGCAGACATCAGCAGTGTTTGCTTTTCACAGCCTATAATATAATTTTATCCATTAAAATATTCCAATTAGCCTCAAACCAGCACATATATAAACCCTGTGAAAATAAAGGAAATCATCATGGGCTTATAGCAGCGAGGTTAAGTGTCCAAGCTAAAGGAGCACCTTGAGATACTGCCAACCTTAACCACAGATAATTCTGTGTGCTGTTTACCACCTTCATTTTGTTTCCCTTGTAAACCTGGGAGCAGCAGAAGGAGTTTCTGAAACCACTAAAATCTTTTTTTCAGATGGGAGGGGGAGAAGGTTACATCCAGACAAGAGGAAAGATAATCCTAATGTGCATTCTCCATCAGACCACACTTGCATTCTTTATACACATTTTTTGTGTGCTCCATTTTTTGCTGTCCAAGATAAATATTACTGTCCTTTTTTTTTTTTTTCTTTTTTTTTTTTCAAATGGGTTTGGATTATAAAGAGTTGAGAGGTAGGGAATTTCCTGACTCTGAAGTGTTCTGAGTCTTACTTTGTTGACACACAACCATTAATCATTGGAAGACAGTGGAAAGAAGCTACATCTTCTGTAATTTACTCTGTTGATACCATCAGTTTTTAGAGCAGGTTAGCAAAGTTTCAGATGCATGTTGGCAGCTGTTTAGGACTGAGAAGATAAATATGACAACTGCCTGATAGTTACTGAGATTTTGTTGTAATCTTTAATTAGATTTTGAGTAACTGGCAGCGAAGGTGAAGCTGACTGGGGGAAGCTGTATTCCACTTGCATCCTAATCTGCCATCTTGTGAATGAGTTGTCCTTTGCCAGAAGACTTTGGCTTTCCAAAGGTTATTCCTTAAGTGGAAAAACAGTTGTGGGTTTGATGTAGAGTGACACTGATCTGTGTTACACAGCACATTGCACTTAGTGGCCATAAAGGCTTTTCGTGGCACTGAAGTCTGGCACTGATTTGCATGGTGGATGTCTTTGTGCCTGAGAGCCTCACAAATTGTGTCTTGTTTGTTCCAGGACAACCAGCAGCAGTGGTGGGCTCACCATCACTAGTTTGCTAAAAGAAAAGGAAGGCTCTGAAGTGGCAAAGTTTACTTTAGAAGAGCTCTGCCTCATTTGCAGCATCCTGAGCACTGCAGAGTACTGCTTGGCGACCACCCAGCAGGTGAGTGGTCCTCTGAGAGGACACCCAGCAGCAGCTTCTCTCCCTCCTCAGGGACAGGCTGCTGTAGAAGGCTGGAAGGAGTCAGAAATACTAAAATATCCCTAATGATGCCTGCTCCACATAGCATCCTGTTGATTATTGAGCTCTGTGTTATTAAATCTATATTTCAAAGAAAGAGAAGTATTGATCTTGCCTGAGAGAGTCATTTGCTTGTAATCCTCTTTTGCAGCAGCATCTTTGGATTCAATCCTTTTATACTTCTTAGGTAATATATTTGGGGTTGGGGACCAAAGTTTTTGAAAACAAAACCACTCCTTGTGGTTCCTGGGCTCCCTTTGATAAAAAGAAGCAGCAGCAATTCAAAATAGGTTTGGGAAAACACTTGCATGAACTGTTGGGGTGAGGTGGAGTGAAGGGGAGGAGGTATTTGTACTGATACACTTTGCAGCCACACTGCTTGTTGCACTTCAGGTACTTTCAAAATGCCATGGGGTAGTAGATGAGCTGTGATGCTTGGCTGGATCAAGGCCTCTCCACCACTAGAACTGGCAATCCTCTTCCTCTGCAGGCTGGGCACGGAGAGAGTGTTGAAAAACATCTTTATTAGCAGGACAGATGCTGTGGTGCTAAGCTGGTCTGTCTGTGTCGTGCTAGGGTGCGTGCATGATCTTGGGTGTAGCTCTCTGAGGATGCAGTGCCACCATAGCCCATCCTGGCAGGTCAGTATCTGCAGGCTGCCCAACAAGGAGTGATTTCCAGTGTGCACTGGCTGAGGTTTGGATGTAGTCTGGGCACAGATCAGGTGTTCAGAAGCTGACTTTGCCAGGACATAACATTTTCAAGGATGGTGATTTCAGGTAAGAAATCTGATCTGTCTGTCCCTTGCTTTTGTTTCCTAACAGTTGGAAGAAAAACTCAAAGAAAAAGTGGATGCAAGTCTAGTGGAGAGAATCAACCTGACAGGAGAGATGGACACTTTCAGCATGTATGTTCAGCAGCTGCATCCTCCCACAGTGTGTCAGAGATCCCAGTTTGTCAGCCAGATGGTGCTGGAGTAATGCGAGCCCAAGATCCCTGTGTCATGGGACCCGGCCAGCGGTAGGACCCACCCAGCCAGGCAGCCTAGGCACAGACGTTTTTCCTGGTGAAGGAATGGTCATCCTTTGGCTGCTCCAAGAGCAGCAGCAGCAGCAGTTCTTTAGCTGTAGTTGTTCCCCATCATCCTAGCCAAAGGAACAAGAGCACTGGAAAGGGGAAGGGAAACAGTGAGTTTCCACTTGAAACAGCATTTGCATCTTGGCAGCTCTGGGGAGGTAGCTGTTACATTTCAAGAAAGGAAGCTATTTCAGGACATTCCTTCCTGCTTTAACTTCCCACTGTTAATCAGCAGCCTTGTCAGTATGATCAAACTCCATTTCAGATGACATAAAAGACTGATCCAATCTTCTATTTGGGAATTATAATTGAGAGAAGATTATCATTCATGGAAATAACTTTTCACGTAACGATGCTAAAAATACTCCCCTCTAACGTCCTCCCCTCTCCACTACTGATAAACAGATTGAATGTTTTTGAGAAGGAAATAGAGGCAAAAAAAGTAATTGGTTTGCCTCACATCAGACAAAAGAAAACCCTGACAAAGCTGGAGACATGATCTCTATCACCAGCTCTCCTGCTACCTAGAACTGGGGTTCAGCCCAGATAACAATAAGACTTTTTTTTCCAAAGACTTCCTTCCTTCTCTTACTCCATTGGGCAGGATCCCACTGAATCTCCATCCAGGCTTTTCACATGGTCTCAGGCTCCATTCCAGGCTGCAGAGACTCCCTTGCCTTTAGATATTTCTCAGACCTTTTAAAGAGTGAATTCCTGCCCAAAAGCTGGGGTTGCTGTATCCACTAAGCCAATGCAATTAAGGTAGCTGGGGTGGGGGGGCAGAAACAAAAAAGGCCACAGGATAGGATTTTCTTAATGTGTGCAAGCTGAGGCTGAGTTTTGCCTCTTCTCATGGCCAGTCTGGCAGGAGCCAGTTCTCTTGAGTCACTGCTCAGTCTCCACAGTGGCTGTCTGATGAGGTGGCTGGTCACAGGCAGCCACTGTGATGTGTTTTAGAAATTGCTTAAATATATAGCTCAAGTTTGCTGCTTTGGACAGCTTGAAAGTTAAACTGACAGGCCTGATGTAACCAAGGCTTTTTAATTGACTTTCAGCCTGTTCCAGCACAGTGCTTAAGTCTTCTGTCAGTGTAAGTCATAGCTATAAACCTCTCTGGTGTTTGCTCATTCGACATCAAACAAGTAGTTTCTTCTGGGATTTGATGTCTTGTTAGGCATGGCCATAAAGAAAGTGCTAAAACATTGCTGCTTGTACACCCTGGAAGGTGTTTCTTCCTTCACAGAAAGGAGAGTGCAGAACCACCCTAAGTGTGTGTAAAGCCTCATGTGTGTGGGGGTTACTCCAGAGGTGGTTCAGCATTTTCTTAAGGAAAAGTGGGGGAAATAGAATCACAGAAACATTCCCGCTGGAAAAGACCCTCAGGGTCCCCAAGTCCAACTGATATCCCTGCTCTACAAATAATGACCTCTTGCAGCTCAAGAGAAGGACAATTATTGCCATGCAAATCCAGAACCCACAATTCCCACTCCCTGCCCTACTGATGTGTTGTGAGGTTATGGGACCCCTGGAAGGCCTGAAGTGTTGAGTTTAGTGAGAACAGCACTGCTCAGTTGTGATCTTGGCTGCCTTATCTCTCAGCTTCTGTGCATCTGCCAGGGACTGTATGAGGATCCATTCACTGCTGCTGAAGTCCTGTTACATGCTGCCTGGGACAAAGATTTGAAGTGGGTTTTAGCAGAGCCAAGATCCCAGCCCTCCTGGCACGTCCTGATGCTTTCCCCTTACTGCAAGCTGCTCGCTGCACCCTTGCCCCTCCGCAGCAGGTGTTAGATTTCAGGTGTAGACAAAGGATTCTCTCCCAGGTTACAATCTTCTGCACCCAGCTTCAGACAGGCCTCCTGATGTGTGGAGGCTGGCAAGGAAGCTGCTGAGGGTAGTTTCATGTTGGTGCTGAACCACAGCTCTTTTCTGCAAGTCCCTGACAGCAGATGCCCTGCAGGAGTCAGCTGTGCCCATGAAGTGGTTATTTCAGCCCAGCTTTTGAGCCGGTGGAGTGCCCTAAGGGAATGACTTCTGTAGTGCCCAACCAGAAGCAGAGGCACCAGCAGAAACACTCAGAGGCTTTTTTTATCCCAATACAAGGTTCAGGTTGTGTAACTTGAAGCCAGTGGCCACTTCATCTCTCATGCTAATTTTTCCAGCTGATTTTGCATGAGTTTGGCTTTACAAACAAATCAGTGACTCTGAAGGAACAGTTTCCTGTTGGCATCCTGTGCCAGTCTTTGGGTGCTGGAGCTCTAGGACGGGAACTAAGACAACCTGCGTGGGCTGTGGTGAAGAACAACAGCCAGATGCCAGCAGCAGGACTAAGGGTGGGTGATAGCATAGCTCAGTGAGGAGGAGTAGGACACAAAAATATCTTGAACAGTGAACTCCAGAACTTCACAGAGATGAGAAGGGGGAGGAAAGATGCTTTGAGGAAGCATTGGTCAGGTTTTTATAGATCTGCAATTTCCGTCTGTGCTACCTCAATGAGAAAGAGCAAAAGTAAGAGCCAGTTCTTGCATATTTAATCCCAAAGTTATAAACAGGCATCTGTGATGGTTTTAAAAACTGCAGTTAGTGAAATGCAGTCATTTCTGCTAGCAGAAGTGGTAATGTGAGTGCTGGGTTACATGCCCCTGAGGGTGGTCTGAGTTGCTGCAGACTGTTTGTTGGTGTTGTTTTAGGATCAGTTGCACCTTTGTGCACATCATAATATGGTGGCATCAAATATGTCTGTAAGCAATAGTTTAGAAATGAANGTGTGTGATGAATGTGTCCTTTGGTTTGGTGTGTGTCTGAGGAACTCAAACAATGGATGGCAGCGATCCTAGACGTAGTGTAAATAAGGCAATCAGCCTTGAGCTCCTCCAATGGGAGCCACATTCACAGCTCAGACAGATGGACTTTTTTAAATCCTCTATGCAAGTTTCTGTGAGCAGTAGAATATTGACTGTAAGTGGAGAGATGATAAAATGGGAGTTTTACACAGGCTGGATTAAATTTGAAGCTGGGCTCAGCACTGAGAGGTTTCTCCTCTTCCTGCTGGGAAGGTGAGGATTACCCTACCTGAATCCTTTGACCTCCAGCCCCTTCATGGTGTCAGAACAGAGAAAGGTCAGCTGTAAAAGTGGCCTCTCTGCCCTAAAGCCTATTGTGTAGCTCTGAGGCACAGCTTGCAGCACTTCCCAGCTTCTTTGCAGTACAGGCTGTGGCCAGATGCCTCCCCAGCAGAAGGCTGCAGTCAGCTAGGAGCTGATTTTCCTCCTTGCACGGCCAAACGCAGCAGTTCTGGCACGGTGTGGCTGAGGACTGCTCTAAAACTCCTGCTTGTTTTTTTTTTTCTTTCACAGTGTGATCTCCAACAGCATACAGCTGTTAGTGCAGGACCTGGATGCAGCCTGTGACCCTGCCCTGACTGCTATGAGCAAGGTAGGGCATGGATTTGTTTTGGGAAGAGGTTGCCTTAAGATCCCTGTGGAGTCCTTGCTTACTTTGTTGCTTACTTTGATCGCCGATTTCACTTCTGGCATGTCCTTTTATGCTGCTCTGAGATGTAGCCATCTATTGATTTCTTCTTGCTCCTTAAAGCAGCAACTGCTGTAGTTACAAACACATCCTTCACTCCAAACCCTCCTATCATTCAGATGAGAGCTTTCATTCTTTCACAGCACATTAAACCACCTGGACAATAAAATCCTTTCTGTAAGTATCTAAGCATTTCTCTTTCCCCTCCTTAATGCCAACCAGACCCTTGAAATGCAGAAAACTTTTGCTAGCCTGGAATTTCAAGTGCACCTTCTCCTTTGCTCCTCTCTGTGTTCTTCTACTAGCCTGCCTGTTTGTGGCTGTTAAATGGGGGTACTCAAAAGGTGATGTGGAGCTGAGGTTGAGCCCTGTTGCTCCTGTGAGCCTCTCAAGGACACGTGGAGCCGTTCCTAGAGAGGCCTCCACAAGTGCTGATTAGTGCTGAAGGATTTAGTTGCAGTTACACTGATGGCTTTTATACCTTTGAAAAGGCAGAGCTGGGCTTTTCCTTGCCAGAGTATTGTGAAAACCCAGACTGCTTTAGACAGAGGTGAAGACAACAAAAGTGGATTGAACTTTTTTTTTTAATTAGCTATATTAAACAGAGCTGCACGTTGGTAGGATCAGCACTGCTGTCTCCCTGCCATGAATTTTAATAGCTCTCTGCTTTATGATGTGTTCCAGCTGTAACTACCCCAGCCACCCCCAGCTAATATTTGAAGTGGAATGCAGCTGGTAACAGAGCTAGTCCATGTTCCAAATGAAAAGAGGAGGTTTTCTTTGGTCTCCCAGTAAAACAACAGCATTAGGAAGGACTCAGTGCTTCAGGTGGGGGCTCTGTGTGTGTGTGTGCCTGCCATGGCAGTCCTCAGATCTGCTGAACCTACAGAGCAAGGGAGTATTTAGAATCATTGAACCACAGAACTGTCAGGGCTGGAAGGGACCTCGAGGATCATCCAGCTCCAACCCCCTGCCATGGGCAGGGACACCTCACACTAGATCAGGTTGCTCAGAGCCACATCCAGCCTGGCCTTAAAACTTCCAGGGATGAGGCTTCCACCACTTCCCTGGGCAACCTGTTCCAGTGTCTCACTACCCTTATGGTGAAGAGCTTCTTCCTAACATCCACCCTGAATCTCCCCACTTCTAGTCTGCTCCATATTTGAATCACTCTGCTGTTTATACCCAAGTAAACCACAGCTTTGAGAAAGCAGCAGCTGGGAGGCCAATTTCTTTTTGTCTTTGGGACACTGGTAAGATGCAGCACCTGTGGTGGGACTGATGATGTATAAACAAGTAAGTGTTAGTGAATTAGCTAAATAAACACTGGTCACTCGTCCACACATTCCACTGTCTGCAGCAGAGTCACTCTTAGGTGGTTTGTACTAGACCTGGATTTGGTGCAAGAGGCTTTTTCCCTTCACCCTGCTCCTCCCTTTCCTTGAGGGCTAGGTTGTTACTCCAACAGTTGAATAAGAGGTGCATATAATTATTTGAACACAGAGTAAGCTTTTGGATGTGTAAAAATTCAGGAGTTATTAAAGGAATAAAGACTCTGCCTCATCCATTCCAATTTTCCTGGACTGGGAAGGCAAATCTGTCTCCAGACCACTACCCCATTAGGGCTCTTCCTTTGTTTAGCTTCATGTACTTCCCTCTGGTCTCCTCCAAGACTGAACACTCCCACTGTTTTCTTGGAGTCTGGCATTTTCTTGGTTATGGTTTTTTTTTTTCCTCTTGCAAAAATGTTCAGTTAACTATAGAAATAAATTAAGAAACACTTAAACCTCTAAATCCACTTTGGCTGCTGGCCACTTTGAGAGATCTAACAGAGAAAATGGCATCATAAATATTGCTTTCAGCTGGAAATGGTGCTGAGTTTCCCCTGATTCTTTGCTTTGTGTGTTCTGGAAGGAATGGTGACTGATGAGAAGGTTCAGCGTTTCAGAATCCGTAGGTGATAATCTGCACTCAGACTTTACAGCAGGTGTGGAAACAGGGCTGTGGGGTGGGGAGCTGGGATGTAGGGTGGGAAAGGAATTTGCCCTAACCCCCCTGTTGTCATGTCCTGGATAACAAAGTGCTTGTGGATGCCTGGTGCTGATCTGTAGCAGGCACTGGAGGTGCCTGGTGTGTTTTGGTTTTAATTGTTGGGATGAGGGAACTGCTAATCCATGTGGGACATTTGTGCCTCAATTAAGTTTATGGATTGCACTGGGTAAGGTTTGATTTACTTGCTGAATTAAGCATTGATTTATATCTATGTGTGTGCTTGTAATTGAGGCTGAGGGACATTTTAGTGACTCACATCCATCACTTGCTGGGGTTTTATATTTTGCTAAAACCTTTTGGCACAGCTGTAGTCTCCTACTCCCCCACAACCGAGTGGACAACAGCAAGCACTTAGGCATGGAGCTGTAATAGCCTCTCCAACAGAAGGAAAACCCCAGGGCAGAGTGATCAGAGCTGCCAGCTGCTAATGAAAAGTCAGCGTGGGTGCATTTCAGCCCTCAAACACAGGGCAGCATGCAGCAGTGCAACCCAAAGCTTGTGTTGGGAAACAGGGGAGGCAGTTTCAAAGGCAGCAATATCTGCTGCCTGCAGCACCAACTGTATTCTTTCTGTCTCCTACCTCTTCCTGCATGAGGCACACAAAGTCAAGGGAGAAGGTCCTGGCCCAGCAGTTGCAGATCCTGCCCACACCCAGCCTGGAGCCTGTAATATGTTGCACACCTGAGGACTGATTCCTCCATTAAATCACCATAAACCTCCTTTTGCTGGGCCACTTGAGTGCTGGACATGGAGGAGGGACCTGATGGTTCCTGGTTTGGCCCTGCCACTCCACTTCCAGCTCTCTGGAGACATGGAGAGCCACAGCTGGGCAGACCCAGGGCCCTCTTGAGCCTCTGCAATGCCTGGAAGATTGTACAGCTCTTGTTAAGTGCCAGACCACCCCAGTTCTACTCAGGGCTTCTCTCTTCTCCTCCCCTTTTTAAGCAAGCACCCTAAAATCCTGAGAGGGTCCTGTGGGTTTTGTTGTAAAGCCCAGCTGTGGAGGCAGCACCAGCTCCTCAAGCTCACCCTTGCAGCTCACCTTGTGTCCTTGCAGAGTGCAGGTGCCTTGTGGCCACTACTGGGGGGCCCCTCCCACAGCATGCATGAGGCTTCTCCCTTTGGCTGCTGAGCACCAGGCCTTGCTGCTCCTGTTCCTTGGGCTCACTTTCAGCTTGTGGATGTAAACTCTGTGGATATCCCAAGAAAAACATAAGACCAGGGAAAAAGAGGAATAAATTCAAACTGACAGGAACAAAGCTTTACCAGAAGAGTTGAGCTCATATTTCTTCTGATGACTTTACAGTCTGTGTGCTGTGTCTTCCAGTGCAGCTACTGTTTTTTTGGGTTTTTTTCTTTCCTTGGGTGAAACACACCCACACAGACACACACACACCCCAAGGGCTATTTTTACTGCTCATACTTTAAAAGGGTTGCTGGTGAAGTATTGGTTTTGGAATCAAGAGCACCAAAATGGAAAAGCTACTGTTTTATTGTTGTTGCAGTAATTCAGCTCAGCAGTTCCTTCCCACTTCTTTCTGGCCATCCTCACTACCTGTTGGTTGAGAATTACTGTATGTTGAGGAGAGGACAACATTGGGAATGTGTGAGTCCAGCAGGGAGACAGCCACAAAGCACCATGAGGAGTAGAAGAGCAGTTGCCTCTTGAGCAATCTTCCAGATGGAAGTAAAACCTGAAGGGCAGGTGATGAGAGAAATCCCTTCTAGCTGTCTGGTGGTGTGAGATGAGCAGAGAGATCCCTTCTAGCTGTCTGGTGGTGTGAGATGAGCAGAGAGATCCCTTCTAGCTGTCTGGTGGTGTGAGATGAGCAGAGAGATCCCTTCTAGCTGTCTGGTGGTGTGAGATGAGCAGAGAGATCCCTTCTAGCTGTCTGGTGGTGTGAGATGAGCAGAGAGATCCCTTCTAGCTGTCTGGTGGTGTGAGATGAGCAGAGAGATCCCTTCTAGCTGTCTGGTGGTGTGAGATGAGCAGAGAGATCCCTTCTAGCTGTCTGGTGGTGTGAGATGAGCAGAGAGATCCCTTCTAGCTGTCTGGTGGTGTGAGATGAGCAGAGAGATCCCTTCTAGCTGTCTGGTGGTGTGAGATGAGCAGAGAGATCCCTTCTAGCTGTCTGGTGGTGTGAGATGAGCAGAGAGATCCCTTCTAGCTGTCTGGTGGTGTGAGATGAGCAGAGAGATCCCTTCTAGCTGTCTGGTGGTGTGAGATGAGCAGAGAGATCCCTTCTAGCTGTCTGGTGGTGTGAGATGAGCAGAGAGATCCCTTCTAGCTGTCTGGTGGTGTGAGATGAGCAGAGAGATCCCTTCTAGCTGTCTGGTGGTGTGAGATGAGCAGAGAGATCCCTTCTAGCTGTCTGGTGGTGTGAGATGAGCAGAGAGATCCCTTCTAGCTGTCTGGTGGTGTGAGATGAGCAGAGAGATCCCTTCTAGCTGTCTGGTGGTGTGAGATGAGCAGAGAGATCCCTTCTAGCTGCCTGGTGGTGTGAGATGAGCAGAGAGATCCCTTCTAGCTGCCTGGTGGTGTGAGATGAGCAGAGAGATCCCTTCTAGCTGCCTGGTGGTGTGAGATGAGCAGAGAGATCCCTTCTAGCTGCCTGGTGGTGTGAGATGAGCAGTTTAGGGTGTGGGTTGTTGGTTTAGCTAAGAAAGCTTTGGTAGGACACGTGCAGGCTCCCTCAGACACTGTGGTTTTGCAAAGAATTTGGCTTCTCTTGCCCATTAAGTCACTTCAGGCTGCATGTTTGGATGGAACTGACTCAGCTGGGTTGCAGTGGACGAAGTGTCCATAATTAAATCAAAACCAGGAACAGAAAAGCTTCACGTGCAACATCCAGAACTCAGAAAAACAAGTTTGAGGACAAACACTCTCTCAGAAGACAAAGCTCATCTTCCTCACATGCTCAGTTTCCTATCCTGATTCCATATCTCTTTTCCTCCTGTTTCCTCTCTGGCACAAGCAGCAGCATCTCCAAGCAGCTGGAGCACATTGCAGAGTAGCCTCTGAACAGTAGCACAGCTAACAGCACTGTGGTGGATTCTCCTGTTCCTCACTGAGACTCAGTTCCACACAGAGATGCTTGGCCAGGCCTAACCCAATTACCTCTTTTTATTTCTAATTCCCATGTGTGCTCCCTGGGCGCTGCAAGTAAGGCTCAGAGAAGCTCAGGGCAGTCGCATATCTGGCTCACAGGGGATGTCCTGTGGCATTTCTGCTGCCAGCAAATGAATACAAAATGGGAGGTTGAGTAACTCTCCTTGGTTTGTATTGGTTTTTTTTAAACATATGTTTGAGGTGAGCTGCAGTTGGCATCCCAGCTTGTGCAGCACGAGGGCTTTCAGTCTGAGCTACGCTGGTGTAGAGCGCTTTGGGCTTTGTAAGACTGTTTCTACCTCTTCCATCTATCTGTCATCAGTCTCACCAGTATTAAAGTCTTGGCTGCCATACAGGAATCCAGACTTTGCAAGCTTGCAGATATTTTCTCAAATGCCTGTAATCAGGATTTTATATGGGCACTTCATCCCAGCAAACTGGAAGCTGTTCAATATTCATCACAGAATCAATGTTCGGGGTTGGAAGGGACCTTGAAAGCTCATCCAGTCCAACCCCCCTGCCAGACCAGGATCACCTAGATCAGATCACACAGGAATGCATCCAGGTGGGTCTTGAATCACAGAATCACAGAACCTTAGAAGCTCCAGACATCACCCAGTCCAACCCCCCTGCCAAAGCAGGCTCACCCAGGGTAGTTCACACAGGAATGTGTCCAGGCAGGTCTTGAAAGTCTCGAGAGAAGGAGACTGCACAACCTCTCTGGACATCCTGCTCCTGAATATCTCCAGAGAGGGAGAATGGCAGTCTGGAGGGCTCCAAAAGCATTTTCAGCCCTCATGGTCCCCATTTGTGTGGGTTAGCAGTCGAAAGCTCTCTTTGCTCTGGTGCAAAAAGGGTTGCTCTGGGTTTGCTTTGTGTCTCATTGTGGAAGGGTTTGACTCAGTCAGTAGTGACGAAGAACTTGACCTTGGTGGTGAGTTCCAGAGGCAATCTCTTGATGGTTCCTTAGAGATCTGTTGGCAGGAAGTTTGTACACTTCTTACCTGCTGCTTGAACCCTGATGAATTCAACAGTCTTTTGGGTCGTGTTTTTTTTCCCCTTTGTGCAGATGCAGTGGCAGAACGTGGAACACGTTGGTGACCAGAGCCCTTATGTCACCTCGGTGATTCTGCACATCAAGCAGAATGTCCCCATCATCCGAGACAACCTGGCCTCCACCAGAAAGTACTTCACTCAGTTCTGCATCAAATTTGCAAAGTAAGTTACCAGCATGGCACAGAGCCTATGGAGAGCTCTGCAGTCACCAGCGTGGCACAGAGCCTGTGGAGAGCTCTGCAGTCACCAGCGTGGCACAGAGCCTGTGGAGAGCTCTGCAGTCACCAGCGTGGCACAGAGCCTGTGGAGAGCTCTGCAGTCACCAGCGTGGCACAGAGCCTGTGGAGAGCTCTGCAGTCACCAGCGTGGCACAGAGCCTGTGGAGAGCTCTGCAGTCACCAGCGTGGCACAGAGCCTGTGGAGAGCTCTGCAGTCACCAGCGTGGCACAGAGCCTGTGGAGAGCTCTGCAGTCACCAGCGTGGCACAGAGCCTGTGGAGAGCTCTGCAGTCACCAGCGTGGCACAGAGCCTGTGGAGAGCTCTGCAGTCACCAGTCCATGTGATAATCTATTTGCTGTTAGTGTCTGTCTGGAGCCCCTCTCAACCAAGAAGACCACAGAGAGAGGTGGGGTGGGGCAGCAAACACCAGCAGCTGCTGGCAAGCTGCTGGCTTTCTTGTCTCAAGGTTCCTGCTGAGGCAGATTGTCTCAGGTATTTGTGCTTACTGGTTCCTAAACCACCCCACAAAATAATCTGATGATCACTGCTTGCTGTTTGCTGAGCACAGAAGGGTTTGGGTTAGATATCCATAAACTACTTTCAGTGTCTGAATGTAGCCACAACTCTTCCTTTGGGGAGCCACCTTTCCTTCCAGTGATAGGAGGCTGTGGTGCTTCCAGGTGCTGAGGCATTTGATGCATCTTTGGCCTGAGAGTACCTTTTGTAACAGCAGGACACGTGTGAGGTGCATATTCTGCCTTCACAGTCTGAAAGCTGCTGTTCTGGGCAGAGGTAGCTCAGTAAGGAGGGGGAAACATTCAGATTTTGGGGAGTATCTTCTTGGCATAGGACTTGAAGTTGAGCACCATGAAAGAACTGGCAGATGAGCCAGCAAAGCTCCTTGCCTGTGCGTTCAGGGGTGAGGGCGCAGCTCTCCAGCATGTCTTGGAGATCCAAGCTTTGAAGTCAGGTGTCTGAAACAAAGCCGCAGCTCTTTGAGAAGATAGTTTGAGCTCTTCCCTGCTTGCCTGTGGCCAGCCGAGCTCTGCATGCCAGTGCCCCAAGAAAAATCCTCGGGAGGACTCTGCCAACTGTAGCTGCTGCTTTTGGTGTTGCATGTGACTGTGCTGATAGACTTGGGAGCAGCACCACGCGTGTCATGTGTCACTCTAAAATACCTTAACATTTCATTCATCTGTAATTAGCTAATCATCCTCAAATAAACCCTATGGCCTGGCAGTTACTGTGCAGGTTTGAGACTGGAGCCTCAGCTCCTGCTTCAGCCGGGAGAGATGCAGCAGGCTCTTCTGAGAACTGTTAGCCTTCACAGCAGGGAGCCTGGCCTGAGAGTTTCGCTCCTGCTTTCTATCTCTGGGTACTCATTAGTTTGCGTTAAGGAGCAGTTACTGATAGATGGCATTATGACATTGCCCGTAATCACTGTTTGAAACGCTGTCCCAGGGAAAATTTACTGCACTTAAACCTTCTCTGTGGTTATGCTTGAATTTCCTATGGCCAACACGGTGATAAATAACCCCCTCCCCCCATTTACTCAGCTGTTCACAGCCCTCTCTTAATACCCCAGCTTAGCTGCCTCCCTTTTAACTTTATTGCTAAGCACATACCAAGTAAACTCCAGCTAAAATACCCAATGCTCACGTTTGAGGAAAGCTCACATCTAGCTGAGTGCCTTCATCCCAGCGTGGCCTGCAGCAGAGCTGCTGCTCGGCTTCCAAACGCTGCAGCTCTGAGCTACAGCACATTAAACTTGAAACAGCCCTGAATTCTCCGTGCTGTGGATCAGGGGTGGAAGTGAAAATTGGGTTCCTGAAGATTGTTTTAGTCAGATCCCCTTTGGAGTCCTCTTGTGCAGCTTGGGTTCCAGGAGAACCATCCATCAACCCATCTGGCTGGAGTGCTTGTGGCCTTTGAGTGTATTTTGGAAGCTGAATTCTTATGGAGCATGCTGGCCTGCCCAAGGTGAATACCTTCTGTGTCCTCCACAGCACTGAAAGCCCTTTTAGTGGGCATTGTGCTGCTCCCTATGTTAATGCCTGTGTCTTTGTGAGCTGCCAGCCACTTCTGAGCTCTAATGGATTGCGTGAAGCGCTGGCGTCGAGTTACAGGACCACAGCGGAGGAGGATTCTAAAGTCACTAAATTTAAAACGGAGCTTTCTGAGCCAAGTCTGGAAGAAGAAAAATGGCCTTCAGAAATTGTATCAGTCCTCTAATCCCATTTGTCATTTTTTGCTTTGTTTTGACCAATGTGCTACCCTCACCCCCTTGGCATGGTGAGAAGCAGGCAGGGCGAGGGGCTGCTCTCCCCTCACTGCACCTCTGTCCTTACCCTTTGAAATCAAAAACCTCAGCGGCGAAGCGGTGGCTGCTGCGCGGGGATGTGTTTGGGAAGTCTGTGACCTGACCTCAATGAGGAAGAGATTAGAACCGAGAGACAGGAAAAACAAACAGCTCTGCCCCCCGCCAGGAGTGCAGCTCCTCCAGCACCGGCAGCCAGGCGTGCTGGGTAACTGCAGCAGGCATCCTCTCGGCCCCCCTGGCCTTTGCATGCTGCTTTCAGTGAGAGGACTTGGGTGGAAGAAGATTGTGATGAGATGGCTCCTGGAGGGTTTGGCGCATCAGCCCGAGCCAAGCCTGCGAGGGCTCATCATCACCTCGGGGGGTGGCATAAGCAAAACGTTTTTCAGCTGCAGTGACTCAGTGCCACCAGGGTGCTTTGAAGGATGTCCTGCAGTAGCTTGTCTCCCACCAGGCAGGCAGACTGTGGTTGCATCTCTGTCTGCCTCGCTCAGCAATGCATTGTGTTTGATGCATCATCGTCAGTGCAGGGGATTAGGAAAATACAGGCTCTGGCAGAGCTGCTGCCCTTGGATGGGAGCCTCTCAGATGCTGTGGTTTCTGTGCTTGAGGTTCCTAATCTGTCTTGCACTGCTTTATTATTGCACTGGGGACTCGTCTGCTTCTATGGAGGGTTTGCTGGATTCAGTTTTATGGCTGAAGCTGTAAATGAATTCTGGCATGCAGTCTGGCTCCGTGGATGTGCAGGGAGCAGAGGCATTCAGAGCACAAAACCTGGTGCGGAGCACTGCTGCTGCGCATGTCCTGCTCTTCGGGATGGCCTCCTTGTGCTGGCAGCCAGGCAGGGACTCCAGCCTAGGCAAGAGGCTCCAGTTAACGTTTCAGTTAAGTGCAGCTGCTCTTGATGGTCTCTGCTAGCCCCCCAAAAAAGCCCTTGGATCTGATGGTTTGTCTTGTCAGTCCTGCTGGGGCCGAGAAGCTGTTTCCAATAAGGCAGCGTGAAAGAAGAGGCATGTGGGGATGGAAGGTCGCTCTTCCCTGCTGCACTGATGGTGGGTGGCCAGCCAAAAGGGGCCTGGGAACTGCTTCATGCAAGACAGGATGCTGTCTGGGGGAGACCATGTGCTTGTGTAGAGAAGATTTGGGAAAGAGGAGAGGGGGCCCTTTGGCTGCTGCTCTGCCACCCTGCAGAAGGAAAGGCTGGCTCCGTGTCTCACACCAACAGCAGCCTTAGCTCCATGCCTGACCTCCCAGAGGGAGGGGCAGTTGGACCTACCTGTGAGATCAAAGGTACAATTAATCTCCTGTGCTCTTCTACTGCATCTAGAGCTGCTACCCATTGATCATTTCATAGCATCACCTAAGCTCCAGCTGTGCTTGGCACTCTAATTGTCCCCTGGGAATCAGTTATACATCTGAAAAATGGGCTTCTGAAACAGATAAGTTAATCTGTGCTGTAATGCAGCTGTGCAGGAGGAGACAGGGCTCGTTTGCCTCCCTTTGTTTATAATTTCTTGCCAGGGTTGTTTTTTCTGATGGCCAAATTCAAAACTCCTTGGGGCAGCCCAGTAGCTGTTTCTTGATAGTAGTTTGAGATTGTTCTCCTTGACACCTCTCCAGGAAAAGATGATTCACTGAGAGTGGTTGTGGCTGTGTCTGAAGGAAGGGGAAGGGAAGGAACCTTTGCTTGGAAGGACTCTTCCATGAACCATTTCTTTAAATTTGCTCAGCAGCTTGGCCTGTTCTGTGCCTGAGTTATGCTTTTGTCATTCATCCATGAGAAAGGGCAAAAAATAAATGTCCTGGCTTGGAAAACAGGTGGCAGGACAAACAAGATGCTGTCGGTGCTCCTTGCTTCGTGGGAAGGAAACAAACAGCATAACAGATGCAGGGGGGAAATCAGGCTGAGTTTAGATCATCACCATAAACAGCACTTCAATGAAAAGGGCAGAAAACAGACAACTTAAATGAACTTAGGACAGAGCCATTAAAATCTTAAGACCTGTCACCAGGTCATGGACAAGGTCCTGGAAACCTGAGCTGTGTAGGCTTTCAGCCAAAGAGGGCTGTGTGAAGGAAATGAAGTACATTAAAAACAAGGCAGCAAGAGCAAGGCAGGAGTGTGAGTTGTGTGGTCCTGACAGAGCTTGAGTTGCTCATGCTGGCCTCTCTCCTCACCTTCTGAATTTACCTGGTGCTGCAGCTTGGCAGGGTAGGTGGGCAGAGCTGGTTTCCCTGGCACTCAGCCACTGCTGTTGCTAGAAGGGAGCATCTGGAGCTGCACTGAAGAGTGGAACTGCCACAAAGCCCAAAGTCAGGAAGCAAAAAGCCAAGACCAAAGCTGACGCTCTGGAGTACATGGTCCGAGGTGGTGAGCACTGGGCTTCCATTTTGCCAAGTTCTCCCTGGTTGTGTGGAGATGACTTAGTCACTTTTCTGAGTCTGAAGCCCACCTCAGTGAAAGAGGATAATGCTGTTTGCCTTCTCACAGACCTTGTTCTTGTCTCGATTGTGTTGGCCAGAGGCTTTCTGGATGAGTGCCTTTCTGTGCGTGTCCAGCGCCCAGCAGACCTCCAGCCTTGGCTGCACCTCAAGTTCAGTGTTTAATATGCATGTTGCAGAATTACTTGTGTGCAGTAAAATGTAGGTTCTGGATGCAATCAAGACACTTCCACCCTGTGGATGGCTGCACTGACCCTGGTGCCTTGCTGGGTTTATTATGTACAATAGTTTGCTTGTGTTTGACCTTGTGCTGTAATACTTCATGAAGAGTTTATAACAATTTATTTGCAGAGTTTGTGAGCAACTTCTCAGTTATCTTTGAGATCAGTGTGGTTTAGAGTCAAAGAATTGTACCTAGAGCTTGGGGGTGTTATTTATTTATTGTACTTAATGTGTCTGGGATCAGCTGAAGAACCAGGCACTCACAGTGGGAAGCCTGGTGTGGGTTTTGTGGCTTTGCATGCTTTGTAACCACAGAATGTATGGCTCCAAATACTCAGGTGTAATTCTCTCACCTTGTATTTCTTCCCTGCAGCTCCTTCATTCCCAAGTTCATTAACCATCTCTTCAAGTGCAAACCTATCAGCATGGTGGGTGCAGAACAGGTAAGAAAAGGTCGTTGCATTGGCTGCTGTATTGTATGGCTTTGGGGTTCAGCAAGTTGAGGCAGGTTTTGATAAATGGGGGCAGAGAGCTGGGTTAGGTGTCCTGAACTCTGGTGCAGCTGAGGCAGCGAGGGTGAACTCTGAGAGCAGGCAGAATGGAAGGAGGTTTATAAGAATCCTGCTGCAGCTGAGCTGTCCCTGGAGAGGGGTCCCAGGCACCCTCCCAGGCAGAGGAGCTCTTGCTCTGCTAAAGTAACCATAGCACAGGAGCAGCAAACCTCTTGTGGAGCCTGCTGAAGTGTCCTGATGTCTTCAGCATGCTGAAGAATGATTGCCACTTGAATTAAGGTAGGAATTTATGCTGCCCCTTGACAGGAGCCCTTGTCCCCAGGTTGCATGTGAGTGGGCAGTGTGGGGCATTTATTCTCTTGATACTATGGGTGCAGCTGCAGAGCTGAGGCCTTCCATCTCCCACACCTGCCTGTGAGCTGGGACCCTGCTGCTGTGCCAGGATGAGTCAGGGTTTCAGCCATCCCCTCACATACAGCAGCTCCCCTGTGGGCTGATTAAAAAGAAAAAGGGAAAAAAAAAAAAAGCAGAATTGTCCCTAATGGGACTGCTGTGAACTTCAAAACAGTGCCTTAAAAGCTGCTTGGGTTTTAGGCATCAAAGATTGGTTCTGAGCAGTGTGTGTCTGCAAAATGAAACAGGAGCTTTACATCAAAACCTTCCCCTTTCTTAATGCAAAGCAAAGGAGGGAAGCGTAGTTCCTGCTCATCTTGTGCAATGAGCAATAACCTGAGAGTCATTAAATGAAGTTTTTTGGGGTTTTTTGTTGTTGTTTTTTTTTTTTTTTTAAATCATCATCTAAAGTGATTAACTAGTTGCCAACAGTGGGCTTGTGCCTGAAGTTGAAAGGTTTTAATATTGCTATATTGGAATAACAGGGCCAAATTGCTGCTTTAAAGCAGCTCAGGAGGGGTTTGATTAGCCTGATTCACAGTGAGTATCTCCAGTGCTAAGTGGGACTTAGATGTGCACAGGTCTTCAGAAGTTGATCTCCTCTGGCTCTGCAACCCTGGAGGTCCTCAGTTCCCTTAGCATCTTTTGAGGACCCTCCTGATCACCCACTGGCTCTTTCCAATTATCCTCCCCCTGGGAATGCTGCTGTGGAATTGCATTTTCCCAGCCCTAAACACAGCTTCTCCTGCGGCTTGCTGACAATGGTGTTGGAAATGTGGACACCAGGGTGGTATTCACAGAGGCACTTGGCGCAGGGAGTGAGACCTCTGTGTGGGGTTTCACTTTCTGTGTTTGCCTCTCTGACTTAACAACAATTCTCCATCTCAGCAAGCTTTGGCAGTGAGTTAGCAATGCCAGGGACCTGGTATGGGTAGTGGGGGGGGAGATAGGGTGAGGGGACAGAGCCTATGAGTGCTGTGTCTGTGGGACAGGCTGCAGAGTGTGCAAAGCTCCTTTTAGGCATGAGAGCCTTTACGTGGGAAGAGATGAATTCCCCAAGTGTGCAAAACCTTCCATCTATGAGATCCCTGCTAGGAATTCAGCTATGACAGCCTGAGCTGACATCAGGCTCCAGCAGCTCTGTGGTGCACAGAGCTCCTGGTTTGTGCTGTGGTTTCCTGGCTTCCCAGGATGGGATTGATGGCATTGGTTCACCTCATGCAAACCAACAGACAGGCAGCACACAACTGTGATAGGCTGCCCCAGGTAACAGGGTCCAGACTGGAACAGGGGTGACCACCACTCCTCCCCCCACTTCAGCTCAGTCCTTTGTGTGTGAGCCTAATGCCCACCTGTGCCATAAAGGTTCCTGTCGTTCATGATGGCTGCTAAGGGTTCTGCAGTGCCCCTAATGTTGTGTGTCCAGAGAGAGCTTCCACCCTCTCCTGAGAGCCCTTTTGCAGGCAATGCCTGGGGTGTGCCAGCAGCCCCACAGGGTTTCACCCACTGCTGTCAATAAACTGATCTCAGATCTCTGTCTTTCACTGGCCTTGTGTCACCTTTTCAAACATAACTTTGTGCAATCAAAAGAGTCTGGTACTTGGGCTAATTTTTTCCTCTAAGAAACCCTAAGTGATAGAATTTTGTCATCAGACAGTGCTTGTCTGAGCTGAATTTTGTGGCTGCTTATTCAGCCACTGGCATAGCAAAAACCAGCACACACTAAAGTTACAGATAACCAGTGAGCAGAGGATGCTGAGCAGTTCCCAGTGGAGCTCCATTGTGTGGAGTTTTCTTTTTAAATATAAATAAATAAATAAATCCAGTGGTTGAGTAAATGCAGAGAACCTGAGACAGTGAGTGGCTGGTGCAGGAGGAAGCAGGGTGTTCATTCATTTGCCCTCAGTACTGAAGTAATGATACAGCTACAGGCAACGGAGATTGTTTCACTTCATAGTGGTGAGGGTAGAAGGGCTGGAAGGAAGCCCATGCCTTGTGGGCCAGATGTTGAGCTGCCATAAGTCATTTTGAGACAGCAGAGCAGTGCTCACTAAAAGCAGTGCTAATACATGTCCACAGGGGATTGTGTCCCCTTCATGTGTCATTATGTGGGTCATTCCCTGCTGTTCCTGCAGTCCAGTCACCAGGATTCTCTCCAGTGGGGCCAGTGTTGCACTTTTAAAGATGCTGGGATATAGCAGCTGATGGAGCTTGGTAAAAGGGCCCTGACTAACAGTTGTTATGTGATGAACCATTGCAGTTGCTGCTGGACACTCACTCTCTGAAGATGGTTCTCCTGGATCTGCCCTCCATCGGGTCCCAAGTGGTGAGGAAGGCTCCTGCCAGCTACACAAAGATAGTGGTGAAAGGCATGACTCGGGCTGAAATGATCCTGAAGGTAACTCAAGACTTTTGATAGCCTGCCAGGCAGACTGCTGGACTGGGAATGGGAGTGAGTGAATTCCAGGGGGCCCTTCCTTTGAACACAGCACTCTGTGATTGCACATGAACGTATGTGAGCTTGTCCGGGTGTGCTGCCAGCTGTTCTGCACAGCTGGCTCGCTCGCTTGGGTTTGCCCCCACTCTCTTTTCACATCACATTGGAGTTTTCATCCTCATTTTTCAAGGTAAGGGAGGGCTCAAGTTCTGCTTACTAGGAGAGCTGGGGCACCACATTCCCTCAGGAGCTCCTGAAAGTCAGAGCTAGCATCCATACGTGTCTGCTGCAGGGCAAACCCTCCAGTTCAGGTTACTCCAGGCCTTTGTGCAGACTCCCTCACGCAGGGGAGCCAAGCCGTGCTTGAGTCACCTGTTTACTGTCTAGTGTAACAGCCAGTGCAAACATGTCTGGGTTACTGTATTCACCAGAGTCCTTTTTCATTTTCCAGACCTGGTGCCTGGAAAACGACCCAAAAGCACTGTGTGTTGTCTTCATAAAAAGTAACAAGCAAAGCAATCTCCCCCTCCCCACTGTTGCTGCAGCAAGAAGTTAGGTTTCATCCCAGGAGAAGCCCTGGGAGCTGTGTGGTTGCACCCTCCTGGGCAATGGGATTGTCTCTGGCTCGCTAGCAATGCTGTGGAGATGTTCCCGTGAGGGAATTAGCAGGACCTGGGGTCAGGCAGGACAGGCAGCTGCCAGCCAAAGCCTCCTGTAAACAGCAGCCAAGGCACGGGCAGGGGTATGGAGCTCAGGCTCCCCCTGACACAGCTCAGTGTGGCTTTGCTCCTGAGCCCAAGCTAATGTCACAGCTGAGTTTGCATTCTGAATTCAGAGATTCCTCCTGCAATTCCATGTTTTTGGAGTAAGGTGGCTGAGTTGTAATAGGTTTAAGTCTATATTTTCTTAGAAATGACCTGACAAAGAATCTCCTGCCACTGCTCACACAGGAGCAGTGAAGATTGGTGCCTGTTGCCTCCAAGGAGCTTCTGTGTGACTCAGGAAAGTAACGGAATTAATTTGCTCTTAGCATCCCTTTGGCTCTTTCAGGATTGAGATTATAGTGGCATAGGAAGTGCCTTTGGCATGGAATGAGGCTGCAGGGAGCTGCTGGTCTACAGGCTGTGGCCAGTGTGGCTTCTTTAGAAATGCCAAGCTTGCCCTGGTGCTGCATAAAGCACCTCTGCTGGCCCCATACAAGGGCTCTGTGTTGGCGTAACAAGGAATTGACCAGCGACATGCGTGTGGAGCTCAGCGCTCTGCAGAGCAGAATAAGGCCCCCTGTGATCAGGGAGTGATAGGGCTGAACGGTGGATGGAGCAGGTTTGTTAATCCTAATGACTGAGTAGATCACCCTCAGTCTAGATGACCCCCAGATGGTGTCTGGGGACTAGCTTCAGCACCCATCTCTTGGGTTTGGGAGAGGCAAAAGGGCTCTCAGCAGTGCCTACTCCTGATGGACCACCAGTATTCCTGCATGGAGGTTTCTTTGCAGGAGTCAGGAGCTGATTGATCATCTCTGGCTGTTCTGTTTGCCTTGTGAGTTGTCTCTTTTCATCAGTGCTGAGACTCTTCTCTGCAGTTTCCAAATGGTACATTAAAGAGCCTTTTCCCTAAGAGCTATTTCACCCCAGCAGCAGCACAGGCCAATACACTTCTCAGTGTTTTCAGAGCTCTCCTACCTAGTACCGAGATGGTTCAGAAGTGCTGCCTCTGTCACCTACAACAATGCCACTATACAACGTCGTGCCCAGGCTTATAGTGGTGCAGCTAATTCAGCAGGAGCATCATTAAGCCTGTAGGTGACACCAGCAAATTAATTCAGCTGAGCCCTACAAAGCTTGGCCGCAAGCGGGGAGGAGGCCGTCGGGGCGCGCACATCCCGCAGAGCTCTTTCCTTTCTGCTCTGGCTCCCCTCTCTGAAGTTTCAGCTTTTCATCTTGGCAGAAGATTTTTACAAGGGCTGTAAATTAAGGATTTATAAGTGTATACATGGCTATGATGTTTCATGGGTCTGAAGTGCAGGAAAAGAAAGAAATGTCTCAGTGACAGAATACAGCGTGGGGTGAGCTGGGTCACTGGAAACATATGGAAATGTTTTCAGAGACAGGGAAGAGTCTGGTTCTGTGTTCTGCCCTGTGTGCATGCTCACATCCACACATGCTTCCCCAGAAAGGTGGGTTTGCTGCCCAGCATTATCAAAAATGTGTTCTCTGTGGAGCTCGCTGCTTGTGGAAGGAAAATCTAACAATGTGTAATCATCTTTCCAGCTTCAAGGCTATGCTAATTTTTTTTCCTGACCTGATCATTGCTGGGACTTAAGGGCATGAGCTCCAGAGCAGATGTCAGTGAGGGATTCTCATGCTGCATCCCAGTCTGTCCAAGAGGAGCTGCACCCAAAGGGCAGAGTGGCTGCATGTGGCTCTGCTCACACATTGGGTTCCGAGTCAGAAGCAGAGCTGCACAGCAGCTTGCTCCGACCCACGCTGTGCAGTGTTGTCAGGTTCCCCTGTGCTGTGTCTGCCCTGCCTCTGGGCAGGAGAGAGCAAGGGAGACACACCACCCGAGAGGGGGTCTGGACTGTGTCCAGGCTGCTTGATCTCCTGGGGACTTACTGAGTGTCACCACCAGCACTGCCTTTGTTCCTCAGACAGCTCCCCAAGGAGTCTTCCCCGTGCAAAAAGATAAAAGCTTTGAGAACACACCAGTGCCTGCCAGCTCACAAAGGCATGCTGCTGTTTGAGCACAACTCAAACTTGGGTCCAGCACCACTGCTGTGCAGCAGAAGACCCTGTCCTTCTCCTCTCTCCTTGCTTCACTTCTCTTCACTCACCTTTACCTCTCAGTTGCTAGCAGTACAGCCTCTTTCTTGTTCCTTGGGCATTTTATGTGTGGAGAAGCCAGTCCTGCTGTCACTTGTGTGCCTGAGTTCACTGAGCACTGGCTTTAGCTCTTAGAATTTGTCTGATCTCTTTTTCTTCTGCCTTGGCAGGTGGTTATGGCTCCACACGAGCCACCGGTTGTGTTTGTTGACAACTACATCAAACTCCTTGCTGACTGCAGCACCGACACTTTCCAGAAGATACTGGATATGAAGGTTAGAATCAGACCCAAAGAGTTTGTGCTCATCCACTAGCAGTGCAGTGAGATTGCTGTAGGGCTTTGGGAGTGGGCAAAGCACCGAGGCCAGCGTGTCCTCTGTGCTCTGAAAGTGTGTGTGGAGCTGCAGCTGAAGAAGAGCTTTGCAGCTCGCTTTGCACGCCCAGACCTTCTCTGGCTCAGCCTTCTCGGGATCATTCAGAGGTCTACACACAGCTCTGGGCGGGTGAACAAAAGGTCGAGGTTTGAAGTGGGCTCTGCTGCAGCTGTGCTCCTGCGTGCCTGCTCCCAGCTCAAGGAAGTCTAACCCTCTCGCTTCGCTGTTCTTTGCTGCCACAGGGCCTGAAGAGGAGCGAGCAGAGCAACATGCTGGACCTCTTCCGCCAGCGCCTGCCGGCTCCTCCCTCCGGCGTGGAGAACAGCAGCTCCCTCTCGCTGAGTGCTCCCACCCCCGAGCAGGAGTCCTCCCGCATACGCAAACTGGAGAAGCTCATCAAGAAAAGGCTCTAAATGAGCAGAAGGAAACTCTGTTTCTCAGGACTAGCTGCAGTGACTGGGAGCAAAGCTCTTCGGACTTATAATTTACAGTGCTGCTGAGAAATCCGTGTCCCATCACTCCCATGCCCTCTGATCTCTTAACCATCTTACACCGAGGTGCTGCATCTGCATTCTCACCAAGGACAACCTGTCAAGGTGTTTGCCCTTCTCTGTCTTAGCAGGAGTCAAACCTAGGACATTACTGGGTCCACGTGGTGGAGAAAATAGGAGGTACCTGGGAAGTCAGCAGCTGCAAGAACAGTTTAGGTGTATTCCAGGAATACCTCCTGAGAACTTTGCCTGAGAGCTGGGTGTTGCTGCTTGCTCCCAGTTGCAGAGCTGCTCCTCTGTTTCATTATTTATTGCAGGGGAGGGGACCAACTCCAAACCGTCACCATCACCAGAAAAATCCCAACCCATTAACAGCTGGCATCCAGGCATCTGCAACTCTGCTGAGTTCAGATCTCTCCCCTGCTCCCAGAACAGGCATGCCTAAACCACCAGTAAAACAGCGAGGCAACTCCTTTTGAGAACAGGAGGAAAGGGCTGGATTAATGCCTTCTGCACCTTGGCAAACCTCCTGCCAGCGAGCCAGCAGCCTCAGTCACTGTTACAGCTTGAAGGCCAAACCCTAGACATCTGCAGAGCCCATTCTAGCTGCTTGTTATTTCTCCTGCATGTGCTGGGCTCGCCTGCCGCCCCTGCAGGGAGTTCCCATGCCACATCTCACCCTCTCACCACAAAGGGCTGTTCATGGAGCAAGCGTCAAACAGCACCAGCCCCTGGCGTGGCCCAAGCAGGGGTGTGCCCCTTTGGCACCTTCACTGCCCTGCAAGGAGAGTTGCTGACTTTAACAGGACAGGATGCTTATACCAGTCTCAGACTTTGAGGGCCTTCCTCTCCTCCTCTTCCTCTGAGTTTCAGCTTGTACCAGTGCGGAGAGGAGGAGAACTGGAGGTGGAATGTTTTGGATAACCCACCAGCTCCTGCTGGCACCCAGTCACTGAGCCAGCATGGAGCAGGGGTGGGGTGCTGGGGTGCACCCTGCCCATTGGGAGCTTCAGTGCAGGGAGATGTTGCCTCATCATTAGCAGTGCTGCATTTCTTCCCATCCTCCCCTGTACCCTTTTTGGGGGGCTTTGAAGGCAGATACCCAACCATGAACAACCGAATCCTCTATGGGCTTAGGGAGAGACTGACCAGTTGTGCCTGCTTTATTTTAACCCAAGCTTCACTTGCCTGTGCAGGGAAAAGAAGTCCTGTACCAGTTTGGTGAGTGAGGAGCAATCATGCTGTCAGATGCCTTCTTGGGAGGGTCATGCTCCCTACCCCATCAAGTGTGGGCCTTAGGACTATGTTTACTGGGGGCTGTGCTCACAAGGGATTGTCGTGCTCACCGCTGCACGGCAGGGAGGAGAGGATCAGACATGTTGCAGAAAAATGAGCTCCATCCACCTAAACCCAGAGCTTCACTGGGATCAGGAGGGAGGAGGTGAAATGAGGATTTCCTGGAGTGAGGCAGAACCTGAGCTCACGCTGCCTCTGCCTGCTCATTCTTCAGCACCATCCTCTCTTGGGCACAGGCTGCTCTCCTTCACCTCCTCAAACCCATGGCAGATGTGGTGCCCAGTTGGTAAAATCCCGTTCTCCCTTTGCAGAGCTGCCAGCTCAACAAGCAGGAGTTGATCACAGGGTTCAAGCAGGAAGAATAAGCAGGATCCACAGAGATGAAATCCCCACTGGTCAGGTTTCTAACACTGGGTGCATTTTCTGGGGTGCCCAGGCTTGGGCCAGTGGTGTGCAGGTGCTCAGCTGCAAAGAGCTGCAGTGGTGATGTCCATCACAGAGCAGCAGTGACAATGCATATGGGGAGGGTTGACAGTTTCTAGGCACTCCAGTTTTACAAATCTTCCTGAGCCTGCTGCTGCTTTGATTATTTCCTTTCCTGATTTCACCTCAGGTGGCCAGAGAAGGAGCAGTGGCTGAAAGCACGTCAGGAGTACGAGCAGGCACTCCCCAAGGACAGGTTATGTGGAGGTGCAGGATGGTTCACACCTTACCAAATGCAATAGCCAGGGAGGAGGGAACACAGGTTTGCAGAGGTTCTTTATTCCCGTGGAGGGATGAATAATTTCTTTTAGATTATTTTTTCTTTGCTTTGCCTATTGATGACTCTAACTAAATTATGAGTAGCTGAAGACAGTGTGGAAGTTATCGCTGCGTGTCTCTCCCTGAAGGCTTCCCCCTTTTCGTTCTCTGCATCTCATCCTGGAGAGAAGAGGAAATAGAAGGGAAAAGGAGGTTTTAGCTTCAGCCCTAGAAGAATACTACAGGTCTGGGTGTTCAGAGTTCTGCTTTTAGAGAGCAAGACTGCATTTTTCTACTTTCAGTATCGGGGGCTTGTCCCCTTGGCACTTGGGTACTTAACGGCTTTGCCTCCTCTGTACGCCTCAGTCAGCCCTTTGGGGTTTGCATCTCCAGGGATTAAAGGATGTTTTTTTTTTCTTTTCTGTATAAAATGCCACTTTTAAAGTTTTTCTTCCAAGGTGCAATTCTGGCTGGCTGTCAGAGTGTGACACTAAAGTGAATTAAATGGTTACTGATGTTCATTTGCTTGGTGTTTTTCTGTCAGGCTGCCACGCAGCAAACCCCAGGGCCGGGCCGGACCTCACCCGAAACATGTCAGACCCAGGGCACTGTGCTGCTCTCTGTGGCTCTCTGCACCTTCTTTCTTCTGGCTTTTCCACCTTCTGTTGCTGCAGCAAGCAGCTCCCTGCCATCAGTATCTTGCATGCACAGCAGCTCCCTGCGCCACGGGCGATTCAGCGCAGCTGACCTGGTGCCCCTAAATAATCAGATAATTTCTGATGCCTTTAACTGCTGGAGAGATTTCTGAGCGATCCTAATTTTTCCTTCGAAATTAATTAAGAGGTGGCGCCTTTCTTCCACACGATTCGTGATGCTGGAGGAGTTTCTTTCAGTTGGAGAATTAATGACTCATTTGCTTTTCTCCTGCCGCTCTGCCGGTCCTGCCCCCTCCGCCCTTGGGCAGGAGCCGCCTGCGCCAGCCCGACGCGGGTGTTTATTTCTTTCACCAGATTTACAGCCCTCAGTTGGAGCTGTGATGTCCAAGTCTCCACAAGCCTTTTCTTGGCCGCAGTTGGGCGGATGCTGTTGGGCAGCATCAGGCCACGGCTCTGCTGTGCTTAGGGAAAGAAGCTGAAGCTCTTTCGGCTGTGTCAGAAAAGGCTGTGGCTGAAGGCGTTCCTGCCCGCGCCTGCTCCGCTGGGGCTGGTTACAGGGCTGTAACCCTGCTGCCGTCACCCACATCTATGCCTTAAGCCTGTGCTCATTCCCTTCTCTCAGCCAGAGCAGCTCCACAGATCCTGAGCTGAAATCCAAGTGGGAGCACGTGGGCTTGAGCACTTTGCCGGCTTAGAGAGCATAGGGACATCTAGGGGCGGTCAGGGCTTGAGAGTCCCAGATCTTGCACTGCTTGGGGTGCTGGGGTGTCCCTGGGGGGCAAGAGGACACCCCCTGAGCCCTTACCTCGCCTGGGATGCAGGGTCACCAGGACTGAAGTACTACTGTTTCTGTGTCCTCAGGCCGCTGGGTAGTGTCGGTGTCCTCCTGTTTTCTGGCAGGACACAGGGAGCCCGTGAAGCTGCTGCCAGGGTCTGGGTCTGGCAGGGAAATCAGTCTTTGGAGCTTCCCAAAGCCCTCAGAAAACCTGAGCTCACAGCTGGGCAGTTCATGAGGGTGTTGGTGGCAGAGCTGCAAAAGCTCATCAAAACTCAGCAAGTTCAGTGATGTGCTGCAGCTAAACTGCTCCCAGGGCTCCCATCAGCCCCACTGCTTGGAAGCATTGCTGTGAGCCTGACCTGGTGGGTTCATGGCCTGCTCTACAGGCCACAGCCTGGCATTTCCCATTCTTTGGAAATAATTTTCCATCGTTATCAGATAAACACAGGATCCTTCTGATTTGCTTCCCCCTGCTTGCAGTGACTGCCCCCCTCCGCCTGTCAATGTGCCTATTGTGTGGTTGCTGATTAAGCCGAGCACACCCAGCCCGGTGGAAAGTCCTTTCTGCAAGGAGGATCTTGATAAGATCCTCCTATCTGCTCTGTGCTGGCTGCGTGTGAGCAGTTAAAAAGTAAACATGGACAAGCAGGCCACGATGGGCAGACAGGGGGAAAGATTTCCGATGCCATCAGGGACTGCAGGGATGGGTGAGGTTCGAGCAGCTCCACAAGGGATAAGCTTTCAGAGAGGGCAGAGGACCTGAACCTTTACAGCAGGGCCCTGTGTACAGTGGCTATCGACAGGAGGTTCGTTCTCGAGCTGTTAAAGTTCTGATTAAACATTTCATCCCAGTAGGACAATTTGCAGCTCTAGGTGTTGATGCTGCAGGAGATCTTCAAGTCTCAGGCAAATGAGATCCCCCCCAGCTACTCAGGCACCTCCATTTTACGTGCCACCTCCAGAAACAGCCTGGAAGGGCACAACAATTTGTCCTTTGCGTCAAGCCAGGATGGAATGGGAGAGTTTTTTTGCTGCTGAATAAAGAGCAGGAAGATTTCCAGAAGCCTGTACCTCATCCCAAACATAGAATCATAGAATGGTAAAGTTGGAAGGGACCTCAAAGATCATCTAGTTCCAACCCCCTGCCAGAGGCAGAGACACCTCCCACTAGTACAGGTCACTCAAGGCCTCATTCAACTCTCTAGACCCCAAGGCCTCACACTTGGATGCCAATCCCTGTGGAGTAGCCACGGAGACCCCCACAGCCCTCAGAGGCAGCTTACTGGGAGGTGCCACAGGTCGCCCCCCCTCTCCTAAATTGCTTTGGCTGGGTTATTGGGCAGCATGACTTTTAGGCCAGGAGCTGCACAGCAGCTCTCAAATAATGATTGTGTTCATCTGGAAGCTGCTCCAGCACCTTCTGAGGCATTCAATTTCATGAAGGGTTTTTATGGGAGATCTTGGAGCAAGGAGTGATCAACTTTCCTGTTAGAGAGACCGGAATCTCTTGGTTATGGGATGCCTTGAAATCAAAAGGAAGAAAACACCTGCCCAGCACATTTGCTCAGACCCCAAAGATTTCAGTCAAAATTTCTAATGTTCTTTTTTCTTTCCATCTGCATTTTTCAGCAAAGACAAACAGCCTCATAGTATTTCTTCAAAAGAATGTAAATTCCTTGTGGAAATCTCCGGAGTTCCCAGCACCACATAGCTGCAAACCACAGACGCCTACGGCTGAAAGCTCTGCTCTGCTTTTAATTTTGGGGCAGGGAAGGAATTCTTTTCAGGGGTTTGGGTTCACTTGTGCTGGGCCCGTCAGGCCAGACTGCTTGTTACAGCACAGGGGAGTGTTGACTTTGGCTGGCTGCAGACAGTTGCCTTCCCTCCACAGGAGTATTCCCCCACCAAATCTGATGACACGGCGCAATTATTTCATTAGGATTTTCCAACAAAACGTTCCCTTGGTCTCCTCTAGTGCTAGAAGGAACTTTCCCTCTGCTTTCTTGTTTCAGCTTCAGCAGCTTCGCCTGAAAAATGCAATTAAGGGTGACAGCTCTGCTGCCTGAGCCTGGATCCTCGGGGTGGAGGTTTGAGAAGGAGCAGCCCTGCAGGAAAGCTCTGAGGTTGGAAAGGTGTCTGTAAACCCCCAGGAGTGACTGAAGCCTGCACACGAGCTGCTGCTTTACAGCCTCCACAAGGCCTGTTTCTCCTGTGAGCTGCCCTCAGAGAAGGCTGAAGCAGCTGCTCTGAGCAGTGGGACAGGGTGGGTGGGCCACAAAGGAACAGTTCCCTGTTCCCTCTCCAGTCCCCACTCTTATCCTAGTCCTGCCTGGGCGTCTGGGTAAGAACTGTGCTGCTCCATCCCTGTGCCAGTGTTAACCACCATGGGCTGTCCCAGGCCCCGGCTGTCCCTTGCCTGCCAGGAGCACCCAGGCAGATAGCCGGAGCAAGCCTGGTCCCAGCAAAACCACTTAACCAGTCTGAGTGGTGCGTGGGCGCTCGGTAATTCGCGGTTGCTTTTCTGTTCTCTCCATCCCGGGCGGCCGTGATGCCCTGTACGGGGGAGCCCGAGGGGTTGCCAAATCAGCCAGGAGAACCTTGCTGTGAGGGAAATTGGCGTGTTAGAGGTGAGGACAACTCAGCAGGACCTGGCAGCCAGGAGTCACTCCTGTCGGCCGAGTCCCGGTGACCGGCAGCACGGCGGACGGCTGTCGGACTCGGGTCAGGACCGGCGGGAGGTCGGACTGGGGCCTGTCGGGAGCTGGTCTGGGCTTTGCCGTGTGGCCGGGAGCGGCTGGCACAGAGGCGCGGGGCGGGGATGGGCCACCGGGACGGTGTCCCACCGGTGGGATGCGGGACGGGGCACTAGGCGGGGGCCGGCGAGCGGAGAGGCCCCGCCCCGAGCGCTGGCCCCGCCCCCC
>VWZE01004773.1:90199-182414 GCA_013396675.1 Eubucco bourcierii | reverse complement strand
CCCCCTCGCCCTGGCTCCTCTCCTCCGGCAGCCCCGACCGCGCCGCCACCAACGGACTGCCGGAGCCCGACCCGCCCGCGCCCGCCACCGCGGTGAGTACCGGCCGCGGCCGCCCCCGCTACCCCTCTGTGCTCGCTGCCCCGCAGCTCCTTGAGGCCAGCGGGACCGTGTGCCCGGGGCTGGCAGCACGGAGCTGGACCAGCAGCCCCGGGTCCCGGGCTCGGTCCCGCTGCGGCAGGTGTTGTTGGGCCCCGCGCCCCGGTGGCTGCTTGCGGGCCGTGGAGTGGAGGAGCTGCTGCCGTGATGCAGCACCCGGGGCCGGGCGGGCTGCTGGCTTCTTGCACTTCCCGCCCCGGCAGCCACCCGCGCTCCAGGCCCCGCAGCATCCTTTGCGGGACGGCGGGTGGGCAACCAACCCGGGAGTACCGTGGGGGCTGGCACCGGGGTGACCAGAGGGCTGGTTGGAAACAACTGACCTCCGTTCCCCTTCCACCGACATCTGCTGCTGTCGAAGCAGGGCACCCGGTCTGGGCTGGGTCAGGGGAGCTGGTGGTGCTTCTAGAAAGTCCCAGGCTTTGGGGTCGGCTTTGCTGGTGGAAGGGAGGCTCCTGTCTCTCCTGGCACAGGTACGGATTGGGACGGCATCGCAGCATGTCTTTGAACGTCCCTAGCGAAATAGGGACTCCTGTTATACTAGACAGTGACCCAGAGCAGGAGTTTGTGCATTAAATTATGTTTTCAGTTAATAGCATCTATTCCCAACATTATTTTTGATTTTTGACACTGTTGGCACACTTTGGGAACCACAGATCCCTGTTGTACAGAGATGCTGCCATGAAATGGGAAAAGGCTGTAGGAGAACCATCACAGGAGATGCTTGCAGCCCCCTTCCCCCAGGGTTGTAAAGCACATGTGCAGAGGTGGCCTTGAATCCACAAGTGGGTTGCTTCCTTTCAGGGCTACTTTAGTTTCCTTTCTTTTCTTTCACCTTTCCTTTCCAGTGTTGCCCAGCTGGTGATGTGGGGCTACTCAATGAGTTTGGCCTTCCTGGTCAAAACCACCTGGTTGTGTGTGAATTAGATTGTTGGTTCTAACACCTTCCAGTAGTATCCAGGGTGTAACTGTGAAACAAGGTTGCTGGAGCTGAGATGCCCCACAGTTAGTTTCCTGCTGTGACTTGCCCATGGGCATATCTGATGAATCCAGCAAGGAGAGAGCACTCCCATCCCTTCATATAATGTTAGCTATAACTTGAACATGAGCTCATGCAGCAAACAGAGCATAGTTCCCACTGCAGAAGGCTGTGCTGCACCACAGGGCTGTATTTCACTCTTGCCAAGTGGCTGCTCTCAGGCAAGCTGCTGGAGTTAGGAGTTTGTCTTCAAATGCATCTCACTATGTCTTTGCTGTAGGCCAGTGTCAGATCAGAGCTGTAGGCTGCACCTGTAGGCATGTTTTGGAGGAGCAGAGCCTCTTGTGTGTATACATGAACCTCAGCAACTCTGTAGCAAGGGCTAAATAAATGTGAATATACCCAACTGTAGCATATTAAAAGGGTTCTTTTTGCTTTTTTTGTTTTGTTTTGTTTTCCCAGAACTCTGTGTTCTCCCCCAGCCCTGTTCTCTCCAGCTGCCCTCCGAGATTGTGTCCCTTATCCTTTGGCGAAGGAGTTGAGTTTGACCCTTTACCAGCCAAGGAAATAAGGTAAATATTGTGTTACAGCCATCTTGTTTTGAAGGAGTTAGCATGTCAAGGAGTAGTTAGGGCCTTATCAGTACTTGTGAGTCAAGTTTAATTTATTTGCAGAGCTATTGTTCCACACAGCTGTACATTCCTGGACCTGGACATTTGTATGGGCTGAAGGAGTGTTCAGCCTCTTTTAATCCTATATGGACTTTCTCCAGGAAGCCTTCCCTATACTTTACTCCCTTGCCCTGCTCCAATCAGCCTTTCAGCTGATTAACCAGAAGGTAATCATGAGGGAGGCTCTTTGCAGCAGTCATCTCTATAGGACTGTTTTATTAGGGGAAAGGAATTTTGCTCCTGTAACCTCATGGGTTTATTGCAGGCACTTTTTAATCTTGCTAGCTGTGGCTGGTTGTGTGAGCTAAAAGAAAAGTTAGTACTCAAAGAGTGCATGGTTTTTGGTTTTTTTTATATAATACATCACAGCCTGTGAATTAGTCCTTTGAACCTCATGATTTGCAATAATGAGAAGAAGGCTCCTGGTTGATTACTGTGCAAGCAGAGGGAGGCTGACACCACCAAACAGAAGCTCAGTGCAGGGGAGGGTAGAAAGAGTTGCTGTGTGGTGTGGGGTGGAAACCTCTGGAATTGACAGCAGTTAGCCCTATGGAAAAGCCAGCACAGAGTTGTTGCAGTGTGAAAGAGAAGAAATCTTCATTTTGCAATCCAGGCGCAGGGGATTTTCTTGCCAGCAGAACCTGATATGTAAATTGTAGTGTGTTTCTGCCAGGTGAGTCTTCAGAAGCTTGCCTTCAGAGAGTGCCCCATGTTAGGAGTGATAGCAGAGAGCTCCTGCGTGACTCTTGGCAGAGGAGCCCCAAGAAGATAAGCTGTGTTTGCATGGCCTTGGCACTCTGAGGAATTAGGATGCTGATTCACAAAGCCTAAATGTGAATGTAGGTCTCTGGGTTTGGACGCTGGAGTTTGAAGGACATCCTCAGATTCACAGGGGTCAGGCTTAGAACAGTGGACACAAGGACTGAGTAGGTGTTTGGTAGAGCTGGCAGCTGAACAAAATGGTGACAGTAGTGGACATGCTGCTGACATAAGGCTTTCTGCTCTTCTCTTGAGTAAGACACCAGCAGATGGTTTCTGGGTGATGTGGCTGTTCCCGCATCAAGGCAACTGGTACAGGGCTGAGGAGCCACCTTGGTACCTGGCAGCTCTGCTCTCCAGAACAGGCAGGTTGCTGTTCCAGAGCAGAGCTCACACAGGTCTCTCTTGTGTTTCAGGTACACCTCCTCAGTCAGATACGACTCAGAGAAGCACTTCATCGATGACGTCTATATGCCGGTGGGCTTCAGCGTCTCCTCCTGCAGCCAGACAGTCATCTGCGTCCCAGACTGCACGTGGCGCAATTACAAAGCAGAGGTCCACCTGCAGCCCCGCAACAAGCCCCAGCGCTTCACCAGCACCACCATTGTCTACCCAAAGCACGCCAAGACTGTGTACACCACCAGGCTGGATTACAACTGTCGTAAGAGCACGCGGCGCTTCCTCTCCAGCGTGGAGCTGGAAACATCGGAGTGCCTTGGCAACGACTGCGTCCTGGACGGGTGCTGAGTGGCAGCCACCTCCCTTGCTCTGATCCATCCTGGTCCTGTCTCACACACTGTGCTAACTCTCCACTCCCTGAAGCGGGTGCAGACCCTAACTCTCTGGCCAGGCTAAGGGAGCCTTACCTGTCACCACCTCTTTCTCAGCTCTTAATTCCTGCTTTAAGTATCAGAGTGTCCTGAATGCAGTTTCTGTGGGAACATAACTTAGTAAGGAACTCCTTTCTTCACTTTTTGAAGTCCTGAGCGCCCTCCCCTTCCCCACAGTGCAGTAGTCAGATGAAAATAACTGGAAATATTCTCCCAGGGAAAAAATGGACAGGTAAGAAGGGACACGGAGTGGTGCCTGGCAGGTGGAAGTCCATTTGATGCTTTCTATGATGTGCAAAACCAAGGGTAGTTTGCTGTCTTGCAGTGAATCGACCCCACCAGGTTAATTGGTTACAGGTAGCCAGAGCTGTCTTCCATGTCAGTTTAGATCAGGAGACTGCTTTCTCCAGAAGAACCATCTCCTGGAAACTGCTGGGGAAAAAAAACAGGCAGAAAATTCTGGAATTCTTTATTTAACAGATGCAGAAATGCAGCTTTTACATCCAGTGTGAAGGTGTGAGTTGGGAAGAGGAGAAGGTTTGCAGCTCCAGGCAGCAGAGAAAGGATCAAGTAATTCTTTAGGTGAATGGCACAACACATCTTCCCTGCTTACAGTGGCTGCTGCAGCACTGCAGTCTGTGAGAGACACTGACATCTGTGTGTGTCTGGTAGGGCTTGTAATAAAGAATGCCAGGCCAAAAATTGTCCCTGTGTTGTTGGACAGTTAGGTGCATAGTGGTGGAAAACTACCAGTGCCCAGTTTTTCCTGACACTGTACTCTCTGCACTAAGGGAGCTGTAACTAGGAAGGCTTCAGAAAATGCCCCCTGTGCACTGGGCCCTGGAGTGGAGGAGGAGATGCTGGGACTGGGTGTGAGAGGCTGTTGTGGGAGTTATGAAGAGTAGATGGCAGTGAAGGACATTTTGGTTCCATAGCAAAATCCACAGCTGTAGCTTCTCATTGCACAGGTACTTTTTGGACTTTGGTATTCAGGATGTCACTGGGGTGGGGTAGCATTTACCTGTCTGTAGGCTGCTGAATAAGCTCTCCAGTCCCAAGTGCATGACAAGTTTGGGGACCAAAGGGAATAACTTCTGATATTATGGAGTCCATCTGGATGTTACATGCATTAGTTGGTTGTGTGCTTTGATGAAGGTAAGGTGTAGAGGTTTCATACTTGACCCATGTGGTTTTTCTATATTGGCAGGGAGCAGTGTAGTGTGGAGAGCATCCTCTTTGGGAGCATGCCTTGCCTTGGTGCTTAGTGTGGTGTAGCAGCTCAGAAACACTTGGTAGACTTCACTTAGCTGGGCAGAGCTTTTCCATGTATTCCAAAACGCCTCTGAGGTGTAGGTCACCCTCTGACGAAGCATTGGCCCTGGGCCTGCTTTTCAAGAGGACTTTGCTAGTGCATAGCCCAAAGGGTGAATTTTGTTAGTGGCAAGTAAGAAACTCAGGAGGCTGTTCTTGAGCTGTCCTTAATGTGTGTTTGTGCAAGTGTGATGATGAAGAGTGTGGAAGTGTACACAATGTGTGAACAGAAATGGTTTGGGAGACTGAAAATGCAGCTGGAGGGAAGATTTGAGTCAGGGGGTTTGTTTTGCTTTTTTCACTTATTTATTAGCTCAGAACAGAACATCCTTTGTCTTGGCACTTAGCTCATAAACACAGATCCTAAAACAATCCTAAAAAAACCCAGCAAACAACAGAATCTGAAACCAGATGCTAGAACAGGGTGACAGAGGATGCCAGAGTTGGGCAGGCATTGCTGCGGAGTTGTTAAGAGCAGTGTGGTCTTCTCATTACATGTGTTGCTTTCAGACTACAGTGTTTAGGAGTTGTGCCTTAAATTCATGTTGCAATTCTCCCCTGAATGTTATCCCCAAGATCTGCTTGTGGTGTAACAGACTCGTAGAAGGCACAACTCTGCCCCAAAGTGTGGGGTTTCAAATGGACAGAACTCTTGTTAGGCAAAGCTATTGCATCACTGCTGGCTTCACAGTTTCGTGTACCTTGCTCCTGAAACATCTGGTGCTGGCCACTGTTGGACACAGGATGCTGGAAGAACATGGACCCAGGACAGCTCCGACAATGCTCTTCCACTGAATTCATTTGCAGGAGATCTAAGAGAAGATGGTTTTAAGTAGTAGTCATTAATTGTCCCTAGTTAGACATGAAGTGCCCTTTACTCCATGGTTTTAGGATGAAACACCTGATTTTTGTAAGGTAAACAAACTTAACTATGTACCTTTTAAAGATACTTTAATTGGTAGAGATACCTTTTAAATTATTTATATTCCAGCATTTGCAAAGCTCAGATTTAACTCCGTGCAAGTGTTCTGATGTCTGTGACGTTTTCCCACCTTCCCCTTTTGAATTCTTAATTTGTCTTTTACTTTATTGGTAATAAATGATCTGAAAACCATCACCTAGGGAAGTCTCTTTTATTATTCATTCAAAGCTTTTCAGTGTTTATTATGGGAATGACTTAGAAATAAATACACAAGATGTCCTGCCAGCCCCAGCTCCCCTTTGTTACTGTTGCAGTGTGTTGGTGTTGTTTGCAAGGTGTTTTTTTATTTTTAAAAGTGTTTTTAAAAAAGCAATACTAAATGTTGTGGGGTTATCAGTTTAGTAACCCAGTAAAATAGTATCTGGAAGGCAGCTGAAAGTCCTCTCCAGGGTGTATTTGAATTGTCCATCTGATGTGTTTGGTTTTTTTTTTTTTTTTTTAATATTTAAAAATTTTCTGGTATGGATTTCAGCATCTCCTGCAAGGGAAGCACACATTCTCTTCAAATGTAACAGGTATTTAAGCAGAACTTAAATTTTGGTTAAAAATGTAGATGCTCAAATGCTGCCTGAGTCAGTACAGCAGAAAACAGGACTAAGAATGTGTCATGCATTAAACGTGACAAAACCAAAAAAGGTGGTTACAAACGTTTTGGGAGGAATGCTGTAGTGCTGCTCTGGATCCTTAATCTGTTTTTAAACCTTCCTGAGCTTGCCCGTGTGCTGATTTTTGTTGCTGTCTCTGGCAGAGTAGAAATGGGTGCAATTGAGCATCAGTTAATTCATTCATAAGGGGACTTTTTGCTTGCTTTTATTGCTCATCTGGTTATCCGCTCGCGAAAGCTCTAGATTTGCGTGTAATGACATTATTGGAACCTAGGGAGCTCTGAAGCTGTTCTGAAGCAAACTGCTGCTCCTGCAAAAGCCTCTCTGAGCATCTGAGTCTCGTGCAGTGTTTCAAGTCTCAAAACAGGAGAGGTCTGTTACATATAAACATCCAGTGCTGCACGGCAGACAGTCCATTTGAAGAGCTGTTAACGAGGAAATTTTAAAATCAGAGCAGTATCTTTCAGGAGTGCCTCAGGAAAAGCTTTCTCTCCTTTTTCAGATGTGTCATCTTAACTCCCAGATTCTTTCTCTGGTGTGCCTTGGGCTGTTTTCCTTTAATATTATAGGAACACTCTGCATGAAGGATGTTCCTGTCCTATGAGAAGGTGAAGTAGGGGAGCACAAGGCAGTCTGCTGCGTGATGGGGTTTCTAATTCATGCTGGCCAAATGGGCTTCTAGCTAGCACATAGAAGGATGGCCTCCTCTTTACGGAGTACTCCCCTTTCCTTGGGATATATGCTGTGCTGCCTCAGGATGTCAAAACTGAGGGGCTGATGCAATCAAGTTTTTTAACAAAGTAAAATACTGTACCTAACAATTGGATCACAAACGAGGAGATGTGGGCTGGACTGGAGTCTTGAATTTTGCAGCTCATGCCATTTGAAGCACTTGGTAAGTTTTGTGCTTGCAAACCATTTTAGGTACCTGTTGGTTCAGCTGCCCACGTTCAGTTTGCCCACCTGCCCCAAGGGCTGTGCTTGCAGCTTTCAGGAGCAGCAATTCACCTGCAGAGATCAGGTGTGATGCAGTGAGTATTATTTTGAAATAAACTAATAGCAACAATGAGGGATGCTCCAAGACTAACAGGCAGTACAAAAAAGGAGTGCTGCTGAAGCAGTCTGAGCTGCATCTATTCTTTAATAGGTGGATTTGTTTTTAAATGTCCTGTCCCCCATGCAGCTATAGGCTGACTAAAGAGTACTAAGTTACAGAACTTGTTGGGAGGTTTTGGGTGGCAGCACTGGTTGCAGCTTGGAGACTGTGCTAGCTCGTTCAGCATTCAGGACCAGTTCACACTTGCTCTGCTGGAAAAGAACTGCAGCAATCTCCTTTCCATGCTGTGTGATCACTGCTTGTGCATGGTGCCCTGCTGTGAAGCAGAGAGCAGTGCCTGGCAGTTGGGGAAGTGTTGTTTCCTTCCGCTCGCCTTACAGACACGCAGCCTCTCTTCCTCTGCCACAGGATCTTCAAGAGTCCCATCCCATCCAACGCTTTTGTTAAGCTGAGCAGAAAGACTCTGATCTGCTTGAGGAGAGTCCCAAATGGTAGAAGTTCATGCTACAACCTCCTTTATTTCTACATCTTTCTGATTCTTTTCTGCTTACTTTTGGGCTGGATCCAGCATTCCTGCCAGGATTTGGGATTTCAAGCAATGGAGGGGAGCAGGCCTGGGTTTGTGGTATTTATCTGTTAAAATGATAAATGCTGTTAGCAAAATGTGCGTACTGCCCCTGAGGCTGCCTTGCTAATTTCTTGGAGGATGATGAGACAAATGCTTGTTGTGCCTTTGTGTGTTAAGAAAACAAAACAATAAGAAAATTTAGATATTTTTTTTCCTCAACTTTTTTTTTAATTTTTTTTTTTTTTTAAAGTGGGAAATATTTATCTGATTGGGCAACATAATGATTCTCACACCTCTAAAGCATTGTCCTGGTTTTAACTGCTGGCAACCGAGTCCTGGCAGTCCAGTTAGAACGAAGGGGTTTTCTCATTCCCCCTGTCCTCCCCTCTGGGGCTTGTGCTAGATGTGCATCCCAGTTTTTAAAGGTCCCTCCTCCCATTGCTTTCAGGATTGTTTTTAGTAGGCTGTTGTAACTTTTGGCCTTCCCAGCAGCTGATGCGTGACAGGAGATGTGATGCACCCACACAGTGCCATTAGGTGTGGCCCAAGTGTCTGTAAGGCTGTTTTGAAGCTGAGTTCCATTATCTGACTCAATTCTTTCTGGGGTGCCATGTCAGCACAGGAGTTGTTTTTCAAGGCCCAGGATGGTGTTCTGAGACGTGGTGTGGGGCACTGGACACGTTTCCAGCCATGGTTGCTTCTACCATTGCAAGCACACAGCATTTGCCTTGGCAGGTTTGTGGCAGTGATGGAATCAAGCTGCCAGGCTTCCCCATGTTTATGTTGCAGCCAGCAACCCCCATACCACAGAGGCTTTACCCACTCGGCCTGTTGGGTTGCAGCAGACATTTCACAGTTATGGACAACCTGTGCAATAGGTGCAAGGTTAAGTCCACCCCTTGATCTCAAACCCATCTCTTATGTTATATCCCTTCCTTGGTGGCCCATTGAGATAGCAATAATTCACCCTTAGGTTGCTGGTCCAGATCCACTTGAGCTACTTGAAACTTAGCAGCTTGAACCACCTGCTGGTGGTTGTGGTGTTCTTCGCTGGCTCAGCTGCTAGGTACATGGGCATCAGCATGATGTACTTTGACCACTAAGTTCTCTGCCCAAGCAGCAATGTCTTGTCACAATCCATCTGCCCAAATGGGTTTACCTCTGTGCTGCTGGTTAGTTTCCTTCCATTGCTGTAGCCACCCCCTCCAAAGCCTTTGCCACCATCCATGAGCCTGTGTTGATGGAGCATTGACCATTTTTCTCACTCTGCAATATTTAAAGCCAGGTGAAAATATTCTTTTGCACTAAGGTGCTGGAAGTGCATGGCTATTGCTTGACGTGGAAGATTGCTTTGAAGTTGCCCTCCCCTTTCTGCAGCTGTAACAGCAACTCAGCCCCATGGATGGGAAGTCAGATCAGTGCTGTGACTCGTGCTGGTGGAACAGTGAATATTTAGACAACTACACTGCAGCTCCCCAGAAGAAAACCACTACTTATTTACAGCATCCCAAATCATGGGCACATTATGAAACTTCCTACTTCTTGACAGATGTCTTGTGCCTCCTACTGCTTATGCTGTGTAGTTACACACACTCCAACTTGGGGGTTTATGTCTAGATTTGTAGCTATGTGAGAACCTCTATGCATCAACAGGCTGTCAGTTCAGGGAAAGGTTTTGAAGTGCTAGAGATGATTTCTTAGGGAAGGTTGTTTGTGGGTTGGTTTGTTTTTTTTATTGTACTCTCCACAGCTGTTTCCCTGCAGGATGGAGGGAGAGCTGAGCACCACATCCTCTGGTCAGTGTGGAGGGGTGAATCTATGCTGCCTCCCTGCTGGTACACCCACCCTGGCTGCACATCCCTTTGTGTCTGTGCAGTGTCCTTTGCTGAGGAGGGTTCACACACCAGTCTGGTGCACAGGTGGTTTCACCTGGTGACTCTTTCCCTCCTCATGCCTGTCCAGACCCTACACAGGGTGTTCAGGGGATGGCTCCCAGGTGCACTTTGCCTGTGCCTGCCACAGTGGCCAACCCAGCTCACCTGCCCTCGTGGTGCTGGTGGCAGTGCCACTCCTGCACGGTGGCTGCTGCTGCTTCCTTCTCTGTGGTGGCGAGGAGCATGTGCATGCCCTTGTCTCTTGCTGCCTGTGGGGCCCTGTCAGAGGCCTGGCATGGCCCCGCATGGACCCTCTTGAGTCTGCAGGGAGCAAGAGAAGGATTGTCAGCAGCCCCGGCCCAGCCTTCTTCCTTCTATGTGATGCCCCCTCTATCCTCCCTCCCCTCAGTGCCTTTCCCTTCCATCTCCTTTCCCCTCTATGCCTTCCCTGTCCATCTCCCATCGGCTCTTCCTTCAGTGCCTTCCTGCTCCATGTTTCCTTGGCTTGGCCCTCAGGGCCTCTCCGCCACCTGCCCTCAGCTTCTCCCCTCAGTGCCTTCCTCCTCCATCTCCCCTCAGTTCTTTCCCTCAGTGCTTTCCTTTTCCATCTCCCCTCAGAGAAATCCCTTCCCCTTTCACCTCTCACCCCTGCAGCACTTTCTCCTCCATCTCGCCTCCCTTTCCCCTCTGCTCCCCTCCGTGCCTGCCCTTCAGCAAGGTCTCCAGGGCAGCCATGGTGCAGTGCCAAGCCTGGGCTTGCCTGCTTGGCAAGGGCCCCAGCACCATTGCTGTGTGAACAGCCCAGTCCAGGGTGGCTTTCCCTACCAATGCCCCTCTGCATGTGTAGGTAGTGTGGCTTGCCTGAGGTAATATGGCTACGTCTGGCTGGTCCTGACTTGTCCAAGGCAGTACAGCCCTGGCAGCAGGTGAAGCGTTGCAGGGCTGTGGGGTTTGCAGCAGCAATGCTACAGAGGGAGAAATCAAACCTAAATCCATTTCAGGGAGACCAACTATTGGGGTCCTTACCACTCCTTCTTAGTACCTCAGCTCTGTAAGTGAAGGCACTGAAGGTAACAGACCTATCCCCTTCCCTTCTCTCTGCAGTGGCAGTGAGCGGTTTAACAGCCTCAGGAGAGAGGGAGATCAGTGTGTCTGCTTCGGGGGTGAGCCTGGACAAAAAACATCCACGGCAGCTCCAGCAACAGTTGCTGAAGCAATGCACTGCTTGTTTGTCATCCTCTCCCTGGAAATAACGTGAGGCTTAATCCTGGTTTGGTTGCTTTCTCCCCCTCTCTGCCTGTCTCCTTCCTTCTCTGCTGCTGATCTATTTAGTTGTGGAATTTGGCAGACGCTGGTAGTTCTATTCAGACAGGTTGTGATGGAATCAGCCTCCCAGGAGGCTGCTCCCACGGTGGATCCCTGAGCTGCAGGCAGCACTTCTCTGACTGCCGCTAATGGTCTGATTTCAAAATGTCAACAGCAGGAGTTTCACAGTGATGTTTATTACTAATACTGTACAGCAGCCAGCAGGGCTCCCAAGCCTCTGTGTGTGTGTGAAAGGGATGGTGTCATGGGGCAAAAAGGCAAGGAAAATGGCAACGGCAGTGACAGGATGTAAATAATTCAGCCAGACTGGACAGTGGGTATGATATTCTTGGAGAACAGCTGAGGGAAGGAGGTCACTTGTGGCCAGTGCTGGTGGTTGTTAATTTTATTACAGATAAAACCTGACTTGCCTGCCAAAATTAGAGACCAGAATAGTGGCTGGCCTGAGCTACACACAAAGAAAATGATCTTCTGGTGGCTCCATCGAGGACAGACATTCACCTGGTTAGCCTGCCCCTGCTACGCTACAGTTGGCCAGGAGGATGCTGTGTTGCGCAGCACTTCCTGGCAGCACAGAGTTTTAATCTGAAGGGGCATCATCCCCAGGCACATCCCTCATCACCTTACTGCTTTTCTGGCACTTTTCTCTTTCTCCCCTTTGCCCGTTTACATTGAGAGCCTTAAACTGTGCCGTGCCCAGCGCAGCCAGGCTGCAGGCTCAGTGAGTGTTCTGCCTGCAATTCACAACACGAATACTAAGAACAAACTCTCCACCACCCTCAGAAGAATGCTATTGTAGGCAAGGCAGTTTTTGTTCAAATGATGGCCCCAATCACCTTCTACTGAGGGACGACAATTAGGGGGACAAATACAAACTGAATCACCGAGGACCAAACACTAGAGGATTGCAATCAGTGTAACAGCTTGAGGAAAATTCCTGGCTGCCTTGCTGTGGAATCGTAAGGTGGCTGGACTGAGCCGGAGCAGTCAGGGTGATTGGGAGGGAGTGCCAAACATCTCTGGCTCTGGCAACTCTTTTGCCAGTTGTCCCGAGGAAATGGTCTTTCAGAGATGAGCAGACAGCAGGTATGACCTTTGCTTATTCCACGTGTTTGAATTTGCTCATGCGATTATTCTTTGTGCATTAAAACACTAATTGTGTGCTTCAGATCCTTGTGTCAAACGCCGAAGTCAGATGAGGACTCCTACAAGGAGGGGCCTGCGATCTAACCAGGAATGTCAGTAGAAAGCAGAGCAGCGGTGCAACGCCTTGGCTGTGACTGCCCAGCAGGTACAAGTCAGAGTGGGAGCCCAGACCCCTGCTTACCGGTCCAGGTCTAAACTGGGAATCATTTCCAGGACTGTTATAATTAGGATCGTTTTGTTTACAATCCAGCTGCTTTTAGGCATCTGCAGTTCTCCACACCCACAAGGTTAAGATCCCTCCAAAAAGAGTGGTCTTTGTTTTCGACTGTCCGAGAAAGGTGCCTGTCCCAGGGTGACACGGTGGGTTGGGGGGGGCTGCTCTGCAGCCTGCAGTTCTGTGCGGTGCTGGGAGGAGAGAGCTTGGGGCATCTGTGGTGCCACTGCCAGCGGCGCTGACAGGCCTGCAGGAGAAGGTTGCTCCTCGTTACAGTCCTGTCATGCGTGTATTTAGAATCTCTGGCAGCTGTTATCTGGTGAATAATTCAGTAGAAGCCATCATCGATAAAAGAGAGATTGTGAAGGGTCCTTGGGGTGGAATGGGAAGTGCCTGCTTTCTGAGAAACGAGTCTATTAAAAATTGACTTGCTGCTATCAAGATAAAACTCATATTTGGCCTTTTTAAATTTTTAATGCAAAGTCATATTTATTCTCTGTGACATCCAACTCTCAAGACCCAGCCTTGCAGTCGGACTCCAAAGCATCCCTGGTTCTGTGGGGATCCCAACAAGCAAATTCCACAGCAGAATGAGTCCAGGCTCTGAGATGTGTTGTTTCCTGTGCCTGGTGCTCCTGCCAGTGCACCTGGTTAAAGAAGGTAATTTATCTTTTTCCCGAAGTTGACTGAACCATGTATTTAATTTATTCATGTTATTGACTGCGTGGAGGACTGCTCTCGTGTGAAATGCCATCTTGAAGGGCTTCCTTCCACAGAAATGCAGGCTCTGTATTAATGCAAGCACTGCTTCTTCTGATGGATTTTTTTCAACGCTTGCTTAAAGCAAAATATATACCCAGGCCTGAACGGCATTCAGGCTCAGGGATCCTAAAGTACATCCTGTGGGGCCTTGGAGGATGTGTGTAAGCAATGGACCTTGCAAGATAACAGAGTTTCTGCAGAGCAGGCTCTGAACAGGCAGTAAAAGCACAGAGTGAGGATTTATTTCCTTTTTCCCTTTTCTTTTTCTCTCCCTCCTTTCCTGTCCCGTGTCAAATGTACTGACTGCATCCACTGGACATTTTAATAGGAATAGGCTCTTGTTTCTGTGCTTACAGGGTAGCGCAGAGGAGTAATTGTTTTCCTGTGACTGCTGACTCAGTGTATGGTCCCAGGTGGTCACTTCACCAAAAGCTTTGCTCTCCACTCCCCACCCTCCTGTGCCTCACCATATTTGTGATCTCTGCTCAAAAATACAAAGCAGGAGACCTTTGATGATGACGAAGTGTGAGGGAGTAAGCTGCAAGTGATGGTTGAAAGTGGAAGAAAAGCCAGCACCTTGGTCCCTCACCTGCTGTGGAGTGAGGTGGGTGAAGCTTTAACTTGGCATGTTGGCTCCATGTTGTTGGGCCCGTGCTGGGTCTACATTGGGTTCATGTTGTTGGGTCCACGTTATTGGGTTCAATCTGGATTCACACCACAGCTGCTTTGCAATCCTTCCTTGAGACCAAGGTTCTACTCACCTGGGGAGACCATTTATAGAACTTCCAGAAGGAAGAATTCTACTGTAAAAAAAGTGAGACCAAATTCTGCTGCTGACCTTAGGAGACCTTCTGTAGCTGGGGTCTGTTAGCATCACCCTGCAGATCTGGGCCAGCTCTCCACAGCTGTCCCTGTTCCACCAAGTTCACCTGCTTGTGCCCTGGGCTGTGTTTGTCTGGAATCATTTCTTCTCCCTGCAAAATTAGTTCATGTAGCTAAGCTGAATTTTACTGTGGGAGGTTTTGGGTTGTGTTTTTTATTTTGCTCCCAGGTTTTGTCGTTTGGGGGAGGGTTTAGAAGTTTGGTTTGGTTTGAGTGGGTTTGCTTTGGGCTATTTTTTGTTTGGGTGATTTTTTTGTTGTCGTTTTCATTTTGGAGGTTTGGGGGATTTGTTTTCTTTGTATGGGTTTGAGTTTTGTTTTATTTTTGTTTGGGGGTTTTGTTCTTTGGAGATTTTCAAGGAGTTTTGTTTGGGTAAGTTTTGTTAGTTTGGGTTGATTTGGAGATTTTTGTTGTTGTTTTGGGCTTTGGGAGGAAATTTGTTTTGTCTCAGTGGATTTGTGTTTGGTTTGGGGTTTTTTGGGATTTTCATTGGGACTTTTTTGAGGGTTTTTTGTTGTTATCTTGGGTTGGAGGCTTTGGGGTTTTGTTTGCTTTGGGGAGACTGTTTTGTTCATGTGGCTTTGTGATGGCTCTTTTTTGGTGGATTTGGGGTGGGGTTTTTTTGTTTGTTTTCAGGTGTTGGGAGGTTTCTTTTGTTTGTTTTGGAGATTTGGCTTTTCTGAGTGGGTTTGTGGTTTGCCTGTTTTGTTTTCTCTCTCTTTGTTTTGTTTTCTCTCTCTCTTTGTTTTGTTTTCTCTCTCTCTTTGTTTTGTTTTCTCTCTCTCTTTGTTTTGTTTTCTCTCTCTCTTTGTTTTGTTTTCTCTCTCTCTTTGTTTTGTTTTCTCTCTCTCTTTGTTTTGTTTTCTCTCTCTCTTTGTTTTGTTTTCTCTCTCTCTTTGTTTTGTTTTCTCTCTCTCTTTGTTTTGTTTTCTCTCTCTCTTTGTTTTGTTTTCTCTCTCTCTTTGTTTTGTTTTCTCTCTCTCTTTGTTTTGTTTTCTCTCTCTCTTTGTTTTGTTTTCTCTCTCTCTTTGTTTTGTTTTCTCTCTCTCTTTGTTTTGTTTTCTCTCTCTCTTTGTTTTGTTTTCTCTCTCTCTTTGTTTTGTTTTCTCTCTCTCTTTGTTTTGTTTTCTCTCTCTCTTTGTTTTGTTTTCTCTCTCTCTTTGTTTTGTTTTCTCTCTCTCNGCCGAGTCCCGTGGCGGGGCCGGCCGCGGTTTCCCCGGGGCAGCGCGGCCGCGGCGGGGCCGCAGGGCAGGTGGGTGCGCGTCAACGGGCAGCGCAGCTCCGCCGGCAGGGAGGGCGGCAGCTTCCTGCGCGCTTTCCAGCGGGCTTTTGGGTGTTGGTAACGTCCTGGCTGCGGGCAAACACTGTGTGCGGCGCGGCCCGTGGGTGTGCGGGGACGGGGCAGCAGCTTTGCGGGGGTCTGCGGCACCCGGAGCCGGGGCCGCACGGGTAGGGCAATCGCGTCTAAAATGCTGCCGAGCCCCAGCAAGGTGAGCAGCACAAGACCGAGTTTAGGCTGAGCACAAAGCTAAATTTAGGTGGAGTTGAGCCTCCTGAAGGTGCAAGTGACGTTAAGGCAGTGTGAGAGCTGCGGGAGAAGTACGCCCGAAGCGGGAGGCGGAAAACGACAGCTCCATCGGAAAATGCTCGGTCCCGGCGCTGCTGAGAGCTGTTGGGCTGGTACCCGCTGGGCGGTGGGAGTAACCGGTGTGCGTCTCGGGGAGGACAGATTGACGCCTGGCTTTTGGGCACTCCGAGACGACGTGGTGGGCGCTGTTAGATGCGCCAATACGAATGGCACACTCTGCCTGATGCCTGGGGTTTGGTCTGCTGCAGCTTGGGTCAGGTACTCACCAGGGCCGGGTCAAAGTCCGTGACTTTATTTTGCTCATACCAACAACGTTCAAGGTGATAAAGGTCTTGGAGTTACTGCTGGCTGTGCCTGTGCGTTCAGAGGTGTTCTACAACGCTTGCACCCAGGGTGCTGAGGAAGAGTGTTGCATCCTCCAGATGGGATGGCAGGCCTGGGGCTTGGATCTGTGCTGGGTGATGAGTTTTTGGTCAGGCTTGGGGTCAGGTTGCTCATCAGTCTCTTTGCTGGCTGTGAACGGTGCTTTTCCTGGTTCACTTGAGGTTACCCATGGAACAGGCTGGCATGGCCTTCTCCCGCAAGGAATTCCTTGACAAACGCTGGCCTGTGCTCAGAACTTCCCCTGCTGTGTCCAGTTCTTTCTAAGAAAACTACTCTGGAGCTTGGGAGGTGCCGATTCCTCCCTGCCAACCTCCAGCCAGCACAAAGCCTCCTGAGGTTTTTTAGCATATCAGAATAATAAACCGAGTCTCTCTAATTGGCCATTTAGATGCTAATTTGCTTCTTGTAGGCCTATGCCAGATCAACCTGCTGGAGAACGTGAGTCAGAGCCTGCTGGCTTCATGAATTATTCACTCTGCACAAGGCACCTGCCTGGCTGGGGATCAGAGGGAAATAGGTCTGATAAATAAAGATACACCTTGGCAGGTGGAACAGTGCTGGCTTTCCTCCCCAGCACCATCGGGTGCTGAGGAGCTGGAAGACTGCTTTGCTTGGGTGAAAACTGCTTCTTTATCACTTACTATATCTATCAAGTAGCCATGCTAATAAGTGACTCTCATTAATACAGGCTTGTTGGTCCCATATGGCAGTTTTCTTGTGGAGCTGATTTTATTTCTCCACTCACAGGACTAGTGTGGACCTCCAGGGCATTGTATTTTATAAGCTACTTAACAAGCCCTGTCTTAAAAGCAGTTAGGCTTCTTGCCACTGCTGCTGGGATTGGGAAGCAGTTCAGATGCACTGGAACCTCCTTTGTTTTCCTCCAAACCCTCATCCTCGCTGCTTTTCCAGCTTGGCCTTGTGTGGTAATGACAGCTCTCAGGTTGTGTGTGTTGTGACTAGTTTCATTTGTGCTGGGCTGGATACATGGCTCTGAGGGTTTCTCCTGCTTGGATTGAGCCTTTGTGGTGGGACATACGGCTAGAAAGTCTGTCTGATTGGGTTCTTCAGTTGTTGTCCCAAAGCTTGCCAAAGCTTTGTGGTGTTTATTTGCACATTGTGTTTTCCTTGTCTCCGTTGGCCCATGCCAAGCTGCAAGTTGAGTCTAATCATGTTGTGTTGCTTGGCTTTTCCATCTGCTGCTAAGAGTTGCACTGTTGTGGGGATTCGACGTGGTAAGGGATTGCAAAAGGCCATTTCTGAGGCATGTGCCTGTGCCCAGCTCTTTCCCTTCCAGAGAGCAAGGTGCAGGAAGAAGGGGAGTGTCTCTTGTCTCCGCTGTGCTTATGCCTCCTGCCTGTAACATATTGATACTTACAGCAGGCTCCTCTGTCACAGGAGGGGCCAACAAATGTTTCCAGGGGTGGTTCCAAGTAGTTTGTGTGTGAGGAAAAACTTCTATAAAGCCCTGATTCAGGCCTGCACTTGCACAGTAACTCCTCTGGCTCTGAGACTTGGTCTTATCTTCAAAGTCAAGTGTTTGTCTTCTATAGCCCAAAGGGTTATTCTGTCGCTTTGTCCTGTGCTTTGAAATACTGCGGTGGCAGCAGGATCCTTAAAACAGGAGGGGAAGGCTTGTGGCTGGACTAAATGGCCTTTCCCTGCCTGCTCCCAGTCGTCTCCCTGCTGTGTGACCAGTGTTTGGGAGGAGAATGGACTGGTCGGCAGTGGGTAGGAGGGAGAGGCTGGGTTAACCTTCTCTATCTCTGCTAATCATTTATCCTCTGTCATAGCAACAGGAGCAAACACTCACTTAGTTGCTAAGGTTTCCCAGGGATAATGGGGTCTGGTGCACAGAGCAGAGAGTAATTACCCTGCCTGTTTGAGGGAGCAGCAGCTGAAAGAGAAAACAGGCCAGCACGGTACCTGCTGCAGACTGGGAGTCCTGGGGGAGGTGATGCCCTCAAAGCAGGAGAGTTAATTACACTGGCACAGCTCGGCTTGGGAATTGGGAACTCATCTCTGGCCAGCTGCTTGATTTTTATTTTTTAAATGAAGTATTTTTTTTTAAATTGCCTAATTAATTTCCTCTTAAAACAAATTAACATAGACACGAGCTGCTTAGCTGAAATAACCAGGCAAATGAAAGCTGACTGGAAGAGTTCCTTGTAGGCCTGTATAGGACATTTTTGTGTTTGCAGGACTCAGAGGAATTAGTGCTTTGTGGACACCTGTAATCAGCCCAGCTGCAGGAGGGCTCGGCTTTGACTGCTGTGAGAAGATGTCTTCTGCTGCAATGACTGCCTCAATGTCAACAGGAAGCTTTAACTTTGATGTAGTCAAGGTAAAGTGAAAATGCGTTCGAGCTGGAGGAGAGGGGAAGGAACTTGGTGTAGCAAAATGATGTGAAAAGTGTTTGTGAGCTGAAAAAGCCAACTGATAAACTTGGGAAAGAAAAATGTTAAGGGTTTTAAATACAGCCTGGCTCAGGGAGTGCATGATCCAGGAATCTCTGGAGGTTGGGAGGATATTCTGGAAAAGCATTGCTGTGCTGTGCTCTGTTCTTACACTCTTCTTCAAGCATCTGCTCTTGGAGCTGATCGGATAGCAGGTTCTGTCCTCTCTGGACCTTTGGTACAACCTGCTATGACTGCTGTGTTATTAAGGTAAAGATATGTGAAGTTCATGTTGCTATTCTGCTGAGAAGATTGCCCTCGATTCACAGAAGAGCCTGAAATTCTTTGAAGGGCATAATGTCAAAGGGCTGTGTCTGTGTGCTCTTGGCAACTGGGACTGGAAATGGGATGTACTGACATGGCAACCTCCTGCCATTGTGGCCACCAGTTGTAGTTGGTGGCAAATGTGCTGGTGGTTGGAGTGTGGATCAAGACTACACCCAGAAACACCTCCTATTGCTGTTCTGCTGTGCTCTGGGAAGGTGTGCTGCAAAATCGATGGCTGGGTGTCTTGGTAGGGTGGTGTGGAGAGGTCCTTACCTCTACCCAGTCAGCACCTGGAGGCTGTGCTGCCCCACAGCCAACTGCAGATCACCTTCATCCTCCAGACCAAGTGGGGTCTCTCCATTGGGAAGGATTCTGCTTGCTTTGCTGTCTTGTGATCACTCTGCAGGGATGCAACAGTGTGACCCTGCTGTTGTTCCATTCGCTCAGACCCCACCAGAAGACTTCTCCCTCACAGACACAAGTCGTGTTCTCAGATGCCTTGTTCTGTGGCTGCAGAGTCCAAGTCTCATCGTGGAGACAGCAGAAGCAGTGCTACGTGAGGGCTGCAGGCAGAGATGTGCTCAATTCTGCATCTTTCAAAGTGCTCCTGGCCCCATGCAAAGGTTTAGCTCTCCGCGGGGCTATGCTCCTTCCTTGCAGCACTCCCTCAGCTCTGTGCCAAGGGCAGCCAGGTGGACTCAGATTTAATGAGGTTTTGTTTCACATGACTTCCTCCATCATAGGAGGGGAACAAACAGGTGGAGGGTTTTTAAAGCAGGTCATAAAGTATCAGTAAGAGCTTCCTTTTGATTCTGAATTCAAGTAAAAAGCAGAATATTGGCGTTTTCTTTCCGTGACCTGAAGTGTTTGTGCTTCCCCCCTCGTTCTGTATGCAGTGGACTTGCATCAGGGCCAAGGGCTGGGGATTTTTTTTTTTTAATGCTCTCTCACTGCTACAGACTGCCTGGTTCTGCCCTTCCCTAGCTTGTTAAGAGGAGCAGAGGACAGGGAGGGGTTGACTCGGTGAGGTAGGTGCTAAGTGGAGCATTGTTGAGAGAGAAGGCAGTGGAGGCTAGTTGCAAGAGAGGGATGTTTCACCACATCCCATAGAAACGACTCCCTGGGCTGGTGTGGTTTTGCTATCTTGGTATTTCTGATTAGGCTGATTCCACTGCACTGCTTGTTCTGTACAGAGATAAGAGAGATGATGCTTAATGCTTTCCAGATACTGGCATCATTTCTTTGGCATGATTCTCGTGGCCATGCAAGATACTCCTTTCCCTCCAGTGCTCTGTTCCACCCTAGCAGTCCCCATGTCATTCTTGTTTCCTTCTCTGAGGTAGTTGTGTCAAACCACACCGGGCTTTTTTGTCAGAGGCAAAGGTGCAAACCCACCTGCAGTGCCACATTGCAGCAGAGGGAGCAGCAGATACCAAACGCTGCGGAACGAAATCTTTCCTCTAAATATTTTAGGGACTAACCTATCTGAAAGCTTGTTTGGGATATGATGGATTTCTAGGCTGTGCTTTGTTTTCTTGCTCTCTTTTCAGATGCTGCTCAGGGACTGGTGGAGAAAGGGAGCATATGCTGAGTAACAGGAGGCAAAAGAGCATGACATAGCTTGTTTTTGTTCAGTCATGCTGAGAAAAGCACACTCTGGTATGAGGCTGGAGAATGTGTTCAGGTCTCTCCTGAGAAAAAATGCTCAGCTGATGTGCTCTCTTCTGACTTAGCTTCAGCTCTGCTGGAGCAGATAAAGCTCTGCAGAGAGGAGGGGCAGATGAATGCACAGCTTTGTGCCCTGAAAGCACAGCTGCTGGCAAAGCAAACTCCTCTGCCCCGACCATGGTTTGGGGCTTTTCTCCAACTCTAGGTTTATGCTGAGCATTCCACAGCTGCCAAGCCTGGTCACACTGGTGTGGTTGTGTGCATTCAGCCTTGCTAGCAGATGTGGGGTGTGGGGGCTTTGCTGCTCCTCAGGTGTGTGTGAGTAGGAGGAAAGAGCGTGTGGTGTATCTGAAGAGTAAGATACGCATGTGTGTGGGGCTACATGTGCGTGTAATCCTGTTAACTACACATCATAGGCTTGGGAAATCTCTGGAAAATTCCAGGTCACCCATTCTATGTGAAATTGTAGCTTTTGTCTGCTTCTAACAGTGGCCCCGGGGGTGGGAGCCTCCATATTCTTGTGCTGTTAATGCTTGATTGGTCCCCTGTGTGTGAGCTGCTGTGGGACGTGAGTGGGGACTCTGTTCTCTCCTTGCTTGAGATCATGAAGATGATGAAGAGAGCAGGAGGTGTTGTGGGACAAATGGAAATGCAAACCCACAGCATGTGCAGTGCTGAGCAGAGCAGGGAACGTAGTTGGAGAATCGAAGATGTCAGGGTTGAAGGATTTCTTCCAGGGATGATCCCTTTCAGGAGCAATCACCTTAGCTAATGTAGTGAAGGTTTCAAAAACTGTGTGTTATGGTTGTGGGAAGACAATTGTCTGACCTTGTCTCAGCCCTCTTCTGTGTCAGACCTTTCCTGCAGCCTCCCATCTCCTCCATGCCTCACTTTGCTGTGCAGTTGACCACGCTGATGAATTGCTGGAGCCTGCAGCCTTGCAACCTGAGCTTTCCGTGTAATTCCTCCTCTTCTCTCCTGCCTGTTGTAAGCTGTGAGTTTTCAGACTCTGCAGAACCCGGATGGTCCTTGAGAAAGGAACCAGCTCGCTGTTTGTAACTGTTGTGGCTCTCAAGGCTGAGGTGGGGTTTGGCAGGAGACAGCTGTCAGCTCGCTAACAAGGATTAGTGTTTCTGTGCTGGGGGGTGAGTGCTGCTTGTGTGGCACATGAGAGCTCAGCCTAGGGAGGGAGAGGTGGAGTTGCACAAGGTGTGTGGCTGCCTGTGTGAGAGGCCGTGCAGCCTGTGATGCTTCCGTGCCTGGCACAGCAGCGGAGAGCTCTGTGTGTCAGCAGCAGATAGCAGGCGGAGGTGTGGCACACACTGAACCGTGGGCACTGTCGGGGTGAGTGTGCTGGGGATTGAGACTGGAACATGTGTTTTCTTGGGAACTACTGCACAGTTGGCAGGTGATGTACCCTGCCTGCTATTGTATCTGATTTGTGTTTGCCAAACAGCATTAAACACGTTATCTCTGCCTGGCAGCTATGGTTTCAAAGCTGGCAAGTGTCAGTTCTAGGAAAGGTAAGTGTTAATAGCTGGAAATTCATACATTGGAGCTGGTAAGACACTTGCTTAGCTGGAGAAAAGCTCACTGCATCAAGGCTACTTTTGCCTCCATTGAAATCTTTTGCTGCACCTGTCCCTTGATGCTTTTTGTTCATCTGAGCTCTTAGTAGGACTCAGAACTGCTTAGCTGCAAAGTCTCTTTTGGGGATGCTTCTCCCTTCAGCGAGTGGAAATTCGCTCTTGGCTTCACTGATCAGTTCATGATGAGGTTGGCATTGACCTCAGGGAATCAGTGGTGTGACCATGCTGGTTACAGGAGCTGCAGCAGGGAGATCTGCTGCAAGAGGTGCTGTCTTAAACATCAGAGAATGCAAACAAGCTGCTATTGTAGGCTGCAGTTATAAATATCAGGCTATTATGGAGGCAGTTTTAATGAACGAAGTGACTTGCCGCTATTCATGCTGATTGTCGCGTGGGTTTTTGTTTGTTACCCCCTTAAGAGGTAAAAAAAAAGCAACTGTAGCTTTTTTGTGCCCTTTATAGAGTGGCTTTCTCTGTCAGTGCTGCAGCACTGGGGCTCTAAAGGTGCTGGGGCAGAGATTATTCTTACACAAGCGATTCTCTACTCTAGTTTGGAATGAAAAATTGGAAGTGACAAAGAACCTCTGGCTTTTTGTAGAGTACCATAAAATCTAAACTTCCAGCCTTGTCTTCAAGGTATTTGAAGGTATTTATTGGCTTATATTTTAGGAGGATGATGGTGTGTTTTTATCTCTGTCTGTGGGTGAGAGTCTGTCTGCTCCCACCGTGTGCGACACAGCAGATCTTTTCTGTTGTAGCTGCCAGAAGAGTGGCTCTTTGGGATGGTTAATGAGGCTGTGCCAAGCACTGCCCTGTGCGTTCTTGAGGGTGGAGTGGCAGCTGTGCTCAGTGCTGGTGTTTGCTTCTTACAGGTGTGATCCCTTCCTCTCCTCGCCAGCCTGCTGCCATGGCTGACACGATTTTTGGCAGTGGGACGGGCCAGTGGGTATGCCCCAATGACCGGCAGCTGGCTCTGCGTGCCAAGTGAGTCCTCACCACCTTCTTTTTCTCCTTCCAGCCTCAGCTGTGGCCTGAATTGTTTCCTGGTATCTGTGTGGAGCACTGGCCTTGTCCATAGCCTGACTAGGAGGCAGGAGTTTGACATATAGACCCCTCTACAACCTAGAAATACACTGCTTGTTTGGGACAGGAGCTGTTGAGTTGGAGCTTGGGAGGCTGATGCTTGGAGCTGGCAGCCTGCAGTGGAGTTTGTGGCATGACTGGTGTATGTTGGGATCCCATCCATTCATCCCACCACCTCTCCCCTGGGTGGAAGGAAAGGCTTAGAGACAGGCTTGCATCTCTGCAGTATCCTAAGTGTAATTGATTGTGTTCCCCAGCTGCCAGTACTCTTTGTTTTAGGAACATTTGATCTCATTTCCCTCTGAAGTTAAATTACTGCACATTGTAAAGACAGAGGAGATGGAGGTGAGTCAAACACTAGAATTGCATTTGCCACTGCCAGCTCTGCTTTTACCTGAGCCTCTGGGGTCAGAAAACAGGAGGTGCTCCTGAACCTGAGAGGACTGCCTGACTATGAGCAGTGCACACTGCTGCCACTTCTCCAGCCTTTACCTGAAAGCCTTATTAAGACAACTGTGTCTGAGAATGCCTTGTGTTTTGCTAGCAGTCGTGGCTTTATCCACTGACCTCTAAACCCCTACTGAATGGTAATTAATTGAGCTGTGAAAGCTCTTGCCTGTCCCCAAGTGAGCTAAGGAGAAATGTCAGCTGCTCTACGTGAGGCACAGAGGGAGGGGGCTCACTAAAGTCCTGCAGACCTGGGTTTAGATCAAGGAGGCAAGCTGCCAAATGAATATTTCAAGGTGTGCCTGCTGATGTTTGTGGTTGAGCTGAGTATGTTAAAAATGTCTGATCTGGAGGGGGGAGGATGCAGATAATGCCTGTGTGCAGGAGCTTGTTGTTGGCATTCATAGTGCCTGGCAGCAGCACCCATCTCCTGGGTACCCCCAGGACAGCAGCCCTAGGTGTGCTAGTTTTCTTTATGGGCAGAGCCCAGCAGGAGTGAGGCTGTGCAGTGGTAAAATACAAACTGAAGCAGAAGGGGAAATGAGAAGGCAGAGAGAGGCACCACTGTCCTGCTGCTGGAGGAGTGACATAGTGATCTGCTCTGTGAGAAGAGACTCCTGCTTTGGGTGTTAGTCAGAGAAGACTTCTCTGATGGAAGGCTGATGTAGGCTCTGTGTGCCAGGCAGGTTTGGCAGGGGTTTTGTACTTTCCTTTCACAGTTTAATTTTTCCCTCCACCCCCTACCACAGGCTCCAGACAGGCTGGTCAGTGCACACGTTCCAGACTGAGAAGCAGAGGAAGATGCAGGCTCTGAGCCCACAGGAGCTTGAGGTCATTCTGGAAGTCATCCGTAAGGCAGAGAAACTGGACATCATTGAGCAGCAGCGCATTGGGTACGGTCACGTCCATCTGTCCCCTTCCCTCAGCAGGAGAGGTCACAACAGACACAGGAGTGACTCTCCCAGCTACCAGAGCTCAGCCTCCTTCAGTCAGAGCACCCCTTAGTTCATTTATTTTCTCTTCCCATGTTGCTTGTTTGGAGGTGATGAGCACAGGGGTGGATATCCTGTACTCCTGCTCTCTGTGTCCCAGGCCTTTTTCACACCTTTATGAAGCCTTGGGGCTTGCTGTGGTTGCAGCCACTGTCAAAGTCCCCAGTAAATGCAGCCTGTGCTGCTGTAGCAGTGGCTAGGGAAGATGCTGAGCTGTGCAGCTGCATCCACTCCTAGTGGACAGGGTGGCTCAGAAATCACTTCTGGCAGCACAGGTTTTTCCCTTGTCTGTGGCAGCCTCCTGGGATTTCACCTGGAGCAGTGAATAACTTTATGTTCTAGTTGGCTGAACCCTCTGGAAGGGGTTTGCTAGCCTGAATTATTTAGGACATGGGCACCTTTGGCTTTCAGTCCTGCTGTGGATCTGGCCTTGGCTTTGTGGTCCTCCTGCATTGACTGCCTTTAGAACTGGGGAGTTCAGCAGCCCTGGAACATTTCTCAGGAGTGTTTTGTGTTTGCAAGACAGGAAACCCCAGTGACTCCTAGCTTGTGTCCAGCAGGCTCAGCTTCCTGCCCCTGTGCTTTGTTCTGTCCCTGTGCAGTGCACATCAGCAAGTGCTAAGGAGAGCTGACAGTGATGTTGGTGTCATATATGAGAGACCCCAAAAGCAGCCAACAACCCTGAGGGGCTGCTGATTGTTCCTGTGCAGTTGTCAGTGTAGCTGCAGAAAGGCGCTGCCGAGCTGCTCCTGTGCTGAAACCCTCTCTGAAGTGCTTTTGTTAGCTCCTGGGAGTTCTGCTGAAGTCAAGGATCACTAACGATGGCTCAGCCTAGCTGTGCTGCCTGACCTCATCACCACAGGCAATGCCTCTTTCAAACAGACCTTGCCTTCCTCTCAGCACGGGACCTGGTTGATGGGACATTAGTGCTAATGAGGACTGGGTGGCATGGATGGCAGGAGAGCAGCTGCCCATTGCTGCAGCTGGTCACTGCCTCTGATAAATGGCCTGGCTGTTATCATCCCCATCTACTAATGGATATTTGAGGATTGCCAAGCAGTGATCTCAAGACAGCAGCCTTTCTCCGCATGCTTTCCACATCCTGCATCCTAATTGCTCATCCTGCCTTCCCTTTCCTAGTCCTGCTGCTATGGACATTGTGCATACATATGTGCTTCCTGTCTTCCAAGCATGCTCTTGAGCGAAGCAGGGAGTAATTCCTGGCATTCCTGTAGTGCAGCCAGGCTCGTTTTGGTCTGATGGCTTCAGTCTGGCCTTCCTGCATCTGATGGGATCTGGGCAAGTCATGTACCTGTCGTACTGCTTTCAGGGAGTGTATGTAAAGGTGGAGCAGAGTTTGGCAGGTCTGATTCCTCTGTGCTTTCCCAATGATGTCTGAATTGCCCTGACCTGAGCACTGAAGGGTTTTGTCTGCTCTATAGGCAGGAAATGACTGTGGTGACAGTGACACTGAGCTCCTTGTGTGAGATCAAGCCATTCTTGTGAACAGTTTGCCATGCATGCTCTAGCTAACCCAGACTTTTCAGTGATATTTGCAGTTTTGGTTATTCATGTCTTGGTGAGCTTTGGTGGAGGGACTTAGAGAGGTTTGTATCCCCTGAAGGCCAAAAGGCAGCTGATAGGAAACATTGAGTGCAGAGACTGAAGTGAAAGTACATATGGTCCCAGCAAGGGGCCCAAAACTGCAGAGAAACAGTAAAGGTAGGCTGAGTCTGGAGAGTGTGTCTGCAGGTTTTTTGGCATGCCTCTGCTTCCAAGGTGAGTGCTGTGACCTCTTCCCCGCCTCTTCCCCTGCAGGCGCCTGGTGGAGCGGCTGGAGAACATGAGAAAGAACGCGATGGGGAATGGCCTCTCGCAGTGCCTGCTCTGCGGCGAGCTGCTGGGGCTGCTGGGCAGCACCTCGGTCTTCTGTCAGGACTGCAGGAAGGTGGGTCTGTCACACGGCTTTCTGCCTGCTCCTGGTTAGCAGATCTGTATGGGAGAGGCCACTGGGTCTCCTGGAAGGTAGAGAACTCTGCAGGGGTTCACTTAGCTTAGCTCCACTTGTCTTGGTCTGTGCTGTCTTTTGCACCCTGATTGTCTTATTCCTCAGGAGTCCAAAGTGTCTAAACTGTGCTGAGTGCTGAGATGGGATGCATCAGCCCTGCATCTGGGTTTGCAGGATGAGAGAAAGGGCAGAAGTCGATCAGAGGCAACTCAGAGTCTGTGTGCTTTACTCTAGTTTACTGCAAGGTCTGTCCTTAGACCCTCCAGTCACACCACTCTTCAAGTCCATCTTCAAGTTCCAGAGCAGTGCAGGGTTTCCATCGCTGGTACACGAATGAACCTGTGCACTGACTGCTGCCTGGGCTGCTGTGTGGTGTTGGCAGTTCTGCATGATTACTCTTGGAAAAGCAGCATCAGTTTTTGAGGAAGTTGCTGTTCTGCCAGCACCCTGGGGTCGATTCTTGCTTGTCTAGACTCAGCAGCCGAGGGGTTAATCTGTATTGCTGTGGAAATTATGATCTCCAAGGCAACCACTTTATCCTCCCTCTGCTGGGAGGCTGTTTTTCCTACACTAGAAGACCATCTTTCCCTAGGGAGATACCTTCCTAAGTGACTTTGCCTCAGCGTGTTGCCTGGGGAGAAGTGAGGGCACCTGCTGGTTGCAGGAGTGTTTCTGACTTGCTGGTGGTAGGATGGAAGGGAGCAACCTGTGCTAACTCTGTCCCTGGTGGCTACTGGAGTCAAGGAGATACTTGGCAATGTCACCTCCCCTGTCACTGAGGAGGTGTCCCTTGGAGCCCACAGGACAGCACTGAATAAAACCTGCTCCTTTACGATGGAGTGGTTAAGCAGCCAGGTTACCTCTCTGGTAAGCAACCATGCAGGTCACAATGGAGAACCTTTCGTAGTCAGTGCAGTGCTCATGCAGAGCAGGGTGCCAGGCTGGGCTGCACTGCTCCCCAGTTGGCTGCAGGCCTTTGAACCTCTGGGTCTTCAGCCGAGAAGAAAGCATTTTAGGAAGAGGTGGAGAAGGAAACAGTGTTAAGGAAGTGAAAGATCTGGTTTGATAGGAACTGCAGGGCTCTCTTGGAGTGGAGCATGAGCTCTGTGTACAAGTGCCTGTGGAAAGTCAAGGGCCGAGTGGCCAGCAGGAGACAGCTGACTGCTTCCTGCATTTCAAGCATGTGGAATAACAGGATGTGCTCTGTTCTTGCCTTCTTCCCTTGGTGGTTGTACCCTCACCTCATCCAAAGCTAGCTAGGTCACATTACCATCAAGCTTTGTAACCTCCTTCCTGGGAGCCCTGTACACTAACAAGGAGGCAAAAGCTGCTTCAGGCATTTCCCTGCCCTGTCTGTTTGCAGTTGTAGGTGGTAACCCCCCAGCTGGTGATGGGGCCTGAGCCTGGGACTCTTGGGAGGGCTGTGACCAGAATCCCCCAGAGAAGGGCTGATTGCTTTTCTTTTATGGTTGTTTCCTTTTTGTCTGGAGTCTGGCAGGAAGCTCAGGAGCTTTCATACCCAGGGTGTGTTTTGCAGCTGCTTTCAGCTTGGCTGCACTTCTCAGCTGTGTGCAAGCTCAGGGCACACACGCAACCCTACCTGTGTGCCCTGGACTGCTTCACTTGCTGCTTTTTAATGTTGTGGCATGAACCTGGGGAACAGTCAACCCTTTGACACAGCACACAGAGCAGACTGTTACTTTAAACTTGTTTCCTCTCACCCAGGGATATCCATCACTCGTGCAGTGCTGTATGCAGTAAGCAAGGACTTGTCAGGGAATTATAGATTTTTAAAGTTCATACTTTTCTTGCTGATGGTGCTCTGTTACTGTCTCAACCTGTTTAATTCAGTAGCAGGAATTGTTGTCATAATGCATCTGAAGCATAGCAAAGAACTTACCTTCAGCAGGTCCCTTCTGCTGAGCAGAGGTTCTGTCTTTCTCACAGCCTGATGGATTTTAAATTTATTTATTTAATTTTTAAATTTAAGTGCTACTTTCTGTTTTATGAAGAATGTTTTTAAGACTAGCTTTTATTATCTTGGAAGTAAATGCATGCTGGCAAGACAAAGATGTGTGCAAATCCAGGAGTGTTACCAATAGCAGTGCTTAGACAAAGCATAATGTGTCATTTGCCATGCAGAGGGGATCAGTAGGATCTATAAAAGGTGAACTGTACGTAGGAGAAGAAAGTGCTTTATCTTGTGTTTAATGAGAAATGGGGCTGTGTTTAATGCCCTTGATTTTTATGTCTTCTTCCCAGGGATTGTAAGTGGTGCTCTATTTTTCATCTTACTGCAGAGGAAGAGGAAAACCCCTTTTTATAGTGGAACTTTGAAAATTTATGGCTAGAGACATAATCGTTTGGAAAGTTCCACTAGAGGGAGTGTTTGAATGTGCTATACGTGTGGGGTTGGGATCGTTGAGGGTATTTAAGAGTTATTCCCTTAGATTTTAGTTGGAGGGAGGGAGGACCTGGAGTGTTTCAGATGGTGTCTCCTAATTGCATCTGCAGTCCCTCTTGGCTTAGGTATAACCATGTTGAGTACTGATGCAGCAAACCCAGTAAGTTGTTCCTTATTTCTCTGGGAGGATGAGGGCAGAAACAGATGGAGCAAGGAGCACCAACCTCTGTGGGGCTGCTGGTGATGCCTCCCACTTTCTCTGAAGCATGAATCAGGGACAGACCTGTCTTTGGAGGGGGGGAACATTTACTCATACAACGAAGCCATTGCCTTAGGTACCATGATTCTGCCACTCTCCTCCTCCAGACGGGGTCGCTGAGGTCTGAGTGAGCCACTGAGACTTTGGTCCTGGACCTCCTGGCTCAGAGGAGGAGCAGCTTGGCTGGGAGGATGAATAAAACCTTTGCTGGGGAGATGAAATTCAGAGATCTCTCTAGGAAAGGTTTTGCTCTCCAGGGCCCTCTTGTGAGTGGCTTTTGCTCTATGATCAAAGAATTCATCCAATTTCTCATTCAAACTGTAAGCCAAGGCCGATACACATCAGCTTCATTACATAATATGAGGTGATTCAGGTAGCAAATGGTTGGTAATGGCAGCAGAGACATGAAAGGTCCTTGTGCAGCAGTAGCAGCCATGTGGTGCTGTTAAGCCTTCTGCTCAGGGACTGCCAATGTCAGCACAGTTGGATCCACTTCCAGTTCTACTGAGCAGCCAGAAACCAGGAGCTGTTGAGCACCTGCTGAAATAGAGGGGAGGCCATGGGATTCAAGACTCTGCAGTGGAAGGAAGTAGAAGTTGTTCTGTGTTTGGCTACAGCTGCTTGCTGTGCCACAGTGATTTGGGTTTAGGATTTTGAGGTATAAAAAAACCCACTCTGAAAATAGGCTTCTTGGTCATGATTTGCCCCATCCAGTGCCCTTCTTGTCCTGCAGTCAAGGACTATGGTGTACATTTGCTTCTGTCTCATGTCCATTTAAAGCTGAAGCAATTTCCTGCCATCCGTGATTCTTCAGGACAGCTAAGAAAATTCTGTCATGTTTAGGTTTTAAAGGGAGGCAAAACAGAACTGTGGAAAGATGCTTCCATTCTGCTCTCCCTTCTCTTTCCTGAGGGCTGTATGGCCTTACTAATATCACTTTTTTTCTTCTTTTGTTTTTTTTTTTTTTACTCTCTCCTTTCAGAAAGTTTGCACCAAGTGTGGAATAGAAACCTTTGGAGCCCACAAACGTCCTGTTTGGCTGTGCAAGATCTGCAGTGAACAGAGAGAGGTAAAACGTAACTGTGGAGAGATGAGGTACACCGGGCTGCATTGCTTGTCCTGTGTCTGTGCTGAGTGTGTGTGGACTCTTTCTTTCTGCTTGGGCACTTGGAAGGGAGCTTAGGATGGGCTTTGGGAGGCTTGGCTGGAGGCTAAGCAGGCTCAGTGAATACACACAATGGTGACAGCTTTGGTTTATGAGGGGGTGGAGGGGAAAACCCCACCAGCCCCTGCAGTCTGTGTGGCTTTGTGGGGCTTTTCTAGCTATGATCATAAAGAGACTACTACCTTCTGCTGCCATGCTCTTCCCCTCCTAGCTCTGTGGCAAATAAATTTGGCTAGCACTGGCTCTTTAATACAGCTGGAGATATCTACGGCATAGCTGCAACATTTGTCCCTCTAAAAATAACTAGGAGTGCAGCTTTTAGGTCTGTTTTCCTCCCTGCCTGCAAAATCCTTTAATTTGCCAGTGTGTGAGGCTTCAAATGCAGGTCTCTAAATTTTCATATCCTTCATCCTTGACTTTACACTGCAAAAAGAAATAGCCTGCCTCAATTCTTGTCTGCCAGCCAGCAGCCACCAACATCAGGGCTTGCTGCTCTACGCTGAAGAGAAGTCAGTGAATTTGTTCTGTGATTGCAGAAGGATTTTCACTTGTCCTCATCAATTTATTTTGGGCTTTTGCTTGTGGTCCTTGAACATCAATCCACTGCAGCTATTTCTGACCATTGCAACCAACTGTGAAACCTGGGTGCTCTGCTACATCAATTTTTGAAGTGTAGTGAGAGCATTCATGCAGGTGTTCAAGATGGGGAACTTTTATTTAGACTACTTGTGGTAACTTTGCATTGCTTTGGTTTGACACAGGAGGGGTTTGTCTGTGTGGGAGCAGTTGCAGAGATGAGATGAGGGGTACACGAATCCTGCTGGTCTTTAACTTTTGAGCAGCAGTGTGGGCGTGGGTAGGTAGAGAGCATTCCAGCTCCTTGGATATTGCTGTTAATTTGATAGGCTGAGTCACCCAGATGTTTTCAATTCCAGATGGAGGTCTCACAATGAAGAGTTGAGGCAGGTCAGGGAGATGGGTAGAGGACTAAAATTGACTTTATACCTTTTATTCTGTTCTTTCTGTATTTTTTTTCCTCATCTCAAACTGTACAATTGAGGTTTTTTATCCTCTTTGAAGAGCTGTGGTCACTGGATAAAGAAGGATCTTGACCTGAACCTGTCCTATTAAGTGTTACATGTGGCCATTGTGTGTGAGGCTGCAGTAGCCTTCAGAGCTTGCTCTCTCTGAATCCTGAGGTATGGCCAAAGTGCTTCCCTAATGAAAATGGATGGAACTTTCTTTCTTAGACCACCTAAAAAATGGCCTAATCTTACCTCCCAATCTTAACCTTCATCTTTATTTTCTCACTTTCTTTAAGGTTGTTTCAGGGCTGTCTTCTTTCTTGGTGCCCTGACTGGGAGAAGGTTGGAGGGATCACAGCGTGGACATGGAACCAGGCATCAAATCACCTTCCCACATGCCCTGCTTTATTGTGAGGAAAGGCAGGGAAGCATTCAGAATTAGCAGAAACCTTGAGGCATGTCAACTAGGGCAAGGAAGCTGAGGCAAAGTCAGAATAAAGGCCTGGAAAGTGGCTTTGATCAGGTCCTTCCTGTGGTCTGTGTGAGAAAGTGGATGAGTCTCTGCCGGCCCAGGCTGATGGCTGCTGCTAGTGCAGTCCCTGCAGCTGGCTCAGGTGTCATGATACTGCAGGGCATGCACTGCATTACCAGGTTCTTGTACAGGCTTGTGTTCACAACCAGCACCTTGTTGCTGTCTGTTGCTGTGGTCTGGATCTGTCTTGTTTTGCCATCTGCTCTGGAGCAAACCCAGTTGGCCATGCTCTTTGCTGAAGATTGTATTTGCTATCAATGAGTGCAGATGGATGTAGGCTCTTTGGGATCAGATACTGTCATTTCTGTCTAACCTCTCAATCCCCTGCATGATGAGTAGGCATCAGCTCCATTTTATTTCCTGGAATCCAGGCAGAGTTTCAGGAACAGGCTGGAGCACTTTGGGTTGTGTGAAGCAGTAACAAGCCAATGCTACCCTTTGTCTTTCCCCTTCTCAGTGCACAACATGGCTGAGCAAGGTTTTCCTTTAGCCCATACCAATGAAACATACCCTTAAAGTAGACTTGTCCCAGTCTATAGGGCCCTGGCAACACCTCCCAACTTGTGGGGCCCCTAAACTTGGCCAACTCTAATAGGTGTTTGATACTGGTCTAGGTGTTTGATACTGGTCTGGAGTTCCCCCTCCAGGAGGTATGATGAGATGTGGTGTTGCCAAGTGAGGTGATTCTCTCTGTATCAGAGCTTTGATCACCATCTATTTTTCTGAGCCACTGCTCAAGCTATTTGAGCATGATATTTATGAAGCTCTCAGCTGAGTTAGTGAGACTGACAGGCAGTGAAGTGAGAAAGGGAGGTTGTTCAGAAACCTGGGTGGGCTAAATGATGTTGGCTAGAGTTAATAAGTGTCATCTGGCTGGGACAAGAGCCTGGGACTGCAATTGTCCCCTTTAGCCTCTGAGTGAGCACGTGAGTCTTGCAACTCACCAGGATCTCAAGGCAGGATGATGAGGCTGGACACTGACTTGTACCAGCTACCAGCTGAAGTGTGCAGCATTGTTCACACATGCTAAAACTTTCACCCCTTCCATATTCCTTCTTGTTATTTGTCCCTGTAGGCTTGATCTGAGCTACCATAAGCTCAGTGACATGTGGTAGTCACCTTCCCCCTCTTGCTGCATGGAGAGAATTTCTGCTGGTCTCAGGTAGGATTAAATCATCAGTATACTTGGGTCAGAATGAAACCCCAAGTAACAAGCTGTTGTTTACATCAGATTTTCAGCTGGAGTTCAATGTTTCATGCCCACAGATCCCTTTGAGAACCCCAGCCTCAGCCATTCAGAAGTGTTCTTTGCTGCTTTGTGTTTCCTTGAAAACCTCCACTGGGAAGGCTGTGCTGCATAGCAATGAGGAACAAGTTGCTCTGACACTGTCTTATTTCTGGAGAGTGGAGGTGATTAATGGATTCTGCCTGCTGCTTGCATCCCAACCATCCAGAAGCAAAGCAGCATATTTGGCTGTGCCCTGGCTGCCGAGTGTGGTGTGTCTGTGCAGAGTGAGGGTCTCTGGGCTGCCAGAAGGGTGCTAGGATGATACATGGCTGAGACCTGACAGAGCTTGGATGTTCCTACTGGCAAAGAGAACATCCCCAAGGACCAGCAGAACACCCCTGTGTCATAAGTGCATCTCCTCTTCCTTGAATAAGATAGACCTCACGTGCTTTAGGGTAGGACATGTCTGTTGGAGATACCACTTATCCCAGCTTTTGCAGAGGCATCTGTTGAACACTCCTCTTGTTCTCCCAGGATTCTGTTGATGTTTTCCTTTGCAGTGGCTTTGAGGGTGGTGGAATTAAAGCAGATACGTGGATCATGTTTTATGGTTCTTGCAAGCAAGGGTAGAAGCACATTCAGTCAATCTCATATTCACGTTTGAGGGCAAGAATGTCCCTTCTTGTTTCCTCTATGTGCTGTGTTGCCTTTCATGACTTTGCATCTTGCATTACCTTTCTGGAGACTTGGCTAGTTTTTCTGCATATGTATGAAGTCCTGTAGCAGGATCAGGGCTACTGATCCAATGATTGCAGCAAACTTTGGCCATGCTTTTGCACTGAGCCTGATCAGTAACTTGGCAGGGAAGCAGTGATGCAACCATGGGAATGACAGTGCAGGGCAGAAAGGGACTAAGTCCTCCAGCAAAACAGGCTCATTGCAGTGACTGTCAGAGAAGCAGAACTGCCTGGGAGGAGCTGTGGAGGGCATGTGTACAGCTGGAGTGGTTCCCAGCTGCCAGGCCCCTGGCAGAGCATGTGAGCTTAGTAACAGCTTGGGCAGCAATGCCCATGTTGAATTAGTCTCGTGTGGCTGGAGTCTGCTTGTCACCTCCTGGCCTGAGGGGGAAAAGGGACCTGCTGTGCTTTGTCAAATCCCTGCCCAGCCGTTTAACTCACTGCACAGCCCTGTTTTGGCTGATACCTCCAGGTTCTGCACAGCACCCTCCTGAATTACCACGTTATATATGTATTTTTTTCATATCCATAATTAGCGATGCTATCATGGTAATTAAAATCCTCTTGGAAGCCTTCGTGCACATTTACATTTGAATTGACACATCCAAAACTGTAGCCATAATGAAAACAGTTTCAGTAGGGTGGGGGAAGATAGCTTTTTTTTTTTTTTTTTTTTTAAAAACTCCACTGGCTATGACAAACAGTGTCAGCTCTTGGAGACCTGTTAAAGTTTTAATCTGCCCCCTCTGCTTCACTTCCTTTTAATTTCTTCTCCCTCACTAAACGGTATTTTCATGGCTGGCTGCGTTTCCTGCTTTATCACAATAAACCATGCAGAGGAAGATTACGGTGCTGGAGGAGCAGTTTTCTCCTCCCCTTTTGCCCCTAGGCCTTCCTTTTTCACATATGCACTCGTACCATTTTGAACATTATAAACCAACATAGCCCAGGGTTATTGCTGCCTGGCACAACGATTTCTTGGCAGAAGACCATCCCGATGGAGGGGAGTGTTTATTTTGGGTGACTCTGGAGTGAATCGAAGCGATGTGCACCTGTTTGCAATTCAGACTACTCATCAATAGCCTGCAGTATTATTTTGAGGGGTGGTAGCAAGTGGTTAGACTCAAAATAGTGTCCTCTAGAATAGAGCTACAGGAGGGGAAAAAAAAAAAAAAGAGGCCTGAATGAGAGGGGAATGATAAATCATTGGAGGCTGGCAGCCATTGCAGCTTGAGAAGCGTTGGGGTCAGAGGTGTCATAGATTTTGCTATTCCGGAAACAAAGCTCCGAACAGCAATTTCACTGCCTTTTAATTTTCTTCATCCTCAAGTGCTGAATGTGGGAGTTGACAACAGATTGCTGTAAATAATGTAATTGGAAATCTCTGTGTTATGGAAAAGCAGATGAATGCAAATAACGAAGCCGAAGAGCGTTTGCTCTTTCTTCCTGCCAGCGGTTTGCAGTGTGCCAGAGCTGTGGTGCAGAGCTGGGACAAAGTGAGCATGGGGGCAGCGTCAGGGAAATGGCAACGAAGTCCTCCCAGGGTGGTGGCATTTGCAGGTGCCTTTCTCTTTGTTAAGTGTTGCAGCCCACAAGAACCTGCCCCCCTGCCTTTCAGCTGCCTGGGAGGTTGAGCCGATAACTGGTGTGGCAGCATGGGAAGCTAAAGGTAGCTGTTTTCTTCTTGCCCAGGCTGCTGTGATGGAAGTGAGCTACAAAGATCTTTTGTAAGCATCTCCATTTAGAGGACTTCTGGCTTTGGTGAAGCAAACTCTTGGGGGCCTGCAAGTACTACTGCAATTCCTTCAGCTGTGATCCCATCTCTTCACCAGCGAGTCCTAATGTTTTCTTTGTTTAGGAGCTTGTTTTAGCACTTGTGTGTTCAGAAAAGGAGAAAGAAGAGGGAGGAGTAACATGCATTTCACCAGGGCCCAGTGATTCTCTGTTAGGTGCCATTTACAGGCTACACTTGAATGTGCCAGATAAAAATAAGCATCTGCTTCTGACTGTCTCATCCTGTAGCTGTAATGATGGCTTGATGCAACTTTAATAGGAGTATTATCAGGGTTATAAAAGCCATTGAGCTCTCTGGGCTTTTCATGCCCATGGCTGTTAAATTGATTTGAAGTAATAAAAGGAGGAGTCTGCTACTAAAGTGGCTCTTCTTCCCCAGTGCCCAGCTTGCCTTTGCTTTGGGGTACTCTTGGTGTCAGGGGAGGCAGAAGCACAGGAGTCTGAAGGAGGTCAGTACTGAGTGTGGATTTTGGTTGTGTTTGGCTGGGCCAGCTTGAGTGGAGTGGACCAGAGATAGCTGCGGTTGGTGATTAGTCGTGTGTCTGCTCTGTCCTGAACCACATTCTGGACCATTGTGTTCTGATCTGGGGGGATGCAGGTACAGACCTTGACTCCTTTTTGCCAAGCACTTGGAGCAAGGGATGATCCATGTTAGGTAAAGGTGGCTTGTTCCAAGAGACTGGAAGTGGCCGGCTGTCCCTCTGGCTGGTGACACTCCAGCTCCAACTGAACTCTGCCGTGGGGGCTGGAGCTCACCTTCTGTTGCGACAGGACTGGTGGGAGCAAAACTCCCTGCTTAGAAAGAGCAAAGTCCTGCTAATAAACAGGGCTTTTGTTGCCGAAGCGCTGCTATGGATTTATTAATTTAAAATCAAGCAAGACCTTTGCTGTCAGGCCACTGCTGCGATCAATGAAGCTGCCATCAATAGCAGTCAGCAGCATCGATCTGTTTTGATGCATGGATGCTGAAACTAACCTGTGCCCACGTGCAGGCCAGAACGTGAACCGCCGGCGTGTGGGCTGGGGCACGGCTGCCGCCCTGGGCAGGGAGCAGAGCTGCTGAATTCAGACAGGAGAGAGCATCTCCCTGCAGCTGTTGAAGAGCTGATCTCAAAACAATTTCAGTACTGCTGTAATGAGACCAAACTCTATTAGAAGCACCAATTTGAAGTGAATATGTATGCATAGAATCAATTTTATACTGATATCACTACATCAGAGCTGGGTCTATTATATCATTAACTCTTTCTATAACTGGACTTGCCTTGGGGTGGTGAGAACCCTGGAGGTGATCAGCTTTTTCTTAGAGCAATCTTGCTGTGTCTGATTGGTTTTATGGTGTGCCTAAATTGTAGCTTGCCTGGAGATAATAGGTCTCTTCAGTGCTTCAAATTAAATTACAGATGTTGCAGAGGATGACTGTAAGAAAGGGTTGCTTGTCCCTGGCAATTTCTGTGGGGAAGCTATGTGTGCCCCAGCTCCCCAGTGTGGCAGGGCACAGACAAGCTCCTCAGTGCAGTAAGCCAATTAGCAAGGTGCTGATTGGGGTGCAAACCCTGTGGGTGCAGCAGACCCTGTTCTACTGTGTCCTGCATTTGCAAGGCCAGACAAGAGAGACCAGGTCTTGCCCAGCCTGCAGCTCTTTATCTGAGTTGCAGTGGGCTAAGCACAGTATAGAGATGTCTGTCTTGGATTTAAAGAATACATCCCAATCCTTGGCTCTGCAGGGGTAGCAGTGCATGTTTTTCCAGGATCTCCATGCTGCATTGATGTGTGCTGTTGTACAAGCTCTACCCCATGCCGTGCAGTCCCTGTGTGCTTGCAGAAGGGACAGAAGGAGCTGTGATCAGCTTGTGCCTTGGCTGGATGGGTCACTGTTTTAGCTGTTTGGATGTTGGTGGAGGAGTTGGTAAAGTGCCCTGCCTGCCAAGGCCCCCTCTGTAGAAGAATTTGTAGTCTTCTGTCCTTTGGGGAATTGGCTTCCCGAGCTTCTTTACTTGGGCCAGACTCACTGTCCTGCTGTGGTGTTGGTGTAATTGCTCACTTCTTGATCTCTAGATGCTGCTGTGGAGATGCATAAGTGTCTCTCTTGCACTCTAACAGTAGCTGATGTGTGTGCTGGTGAGATTTCTTCTGCTGGGTACTCTTCCTTTAAAAAGTCTGCTGCCAGGTTCCTCTGTGAATTCAGATTGCCTTCACTTGGCTTTCAAGATCCCAAACACAGAGATTTTAGTTCTCTGTGTTGATGGCTGTGGTCTAGGAACCAGGCAACCTGCTGAGCAATCTCCTCCCCTCAGTGAAATGGTGACAGTGGTGTCCTGCTTTTTATGCCAGCACGAGAACTTGTCATGAGTGCCAGGTGGCATCACTGCCCTCTGCTTTGATTAAGCCTTAAATGCAAATTGCAAAGATAGTGCTCTAATTAGGGATATCTGATCTGCGTTTTTACCTGTTGCCATTGTGATGATACCATATGCAAAATGCTTTGGGAACATGGGGTATAAAGACTGATTATCTCCTTCACTCTGAACAGGAGTATAAGGTTTCTACCCCCCTGCTTGAAAGAGAAAATGATATTTTTACTGTATTAACTTGGTTTTGCCCTGGCTGTCTCATTAGCTCATTATTTGACTGCTGGAAGGCACAAAAGAATTAGGTTTTTAGAAGCCATTTCTCCTTGTCTGAACTGCCATCCTTTTCCTTCCTCTGGCTCACAGCAAGCTTTATATTAAATATACTTAATAGAGCCCCTTCATCATAAGCTGCATTACAACTGAACTGCAGAGTAGAGGACATTCTTACAGAAGAGATTTTCTGATTCCTGCTGCAAGTTCAGGTTTTTGAGTGTCCTTCTGGTTCTAGGCTTCTCAGGCACACTCATTAGGTGATCTGGCTTAGCCTGCTCTGCTCTGGGGGATAAATGCCAAGGTTGTGCTCTTTGGTGTGGCACAAGGCAGCGTTTCCACTCTCCTGGCATTGCCCCTTGCACCCCACAGCTGCTGCTACTGCTGTTTGGCTCTCTAGGAAGCAGAATGACCTAGACTGAGAGGCCTGGCCCAGGAGGACATGTGTCAGGACTTGCTACCCCTCCAGCCAGTGCAAGGCTTGTTTTACTTTAAGCAGAGTGTGTGCTTGAGGCTATTGCCATGTGCAGCACATTCCTGCTCTATCCAGGAAGATTTTCCTTTTGTGCATTCCCAGTGGGAAAGCAGCAGATGCAGAATCTGAACTGCCTGCTGCTTAGTGCAACCCAGGGAACTTCATCCTGGTATCCTTGTAGTAAACCTGGGAATGTGTGTTTGACCCAAAGATGTCTCCTCTTGACCTGGAGAACGTAAGAACCTCCGCGGTGTGCTTGGTCACTCTCTGCTCCTCCTTCAGTCTGTACCTGCTGCTCATGCAAATTTGTCATTTTTCTTATTTTTGTACCTTTTATTAGTTTTGAAAGAAAGACCAAGATAGCAGTGGGCTGAAAAGGTGTGGGGAGGAATTGGGGATGCTGTGGTAGTTGCAGGGTGCAGGGGAACCACTGGACTCTGAGCTGAAAGTGTTGACCCTCCACGTGTTTGAGTGGGGTGAGGGTGGTTCAGAGGAAGTGGCTGGGCCAGGCTTGGTGGGGAGCTTTTTCGCTTCTGCTTCTACTCTCTTCCTGTAAAAACCTAGGCTTAAGGTCTTGTGTCTCTGTCTCTAACAGGTTTGGAAGAGGTCTGGTGCATGGTTCTACAAAGGGCTGCCCAAGTACATCACACCTTTGAAGAGCAGCAGCAAACCCAGTGAGCTGCCTGCACAACCTTGGCAAAGTGAGCCAGTGATGGCGGAGCCCGAGAGTATTGGTACCAGCAGATCCTTCACCTGGGCCAGGGGAAAAGGTTAGTTGCCTTGCCTATGTCCAGGAAGCAGTGTGGAGAAGGACCTGGTTTCTCCAGTTGCTAGCAGGATTTAGATAACAGAGGTGGCTCTCTTAAAGGTAACAGCCCATGGGATGTGGTGTATTTGCCATGTGGGCAGTGATGGGTTTTCATGCTATGGTGTGTTTTCGTGTTTCACTATTACTTAACTGCCCTGTGGTGGCCCAGACTAACCTCAGTCCTCCTGGACCCTCTGTCCGTCAGTCCACCCATACTTTGGTCTTTGTGGACCCTGCTGTTCTGCTGGGACTGCCAAGAGAAGGACAAGACCCGAAGCAGACATCACTCCACAAGGTGCCACTGGGCAGACAACTCAAGTTGCTTTATGCTGGGTTAGAAATTATCCCCACCAGAATCTCTGTCTGGGGTCTTCCCAGGTCTAAGAGCAAGCAGGCAGAGATACTCTTCTACAGATGGTGGGCAGAAGTGAGCTGATGCTGTCTTGTTCCTGACCCAGCAGTTGAGGCTGGCAAAGGGTGAAGTTCATACCCAGGCTTTGGGGAAGTGAATGAGGTTTACAGCATGAAGAGCTCCAGGCTGAGTTGTTCTTTAAATGTTTTGGAGAAGCTGTTGATTAACTTAACAGTGTGCAAGGCTGGAGCCAGAAGATTTAGCTTTGGCAAGCCTGAAGATTTATGAGCTTTAGCACTCACATCCCTGTTTTGCAAGGCAGACCTTAACTGAAGCAGACCATTGTATCACATGTGGCATCTTGGACTGCTGTTGCATCAGATCCCATTCACAGTGCTACCTTGAAGGGTTTTTTCTTCCCCACTCTATTCCAGCTGTCCACCTTGTCCTTGCTCATATGCTCACTCCAGTGCTGTGGCTGGGGGGAAACAGCAGCTTGGCTTTGAGGAGCTGAGCAGCCAAGATCAAGCACAGTAGTGGATGGATACTGCAGAATTAAACCCACTGCCAGTCTGCTTTGATTTCTCTTCATTTGTTTCTGGTGTGGCATAGGAGGAGTGTCTGGCCTCTCTCCCCTTCTGTCTTTTGCTATTAGATCCCCTCAGTTGGAGAAGACCTCTCCAGTGTACCAGCAGAATACACCCTTCCCTGTCAATATGTGCAGAGGAAAAGAACCTTTTAATAAAGAGTACTCAGGAGAGTTGGGCTTACAAAGCTTCTCTTCAGGCCCCAGCTAGGAAAACACTCCCAGCCCTGCTGTAACTTTTGTAATTAAAGACAAATTAGATCAGCAATAGATGGTTGTGCTTCCCTCTAGGAGATGCTTGGAAGGAGTTCCTTAGCAAATGAGCTGATGATGAGGTGTTTTTTGTTCATGTGATACAGAAAACAGGACAAGTCAGGGTTTGTTGAGCCCAGACCTGGTCTGTCTTTAATGGGTTTTGAGTTAGGCTTCCCCCTAAATAATGGCAAAGGAACAGGTGGTGGAGAGCAAAGTATCCTTTAGTAAGCTTTGCTGTGGATGGTGAACAGCCTTTCTCCCTATGCTCTGATTTTTGACTGGCTGATGTTTTATGGGTTGGATAATAATAATTTATGTTTTTATTTTCTGGTGCTTTCTTTCCCTGTTGCCCTTCTCTGTTAGGCTGCCTGTCCTCTGGACAGCTTTCAGTAGGCAGTGTGGGCTGTAATTCATCTCTATGCTGAGAACTTGTACATCTCTCCCCTTCGTTTAACTCTTTTTCACCTGCCAGTGCTGGGACTTGGGCTGTTTGTCATCTGAAACCTCCACAACTTGCAGGGCAGCCTCTTTCCCCTACAGAAATGATGCAGCTGGGATACTGTGAGCATGAATCTTCACCTGAACCTGGACTGAGCTTCACAAGGCTGTGGCTGACAAGGCAGCCAGGCTTACCTCTGGCTGGCTGATGCCCTTTGTCAGCTCACGCCGCGTACAGCCTCATCCGAGCGCGCCGTAGGGCTCTGAGCAGAGCCTTGTTGCTTGTTTGGCAGGATGTTCTCAGCAACAAGCTCTGGCATTTAACGTGCCTGAGCCTGACAGGCTGCTCTTGAGGCTTATCTTGGCCAGCCATGTCTAACTCCTCTGGTCACCTCCAGAGGTGCTGAAGGAGCTGTCTCTCAGCTAGTAAGGGAGTCAAGTCAGGTAGGAGCACCACAGACATAGCCATGTCCCGGCCCAGCCCCTGGAGAGCCCAGGATAGAGGAACTGTGGTTGTCTCCTTGACATTCTCCATGCCATGAGCTGCCTTTGATCAGGGATGAGCCAAACCTCAACTGTCCCTATTCCTCCTCAAAAGGAAGGGATCAGGACCAGACCGTGGGTACCAGCTGCTCCATCTTCAGGAGGATAGGAGGGCAGTGGGACTGAGGGACCACAGGAATGTGCCTCTTGCAAGAAAATCCAAAACCACCAGGAAGAAGTTTTATTTTTACACACCCTTTATTTCTCTTGTGCTTGCTGACACTGGGATTTGCCATTGCCTTTAGTTTTTCTGTAATAAACAAGCAGTTGCCATGGGAACCCTGCTATTAGTTAAGACACAAATGTATTGTCATGGGGAGAATAGCAGGAATATTTCTCGTGTTGGGGAACAGCTCTGCTCCATGTGGTGGAATGTGGGTGGGTTTCTGCACCGGGTCAGGTGGGATGGGGCAGGCACAGGGTGGGGAGCAGTAAGCAGCAGAGCTTTCCTTCTTAACTCTGACTCCAGCAGAAAGAAATGTGAAGCATTTGGGTGGAAAGCAGGAGTGTGATCCCTGAGCCGTTGCACTGCTTGGCACGAGGGCTGCCTGCTCGGTCTCCGGTGGTTTCTCCCTTCGCTGTGCTCCGGTCCTGTTGCCAAGCAATGTGCAGTCAGAGCAGAGAGGAGTGGCTGGGCAGGGCAGTGCAGCAGCATTGTCCAGCATCTGTGTGATGGAGGCCAAATTTCTGAATGATGGAGCAGAGAGGAGCATGCTGGGGCACATCAGGTGCTCTGCAGGCCATGGATGGGGCTGTCCAACTTCTCTACAAGTTCGGGCTGTGCCAAAGCTCTGTGTGTGCTGCTTCTGAAAAGGAGAACGGTTGGGTCCCCTCCTCCTGCTTGGAGATGTCCTCACAATTGCAAGCAGTGCTGGGTGTGATCTAGCGCAGGAGCTGCTCTTGATGAGACACTTGGGTCGTGACAAAACTTCATCTCTGACCCTCCCACCTGCAGGGAATGGGAACCATCTACATTTCCACTGCCCAGAGCCATCTTTGCAAGGGCTGATGACCTGGGTGCTGCAGGGTGGTTGGGTACTCAAGGGCTTGTGCTCAACCTGCTCGTCCAGTACAGCTGGGCTGTGCTGGGCATGTATGGCTGGTGGGAGCTGTGGGATGCTCATGAGTGCCCATGTGCTTGTTCTGTGGCTTTGGAAACTGCAAGTAGTGCCAAACTTTGAGTGTGCAGAGAGTCTGAGGTCTGCCCTGCAACAGGCAGCAGGAGGGAGTGTGGCTGGCTCTTGCCATGGCAGCCATGCCTGTGCCAAGTGCACACATTGAATACTAAAGCGCAACCCTAGCCAAGTGCTCCTTTCCTCTTGGCCTCAGCACATCCTCTGCTGCTGGGGTTAAGTGCAGCCTGGTAACCCTCCACCATTCTCTGTGTCTCTCTGTACCAGCTTGGAGGCTGAACCACATGTTGGAGGGATCAAGGACTCAGGCAGCAGCCACAGGGGATTCAGGCCCTGGATGAGTGACTCATTCCCTGTGGGAATTACATTTTTCCTTCAAGTTTTATCTCAGTGTATTTTTTAAATGAGCTTTTTCTTTCAGTCAGCTGGAACAGTGAGGGATAAATCTGTTATGTTAGCTGAAAGTACAGCTGCCCAACGACTCTTATTGATATATCAGCAACTGCTGGAACACCAGATTTATGACTTCTGGGATATGGGAAGTGCCAGCAGAAGGTCTGGGAGCTTAGGGAGAAAAATTACCTTAAAGGGAAATATCGATGCAGTGAGTAAAATACACTGTTAGTGGCAGCAGAGGAAATGAGAGCAGGCAGGACTGCTCCCGTGGTGAGAGTGCCTTTGTGTCATTAATATTTTCCTCCTCTTGTACTGGTCCTCTCTGCACTGCTGAATGGCAGAAGGGAAGGCAACTAAAGTCATCTCCACTGATTCACTTTCTCCAAATCAATCCTCACTTCAAGCTTTTGTAATGGATTCATGGAGGAAGGAGCTGTTCCAAAGCAGTGATGGATTTTATGAATCCAAGATCACCAAGTGGGGCAAGAGTGCATTTTCTGAGGGAATTGGGCAGTGGGATGGTCACAATCTCACAGCTGAGATTTGGATTTTATAGCCAAAAAAATCCATACTGATGTGTATGGATTGTTATTAACAGTGTTTATATGCAGTCCCCCACCTCTCCCAGGGAGCTTTGGGAAGTAGTGAAGCTGTCTTTAAGACAGCAAAAGCCAAACCCAAAGCTTTGCTTTGAGGACTCATAGCCAGAAGTGCAGCCCCCTGCTTGTAACAGGGCTTCACTCTGGAAAGCTCCACAGCCCCTTTCTCCTGCAGGTGAGAGCTCCCATTTTTAATGATGATGAGTGGGGAAGGCTGTGGGTGCAGGAGGAAATGGTGCCCAGGGAAGGCTGTGGGTGCAGGAGGAGTTGGTGCCCAGGGAAGGCTGTGCAGGCAGCTAGGAGGGGGCCTGGCAGCCTGCCCCTGGCACAGCACTTGCCAGCAGCAGGGTGTGCGTGGGGAGCTGCCTTCCAGGGCAGCTTCAATAATGCTTTGCAATAACACTGGCAGCCAGCTTTAATATCCTCAGAGATGTTAACTCCAGAAAAGCACTATTTGAGGTATTAATATTTTTTTCTATTTTAATAAAATATTTGCTGTAGTACAGATTGCTGCCTGAACACAGGAGCCTCTGCAGGCTTCCTTGGCAGAAATGGTTGACAGCTTGTGCAAGAGGAGGAATAGTTGTCCTTCTGTCCTGGGCAGTGGTAAAGGGTTTGTAGCTCTGCTAAGTGTGTGCAGTGGTTTTTAGGGCTGGTACAGAGGTAACTGTCAGCTCTCTTTGCTGTCCCACAGCTGTCACTTTGTACCACTGCATCCATGTCCCTCCTGAGCTCAGCAGCACCGTGAGGTTGGGCACTGAGTAAGGTGGTGTAGAGGCAAAGTGGTTTGTTCAGTAGCAAAGGGAACTCATTTCTCATGGAAGTGTAAGCTTACAGATAGAAGCAGTAGTTGGGACTTCCTTATGCTACAGCAGAGGCTGTGGGTTGCAGCATTGCCTGTTCTGTATCCCACGTGAGCCAGTATTGTGCTTTCTATCAGGAATTGTGACCCACTGTTTGAAATGGCTTCTGGGCTGCCAGGACAGCTAATACCTGCTATGGTCAGACAGACCAGTGATGTGGCTGCAATCCTTCAAACAAGATGATTGCTTTCTTTTTCCCTTCCTCCTCAGTCTCATTCTTTTTGTTCTGAGCTCAGGCCATTACAAAAACCATGGAGATGGAAAAACACCTTTCTCATTCTACCCAGAGCAGCTGGCAGTAGAGTTATCTTTTACACCAACACACACAGCAGAGGTGCTTCTATAATTGCATGGAAAAGTGGAAACAACCTGCCAATTTGGGAAGTTGTGTCTGGCAAAGGGAGGCTCCTTCAGCTCTTGTGGAAACTATGGAGGGTGGAAAGCTGCAGGATTAGGGCCAGGATTCAGGGGAGGGGAAAAAAAAAAAAAAGAAGAAAGAAAAGAGACCTTGAAGTGAGGGAAGCAATATCCTTGAGGAAGAGGAGCAACCCTTGCCTTTGAAACCCTGGGGGCAGAGTTGTGGGCAGGGTGCTGATAGGGCTGAGTGTAGGACTGATGATAAGCTAAAGGTGGCTGCTGCTTTGTTTAGTCGCTGCAGGGGCTTTATTTGATGTGCTCAGGATTTATCTGCTGTTTTCCTCTTAGATCCCAGAGCCTCCACAGGGCCTCTGCTGCACCTGAAATGCAGTTGGGAGGAAACCAGACCCTCTCCTCACTTGACTCCAGTGTGGATGCTCTTCCATTGCAACCAGAGCCACTTCACCTGCAGCTTGTACCCGTAGTATGTCACTTCCCTATGGGAGATGGCAGACATCAGGAGGAGCAGGTTCAGTGTGCTGGCATGGGGTCAGCAGAGCTCACCCCCCAGACCAGGCACCTGCAGGGTTCTTGCTTTGGCAACATGGAGTTGGGGCCAGCGAGGTTTGGTACAGGAGCAGTGTGATGTGGTTCCAGTCAGATTTAGGAGAGAAGCCCTGGTGGTGTGCACATCTACTTCAGATGCTGGCACCACCGGAGTGTGTGCAGCAGAGTTATAAATCATCTGTAAAGACTAACATCATATTTTTGAGAGGAAGAGTGAACAGCTGGGGGGGAACTGCAGGTAGGGCTCCTTTTGGAGAAGGAGAAATGTGATCAGCAAGTCAGCATTTCTTGATGTTTTATTTGGATCCAGCTGGCACCCTCCTTGGCAAGTGTTATGAACATTGTGAATAATTATCTCTCTCCTCTCCTCCCCCCTGGTCTTTTCTGCAGTGGTTTCTAGCGACAGCGAGAGCGACTCAGAGTTGAGTTCCTCCAGCCTGGATGACAAATCCTTACCTATGGGGTCAAAAGGCTCCCGAGGCACAAAGCACCGAGCAGGGCTGGGTGAGGAGTTGCTCTTCCTTGTGACTGGAGGGTGGGAAGTTTAAAGTGCTTCAGTGTTTGGCTCTTGATACTTGTGCAGTTTGGCTCAGCTTTATGCCTCCCCTATGCTGGTGCAGCCCACTGTGTGTGGCTGTGCCAGGGGAAGATCAGATCCTTTCTCACTGGGGTGGTATCAGTGGGTCAAGCAGGTGATCTGTTGCTCCACTGCCTGCATTTTTTCAGGGTCTGCCCTTGCAGCTGGGAGCTGCTCCTCACCAGCTCCTTCCTCCTGACTTTATGGCACTGGAATCATTGGTGCTGTTTTAGTAGCAGAGAATGGAAACTGCGTTTTGAGCCTGCTTCTGAGGCTGCCTGGGTGGGTGTGGGGAGGTTGCTTCTCTTAGGACCTAGGCCACCATCTGCACCCACATCTTCCACCTACAGCAGCACCTCCGTGTTATGTCCCTGCAGGACCCACTGGGGAACCCAGCCAGGCCATGGGCAGGACACTGGGGAGCACCCAGTCCCCTACCCTCTCGGGGAGCCACAGCAGCCTGGGCAGTGAGCAGGGGGCTGCCCTCAGTGCCACGGAGAGCTGCCAGAGCGACCAGCTGGCTGACGGGCGCGACAGCGATGGCAGCAGAGTCCTTGGTAAGCTGAACCTCCTCTCTGGGCAGGTCTCTGCTTTTGGGGCTGGCATCCTTCAAAGCACATCTTTCTCAGAGACACACCTGGCAAAGCTATGGCCTCGGATCCCCTTTCCCTCCTGCTTTTCTTATGGCAGATGCTGTCACAGCATTACAGCTCACTCCTTCCCTTTTCTGCAACATGAGTAATCGTTTGGGATGGGAGCTGCCTACGCCCACCTCTGAGAGCAGCTGCAGACAAGGTCTGTCCCCCTGCAAAGGCCTGGAGCTCCTGTCTGCCCTGCAGAGGCAGCAGGGCAGATTGAGCTTTTGCTGAAGCAAAGCAGAAATCCATCAGCTTTATGAGACCATGTAAATTGTTTTTTTCTGAATATTAGGTGGCTTTTGAAGCCAAGCATGGCCCTTCCCAGAACTGTGCAGTGCAAAAAGCTGACACTTTTCCCCCCTCCAACAACCTTGGAGCAATTAAGTGACTGAGAGAGCAGAGGCTGCTATCACATCTGATCTGGAGCAGCTGGAGGAGATGCAAATATGTTCTCTCTGTGGTTCCTGCTAATCTATTCAGTAACCCCCAAGTTATCGTTTAGCACTGCTCCCTCCAGAGCACTCCTGCTGCCCTGTGACCTGCCTCTCCGTTTGCTCCTGAGCCTGTTCTCTGCCATGCACGTTGAGGTGTAAATTGGATTAGGGAAAGCAGATTTATCCTTCAGTGCAACATGGAGTGTTTCCTGCTAGAAATAGCCAGCATCAAGTTGTTTTCCTGCTCTTCCTGCCCACCCCAAGTTTCAGGGATTTGCAGTTTTCCTTGATTTTTTTTTTTTTTAGATTTTGCACAGCAAACCAGATGAATGATACTTCTGCTCTGTCTGTCCTCTCTCTGGATTATCCTGCTGCCCTGGACTGGGTGGTTTATTTTAAGCCCCTGTTGGCTGTGGTTGTTGGTGACAGTTGGTTCCTGCTGTGATGGAACAGCAGGTTGTCCTGTGAGGTTGAAGTGGAAGGTGTTGGGTAGCAGGTGTGACCCTTTGAGTGCTTTTTCAGCTGGTGCTGCACAGCCGTGCTGAGGTCTGGATGGATGCACACCTGGATTGTGTGTTTGTACAGTGCTTAGCACTTTGGAGCTTTCCTGCCAGCTGTTTGAACTAACTGCTGCAAGGCCACGACAGTGCAAACAATTTCTGGGAGGCAAAAAGTACCTTTTTCCTGCTAAAAATTTCATATGCAAAGCTTGGCACAAGGGGTCAACACTTTCCAGTGGGATCTCTCCTTGCTAAGTGAGGGAGAGCTAAAAGTGACAGCCAGCACGGACATAAAAAATTAGCAATCTCCTGAGCCCAGTTAAAATAGTCCCTGAGATATGGAGAGGATGCTGCCAAGGGAAAGGCTAAGCCAGGTTGGCTGCCTAGAGAGTATCTGTAAAGATCTTTATTATGTCTAGGATCATTTATTTCCCAGTCTTCCTGCAACAGGGACTGCTTTGTTCACCGAGGTGCTTACAGCAGAGAGTGCCTTGGTAGGAGAGTTCTGTGCCTCCCAGAGCCTGGGGAGGGACCCAGGCTGAGGCAGAAGTATTCCTGCTCAAATGTGCCAGAGGTGATTACAGTTGGCACAGACTTGAGAACTGAGGCAGGGTCACTTCAGAGAGGTAACCACCAGCCAAACATCCTCCTGGGCTGAGGAGCTGGTATGGGCATGCAGGGAGTTGGGTAGCAACTACAGCTATGGCACTGCACCACAGGAGGTGGCAGAATGGGTTACAGAGTGGCTGACTGGCTCTCAGCTTGTCCTGGCATTGTGCTTTGGCATAGCACAAGTGCTGGCAACCTTAGAGATTCTACCCAAGGTGTCTGCAAGGAGGTGATGTTGGTACCTGAGCATGTTGTGGGAGCCACATGCTGTGCCCGTGTTGTGTTTGCCATGGCTGTGTGCTCTGTTCCACAGTGCAGGTCATCTTCAGCACTGCAGGGTAGGGAGGAGAGAGGGAATGCAGGGGTTTGTTTTCCCTCCTGTGTGTTCAGGATATTGTCTTGCCTCTGTACAGCAAGGGAGCAGCAGGGGTAAGCACAGTTGGTGTTTGTTCACTCTGAGAGCACTTCACATGCCCAGCTGGAGAGATGCTGCCAGTGTGTGCTGTGTGCGGCGAGCTCTGGGCAGCCACGATCCATTGCACATGAACGTAGGAATCAGCATTGTGCAGCGATGCCACCCGTGTGGCCTCTGCTTCTCTGCAGCTCTGGAGCAGGTGGTTTGAGATCAGGCATCCAGGAGGCTGCAGTGCTGAATACCCTGTACTTTGCAAGCAAGAGAATAAAGGGAGGAGCAAAATCAGAATTGCAGTCCCTTAGGAAGTGTCCTGCTCTTCAGAGGGGTTCATGTGCGCTGGGGTGCTGGAGGTTTGGGGTGTACAAATGCTTGGGGAGGCTCGGGGCAGGTGGCAGTGCCTCTCCCAATCCTTAGATCAGAGCTTTGTCTATCTCTGAAGGGCTTTTCATAATGGGTCCCTATTTGCTGAAAAGCAGAGGCTGCCTTGGCTGTTCATCTCTGTAGAGTGTTGGGAGGTGCTGGGCAAAAGTCTTTTCTCTGCCTGTGGGACAGTCCCTGTGCTCTGCTCTGATCCAAAAGCAGAACAAGGGGCAAAGATCCTTTCTCATTTAAATTGCTGATTCCCTGCTGCAGAATGGGGAAATTGAAAGGGAGATTTTGCTATAGCTTTTCTGAAAGCTCTGCAACTTTTCAACACTGTTGGGAGCATTTTTTGCTTCATATTAACACCTCAGGTGTTGTTCTACCGGTGCCTTTCTTTTCACTTCTTTTTCTCACCTCTGCTCTAAATTCGGTCTCAAGTGCAACTTTGCAGAACACTGGCATCCTGAAATCCCAGGCTGCAGTCAGAGCTGGGAGTTAGGGAGTGGTACTGCAAAGGCAGCTGTGCTTTCATAGTCTCTAGCTGTTTAAGTCTCAAGCATGGTCATGCAGCAGAGGGAAAACAAGGAGCTATTAAGGAGAGTTTGTAGGTTTCCAGTGTGCTGCTCCGGCTGGGGTTTGCTGAGGCAGATAATGAAGCCTGGGGTTTGTCATAAAATGACTCATTGTCAGAGCTGCTCTGGGATTTAGGCAACCTCAGCCCATGAGCCAAAGTTGCAGGGGAGAGTGGAGAGTTGAGAGGCTGCCAATTTCTTTTTCTTTCTTTCTTTCTTTCTTTTTTTTTTTTTCACCACCTGCTTCCAAACCCTTTCAAAAATCATCATTTTCTGAGGGTCTGGTGTTTCTTCTTCTTCTGATAGCTGTGAATGGGAAGGTCATGTGTGGGTTGGGTTTTGTTTTTTTCTTTTTTTAAATATGGAGAATGTTTTATCTTGAAGCCAATGAAATTTGCACACAATCTTTTTTTCCCCTTGCCCCCAGCTAGGGAGGTGACTCACCTTGTTCTGGCTGTACAGCTGACAGGTTAAGAGGAGCCTCGGTTTAAAAAAAGCAGAATCCTCACAACTGTTTAATGTGACATTTTTAATAAAGAAAGGGAGTATCAAACAGAATTAAACAAAGAAATCATCAATATCTTAGAGCAGTTTGCTTGAGCCCATGCCGAGCTTTTAATGGAGATAAGATCTTTGAGCTGGGACCTGGCTGCTGTAGGGGGTAGATTAAGAGCAAAAGGCATCTTTCCTCAGATCGGTAGCAAGTTCTGTTTTGGTGGGAATCAGTTAATGGGGTCCTCAGAGTCTCCTGAGGACCTTGTCTGAGGAACAGGTCAATCCTGTTTGATACTCTGTGGCAGCTTGCTGATAGGGAGCCTTGAATGAGCTTGGCATGGGCTGTGGGGCTGGAGAAGGCTCTCGTTTGTCCTTAAAAGAGGAAGATTGAGAAAGCAACCACAAGATAGCTAAGGAATGAGCAGCATACATCTGAGTGCAAATCACTGTCTCCTCATCTCTGCTTGTTTGCCAATGTCTAAATTATTAATACTTAAAGAGCAGTACAGCAGCTGGCAGTTAAACAGTCACATTAAACAGTGCTGTTCTGAGTCTGGGAGCTGAGACAGTGATGGCAGTGCCCGATGGGGTATAAGAAATGTTGTGGCTTGCAATCCAAGGGTGAGACCAGCTGGAAGGACCTCCAGAGGTCAGCAGGGCCAGCCCGGGCCCTTCTCCCAGGATGCTGAAGGTGGAGCTTCTGGATACCTCCCTTTGGCTTCTTGCTTTGTAGCTGTCCTGCTGGGAGAGGCTGAGCAGAGCTGAGAAAAGGGCCTAGAGCTGAGAGAGATGGGCAAGAAGTGCTGCTTACAGCTTTCTTAATTTGGGGAGATTTATGCCATGTCTTTCAGGAACTGACTGGATTTAGAAGTGAGGTGGTGTCACTCTCTCCGTGGCTCAGTGCCTCCCTGGCTGGGGCAGACAGCAACTTTTGCTCATAAATATGCAAGCTGTTAATACATGAGACAGGCAGAGCCATTCTGCATTATTTTCATGGCAGGAAATTCTCAGGGCATCTTTGAAGTTAAAGCATTAACTTCTCATTTTTCTTCCCTTCTGTTTCTCAGATGTCTGTTCTGCTCCCTCAGGGACAATGAGGAGGTAACATTTTGCTTCAGTGGGTCTAACTTCTCCATTCCATGTAGGGAAAAAAATTGTCCTAACAGTAATTAGGCTCTGAACGGGATAGTAATTTCCTTAATGACTTGCTTCATGGCAGTCTTTGGGGAGGTGACTTTTGTTTTCATGTGCTTGGTGAAGAAGTTGCCTAAGTGCTTTTAAACACCTCCCCTCATCCACGTGAGCTACAGCCAGACAGCACAGGCTTCCAGGGCTGGCTTTGCAGCAGGGTGGAATAGATGGGTAGCCACACCAAGGGAGCTGTGTTTGCAACTCCTGCACTGAGGACACAGGATAGGAAGGAAGAGGGAGGTCAGATGTAGAGGGGAGACCTTCATCCCCTCATCCACACCCAGCCCCTCCCCTCCAAGCCTCTGCTTCCTGCACTGGCTGCCTTATCAATCTTTGTGCACTGCTGTGTGCCCTCCTTTTTCTCAGAGCTTGCTGCCACTGCCATGAGATTGAGTTTTGCTGCTGCCGAGAAGGATGAGTCGTCCCTCTTCCACAAAGTGAAAAAATTGAATTGTGCCTTCGTGGCTGAGAAGCTTTGAGCTGTCTCTAACCTCCCTGTATTGGTGCTGCAGAGCACCGAGTGGTCCTGCTGTATTTATGAATAAAACATGGCTTTGGGTAGTGACAGCATTTGGAAATGATTCAAGGTCTGCATTCCAGATACACAACATTTGTAAACATGAACCTCAGGAGAAGCATGTGCCCCTTTCTGTGATTTAGGGAATTAAAATATTTTCATCCTCAGGTGGTAGAACCAAAACATTTTCAGCTCTTTTAAGTCCCCCTTGAAGTTGAGTAAATAAAACCTTGAGTACCTGAAGCACAAACGACTTCCACTAGTTCTGTGATTCTTGATGGAGTTTTAAAGTGAAGATTTTTTTACTTTCCTTGAAAATAGGGGAGTGACAAAGACTTGTTCTCCTCTCTCTTGCACTCAGTGCATCTGGAAACAAGTCTGCTGCTGAGGATGAAACTCCTATTTTTGTGCCTTCTTTCAGATTGCAGAGGTCTGTGCTTTTGGTCTTTGATCAAACAACCTGTCTGGCCTCCTGTCCCTCACGTCCCTAGACTTATTCTCTGCCCTTTGAAACCAGTTTAGTCCTCGTGCTTCCAACCCTCTGTTCAGTGTTTTGCACAGAGCACTGAGGGCAATGGTTGGTAGCTTTCAAAACAAAGCATAGAGGAAAGAGCATGGGAAGGCAGTAATATAGAAGTTAAAAGTCTGGATTTTAGAGTCTTGGTAAACACATTGAGAGGTTTTATGGCTCAGGAGGTTATCTTTCGGCTGGGATGTCAGCCAGTAGCTGGTGGGAGGGATTTGCAGGACTCCCTGTGCCTTGGAACATTTCACATGGACTTGGTGACTGGAACTATCCCCTGTCTTTTCTCCAGGAACCAACATAATTCCTATCCTCTTCCCTCTGGAAAAGTTAGTGTTGACCCACTGCTACCTTGGAGTGCTCCATGCTGCCAGCGCCACGTCTCGCCCCATGCACTGGAACCCAGCAGACCCTGACTTTTGCTGGGGATTGCTGAGGTGATTAGCTCAGATTCACTCAGCTGACATGAGCCAGAGAGCCTTCTGCAGCAGAGCATTGCTGTCCTGCACCCATGCCCAGCCACAGGCAAGGACTACAGTCTGCTGTGGCTGCTGTCCATGGTCTAAGCACCCAGAGGGCAGGAGGATCACATGGAGGACCTGCTCTGAGACATGGATGCTGTCACCTAGTTGGGAAACCTCTGATTGCTGAGACTTGGTGTTCTGTCTGACTTGGCCCTTGGAGGGAAGCATGTACCAGAGGAGCAGCTCTAGCAATACAACTCCTTCTTTGTCCTTCTTTCCCCATTTCTTTCCTCTGTCTTTAATAAAGTTTAATGGGCCTTGACTGCTGACAGAGTGTGGAGTAATGGTGCATAGACATTCTCTTCATTATTTTTAGGAAGCTTTTAAAACAGCACTGAGAATGCAAAAGCAACATAAAATAACTCTGCCAAGTTTCTTCCCTTCACTGCTTTCCAAACAAAACTTCTGTCTTTGTGTATTTTGAAGGCAAACGACGCATCCACAGCAGACCGCGGTGCTGACAGAGGTGAAGATGGAGCTGCTTTGTCTGGATCCAGCTCTCACCCCTTGCCCACTCCTGCAGACCTCACTCTGGACCACAACTGCTGCCTGTGGTGACTTTATGATGACAGGTTTTGCACAGGTGTTAGCAGCACAGTGGCACCTGGGCAAGCACCTACCTGTCCTCCTCCCTGCCTCACTGACCTGGTTTCTGGTTTGGTCTGACATCCCTTTCTGCTGACTGCCCTGCGCTTTGGGGTTCTGCTCAGAGAGGGGAACTGTGCTCTGTGGTGCTGCTCTGGGGTCCAGACCCATGTTTGTTTGGAAAGGGCACAAAAAGTGCTCGCTGGAGCTACAGAAATGCGTGCTGCCTTTGCTCCTCCTGGCTTGCCAAGTCCAGCCCTGGTGTCAGTTCCCAGCCTTGCAGTCTCGTGGGAGAAAGGGAGATGCACTCCTGTGTCCCTGAATAGGGTGACTGAGGAGGAGTGAATAGATCCCTGAGGAGACTGCATCCTTCTACTGCTTCTCAGCACAGGGGTGAATTTCCCTCTGTGAATCCCAAAGGTGAGAACAGGGCTCCAGTTTGCCCTTGACTCCGATGGGCCCAGGCTGTCTCTTGTGTGCTTCTGGTTTGACTTGGTATGAGTTTGGTGGGAGCATCCTGAATCAGCTGGTGAAGCTGTGCTCCTGAGGTCTCTCTCAGTGGCAGGACTGGCTGCTCAGGGAGACTGCAGTTAGTAAAGAAGCACTCAAAGAAGTTTGCTATCAGTTCTTAGGTCCTCCTGCCTGCACACTGACCTGTGTGCCCTGTGGTGAGGGTGATGCTTTGGCGGTGGGACACCCTTTGAGTGATGCCCACCACCTCATGGCTCAGCTGGCTGCCTTTGTGCACCTCAGTTGGATAAGAACTCTCAGGTTATTTGATCCTGTCAAGCTCTGCAGATTCTCCTCTCACATGCACACCTTGTCATCTTCTGCATGAGCAGGGGCCTTTGTTTTACCTTTCCCCTGCAAGTCTGACTGGCTGTGATGATGTCATCACGAGTCAGCCTGTAGAAAGCTGCATGTCCCAGATCTACTTATTCTTCAGCATGGACAATTCCCCTCCAAGGCCTGACAGGAGAAAAATCAAATTACCTGGCACCTCAAGAGCCATTAGATCTTTGAAGGCCTGAACAAAACAAACACCAGGCAAGTAGGAGTCTGTGGATTTTATTAAATGCTTTGGATCTGACCTGTCTTTTGCTGAAGAAACAAATGGTGCCAGAAAGTTCCCTCTGAAATCACAGATTTCAAGGCAATTTGTGCCTGTTAGTGTCAGCCTTTTCCCTTGGTTATTACTCTTCTGTTCTCCTTTGCTGCTGGGCACTTTGTGTGCATGTAGTATATGCTCTTACAAATGGCTGCAGTATGAAGATAAATGAGACTGGGTGCAGGAACACTCGAATGGGAGATCGGAAATCAATCCTTAACTTTCTTTCCAAATGAACATGGCCCAACAGAGGACCATTCCCTTGCTGCCCCTCTGGCTAATGTGCTGTGGCAGGTTGCTGGGAAAACCCTTCCAGCTCTTCCTCCATGATTTGTTTCTGCTCTTTTGAAAATGAAAACAAAACCTTTGGATGATGTGGACACAGACAGAAATTACTCAACGTAGGCTTCACAATATCAACCTTGAAGAGAGCGAGGGATGAGGTTCTCCACAGAGGGATGCTCTGTGTTGTGCTGTGTTGTTGAAACCTGGCCACTGAGACTTGACCAGCTGTGTCTCTGAGAGGAGTAATGCCTGAATTATTAGCTGCCTCTGGAAAGGTAAACCCAAAAATCAGCTCTTGCTGAAGTGCCAGCATGGTTTCAGTGCTGAGGTCATGCTCTTTCTTCTGAGAGCTGTAGGGTCTTCAATTTCAGAAGTGTTTTGCCACTAAAAAACTCCTGTCTTGCCTTGGAGCTTTTGATCCTACTGAGGCTGTCTTGCTCACGCTGTCATTACTGCAGTGCCTTAGCCAGCCTGGCCTGCCAGCATAAGTTAATTCTGTAGGAGAAGGAGAAGGAAAAAGACACTTAAAAATTGACTCAATTTTCTTTAAGCATGTTACTTTCTCATTCAAAACTCTACACTGTGAGTTGGAGAGACTTTTAAAAATTGAACATGTCATTTCTAACTTCTGGCATTTCTTGTGCTTCATTCCTGGGCAGTTCAGGCAGGTCAGTCACATTTTCACCCCCACTCCCACTTCCCACAGCCATTTACTGCACTGTGAGTTGCCAGGTCTGCACAGGAGCCTGGTAATCCTTGCTGGCTTGCTGTGCTGCTTTGATTTTTAACTGAGAGACTAAGGGTTTTTTTAAACACTCAGATGAGTTTGGAACTGCTTTTCTACCAGGGAGACTGGAGAACTTCCTTTCTTACCTCTTTACCTCCATGGAGTAATTCCACCTGAGTTTGAATCAGAACTGTTCAGTCATCTATGGAAAGACTCTTCTTGGGTTGAGGGATGGATGTAGCCCAGGAGAACCCGAATGTGATGTAGCCATATTTGAATGTGATAGAGAAACATTTGCAGCTCTAGGCTCATATTTTCTATTAAAAGCCACTTCTGCTTTCCTTGTCTCTCTCTTGGTTGTGTTTTGTAGCTTCTGTTGGAATATTGTCCTAAACCTGTAGTGGTTGACTGCCTTTTGAGTTGGCTCAAGATGGGCCAGAAGGACTCAGTGAGTTGTGTTCAGTCTGCTCTCGTTGTTTGTGTCCTATCATTTTGTTGTTCTTGTCTCCATCCCTTACAACTCTTATGTAGTGTTTTACCTACTGGAAACAATAAAGCTTTGGCTCAGTAACAACTGCTTGCTGTTTTTGAAATAGGAAGAAGGTTTTTTCCATTCCCAGGTTGCAGATGCTCTCCAAATCCTTGGGCTGGCTCCAGCAAGGAAAGAAAATAATCCAGCCAGTGGAATGGTGAATCACACGGCTGGGGCCGCATTGAATTCTGCACTTGAAGGTCTACTTTTGTGCCCTCTTTGGTACCTTGTGGTGGTGATGGCAGGGGCACAGGTCTGCTCCTCAGCCCCTCCATGGAAGGTTTTCCATGTTGTAACCACTAAGCAGCAGTGGTTGATGTTCTGTGCCCCGTGGCTCACCCTAGTTGGGCGGTTGGGGTCTGTTTGGCTTTGCCTGCAGAGCAGCAGCTCCGCATTGTTCGCCGAGCGCGAGCAGCCCTGCCTGCACCTCCCTGCCTTCCACTCAGCATTCAGCTTCAAGGTTTCAGATGGCTTTTTAATCTGTTGTTGCATTGCCCGTGCTGAAAGCGCCTCGATAATTGCTGTTGGGATTGTTTTGCTGGGGAGCTGCCATTAGTCTAAGGATGGAGTGTGTCAAGGACTAACCACTTCTTGTGTTGTTCCTTCCCCACTCTCCTTGCCATGACAACAACCAGTACTGGGGAAAGTCTACTGTGGGATCTCTCTGAGTCAGAAGCAGGGGCCCTGACTGGCCAAGTTTCCACCTTTGCTTTTTCTGGCTATAGTCTGAGGGGAAAGGGGATGCTTTCTCTGTGGGAGCCACGCGTTGTAGTTCAGTGCAGCTGAGGCAAATGTGCTGCCAGCTGGTGTTTAGACAACCTGTTTCAGGCCATTACTGAACTGGATAGCAAAGGCCCTGGACTACCAGCTGGAGTGCCTGGACAGTGGCACAAAATGGCAGATAACCTCTGCAGGTGGGTGAAGTTCATTTGTAAAATCAAGCTCGGCAAGCAGATGCTGTTCTCTGCTTCCCGTCCCTCCCAGATGATGTTTCCTTGCAGGGCAGAGGGGTGTTGGCAGCGATGTCTCACCAGCCCGCCTCTCATTCCTTCCTGCCACTCTTTCCATGGCTTTGTTTCTCTCGGTGCTAGAGGCTGCTCCCGGATCACAGTGCGCTGTTGCCGCAGGTGGGTGTGATTGACAGGGAGCGCAGGGAAGTTCTTTTGAAGAGCCGATGCTGCAATCAAGTAATGAGACTTTCAGCGGGTGTAAGATGGCAGGTGACAAGTAAGTGTCTTGTGGACAACTTTTACCTTGAGCTGCTCATTCAGATTCCCTCCTGACCATCTTATTAGCCCTGTATTCAGGCAGCGCTGGAAATGCCTGCAGTGCTCGAGAGGCAGCAGGTGAGGCTCACTCTGTGGTGGTGCAGACGTGACCAGGATGTGTGCTGCCTGCCAGTGACATGTGGCAGGCATCCTTCTGCACCCCTGTCCTCTGCCTCTCTGCAGAAATATTCCCTCACCTTATGTGACAGGAGCCAGCCCAGCCCCGTGGCTGCTGTATCAGCAGCCTGTGCCCTGCTGCTGAGCAGCCCCTGCAGACACCCACACAGCACCCAAGGGTGCTGCTCTGATCAGTTCCTGGGAGCTGCACCATTGAGGGATGCGTTCAAATGCCCATGAGGAGGGGCAGGAGTAGGGCTGTACATACCCAGCTCCATGCTTCACAGAGGTTCTGTGAGTTGGTTAGAAGGCATCCTTTGTGGTTTTTTTTTCCCTCCACTGTTTTCTGTCTGGCACTCGAAGTTGTTTGTGAAATCTTAGAGGGAATGTTGCTCTTGTTTTCCCTTCTCTGGAATGAGTGCCTCTACAGGATGTGCTCCTGTTTTGCCAGGAAGGATGGATTGTGGTTTTAAAGTATTTTTGTGGTGTTTAACTCCAACTGTTATGCCCTCTCTCAGCCCCCAGCTATTTGCCATTTCCTCCCAGGTGCTTCTCTGTCACTCTGTAGTTGACCCAAATCAGCAAAGAGGCATCTCCACCTCCCTTTCTCATCAACACTCTTACCAGCTAATCACTGTAAGCAGTTATTATCTGGGGCTGGAGACTTGCTGCTAATCAGGGCCTTATCAAGGCCATCTGGGCAAGGGGTGCTGGCAGAGACACCTTCCCCTTCCTGACCTGACTTTGCTATCAGAGGGAGCGCTGACTGATTGTCACAGGTCTGTGGCCACTTTTAATTATTTGCAATTAGACACCTCCCCTGCTGCCATCATCTCCCATCCCATCAGAGCAACTCCTGCTGGACTGTTCTGGGGGCTGGATGTGGGAGCAAGGCAGCGAATCGTATCTCCAGAACTGGTTCTTGCTTTGCACTGCTTTGTAGTGACAACCTTGCACAGCATCCCCCAGCTCAGCTGCTGGTGCTGGCTCAGCTCTGGGTATATCTGAAGCTCATTCACCTCCAAAAGAGTCCCCAGACTGATACATACCCCGGGGATGGGGACAGCAGTTGGATCACTGAGAGTGGCTCAGCCCACTATTATTTATTTTTCTGCTGGTAAAGCCAAGCTCAAGAGACCAAGAAAACCTCAGTGAACAGCTGAGCTCCACCACGGGAGAACAGGGGGCAGGATCTGGGCCCCTGGCGAGCAATTGTGGAGCCACCAGTGGGACAGACCTTCGTCTTCAATGACACTCATGCAAAATTAACTCCTCCAAGCAATCACACAGTGGCCATTAAAATGGTGCCTTGAGAAACACAAATTAGGGATATAAATCTTCCTGGCTGTGTCTGGGAGGTACCTGTTTAATTAGCATCGTTGAGCAGCCTTGATGTAGTAAGTGCTAAGTAGGAAACTTGCCAGATTTTCCTGTTTTAATAGCAGGTGCCTTGTGTTCTGTTTAAATTTCCACCTTGTGATTGTTTTTTCTGTACTTGCTGGAGTTGCTGTGTTGCCTGCAGCATGAGGAATTAGCTGTTGTCACTGGGCTAATCAGATGCCACTGCACCGAGGAGGAGCTGCCCACACCACCCTGCCTGAGCCCTCGGCGGTCGTAGGCGTCTTTGCGTCTCAGGGCAAAGGGACCGCAAAGCTATTTCAACAGGGCATTGTGTGCTGGAGTTAATGTGTTTAATCATCTTTTTCAGGTCTTCTCCTCCAGGAGCTCAGAGGTCACTCTTCACATGCACATTTTAAAAGAAGGGCTCTTCTCCACGCTGTGTTAGAGGAAGGCTGTGGAGGGAGGACAAGCTCCATTCCCTGCAGAGGATTTTGGGCAAGACGCAAACCCAATCCTCTCCAAGGGGTTGAACCTGAGGGCTGCCCCATGTCAGGTTGCAGTGAGCTGCTCACCTTTCTCTGCGCTGCATCCAGCACTGCCTTGGTGAGCCAGGTTCCCTAGGGTGAGGTGCTGAGCCTCACAGAGCCATGTATAAGTAGTGATCTCCAGGGCATGGAGAAGCTTTCTGCCCCATGTGCCACATCTTGCCCAGCTTCTGCAGTGGGCTTGGGAGATTTATTTGTGTGATGAATGGAGTATCTCTGTGAGGATTTGGGTTAGGGAGTTACTGAGCCTTTGTTTGTCTATCACCCATGTGTATTGCAGCATGCTGATGCTACTTGGTACCACTGTAACATGGAGGTTTTCCAGCACCTATCCTGTGTGGGAGTTATTGAATGCTTGGCCTGGACATGCCTGGGAATGGCGGCAGGCGAGATGTCCAGAGGTGCTGCTGTCTCCCAGGCCTCGCTTTGCTGGCTTTGCATCCTGCCCATGTTCATTCTGGCAGCCTCTATATCGTGTTGTTTAGCAGCTCACCGTTAGTGACCTGTCACCGTGGGAGACGGTGGGATTAGGATGATGGAGTGGTTGGAGAGGATAAGCAATAATGATGCTACAGCAGCGCAGCCCCAACAATGCCTCTCCCTTTCATGTTTTCTTTTTCTGTCGCTTTGCCATTCAAGTCTAATAAGATCAGTGCAGATAATTTGTGTATTCATACAAAACATCATTTTCCCTCCTGTGCTTTACCAGCTGCACTGCAGTCGGGAAGGCGAATACGCACTTTTTTTTTTGCCTGGTTATGAATGGGTGCATCTGTTCCTCGAAGATAGGGAAAGGAGGGTGAAAGGACTGGAAAGGAGGAAATCAGATGCAGCCCATTTCATTGCTTCTGTGGAGAGGGAAGCGTACAGGAGTCGGATTTTTGCAGCACAGGCTTGGTCCCACACTGATGTGTTCAGGAGGTGGGTGAGACACCAGTGTGTGGGAAAGGCAGAGAAAGGGATTTTTTTTTTCAAGGGGGGAGCAGCCCGTGGCTGCACAGGCACCCTATAGCAGGGCAGGGATGCCCAAAGGAGCTCGGGGACTGCAAACCACCATGTGAGGATGGCAAGAGGTGGACACAGAGCTGCTGCTCTGCAGCTGTGAGACCACAGCTGCCTGCTCCAGATGCTGACTGTTCTCATGGTGCTGCCTTGCCTTGGTTCTCTCTGAGGCTTGTCTGGGAGTATCAGGGCAAAGGTTGGAGTTGAGCTGGGCTGGGTTTGCTTCTGCTTAGCTGGAAATCACAGACTTCTGGCTCCCTGGACTCTTTCCCTTCCTGCACTAGGGGATACTTCTCTGAACCTGTATCTCTGCATCCCCCAGGCTCTTCCTGGAGATCCAACATCCCCAGTTAAGTCAGGAGGAGACACGGGGCGAGAGGTTGTACAGCAGCGGACCTAATTTATTGGTCTTTCTTTCCTCCCTCCATTCTCTTTTCTGACAGAGACCCACTAGAGAGGAGAGGGGAGGAAGGAAAAAGGGTTTAATTTGCTCCTGTTATCTGGTGTCTCCAGCTGGGAAAACCACACTGACAGCCCTGGGCTGATCAAACGCTTGAGCAGCCTCGATTCAGTGTCCCATCTACGTGGCCATAAATAATGGAAGTGCTCTGCCCCTGCCCGAGCCCATATCCTGGTAGCAATGCACCAGCACGTTCCTGCCACCTGTTGCCGTCGTGTTGGGCTCCTGCTTTCATTGCTTGTGACACGGAGTCATTAGGCATTAGCAGCTGGCATTGGCACATAATGACACAATCATGTGCAGACGTGTTCTTCCTCCAAGCAGGATTCTTTCAGCTAGAAATTCTGATTCTCTCCTTCCCATTGAGGTGGAGGCCTTCTGATGCCTCTGCCAGGTTTGCTTCTATTTCTCATGTACTTTGTGAGTCCAAAAGGTTCCTGATACGGGAACTGAGCACTGCTTTGGAGTCAAATACAGTGCACTCAGTTTGAAAAGGATAAAAGTTTGGCAAAGCCACTGGGAGCTTCTCAACTGCCTTCCAGCCAAGGGTCTTGACATGTTTTTTATGGGTGAAAATGTCCTCATTTAGTAACCTGAGTGGTTGAAGCAGAGAGATGCTAAGTGCCAGGGTTTGAAGCTGTCAGGGCATGGCATGACTGAGAGCAAAGGTCTCCTAGGGTTGGATTGCTGCAAGTGAGCAGCTTCTTAATGCTTCTTTTCTTTCTGAAAAAAGTCTTCAGCTGCAGGAAGTGGCAAGAAACCAGGCAGCTGTGGGTTGGTTTGACCGAGCAGACCCTGGAAACACCAGAGGGCCTCATCTGAGCAATGCTTTAATTTATGTGGCCGCACATTACCTGCACCAGCTAAGGGGAGATTTCTGCTCTGGCTCACTGCATCCCAGCAAACTTCCCACTGAGCTCCTGCAGGATTTGCTGCTCTCATTGGAGTTGATTGGTTCAGGCATGTTTAATCCCAAGGGCACTTCAGGGTTTAGCTCAGCATCTTGCAGGCCAGCGCTTGGAGATAAGTCACTGTAATTTGCAAAGCTTTCAGTGGTGGTAAGGCTTGTGGTTACTCCAAGTCTTGATGGAAATGGTTTAGACATTGTTGAGCTGCTCCTTTTGTCTGCTTTCCTATCAACATTTGGAAGGAGGACAGCAGCAATTTCTGGGGATGGAGATGTCTGGGCAGTGAGCACCTCCTGGTCCTTCCTGACTCATAATTGCAGGGCCTGTGAAGGGCCATGCTGACTGCCTGAGCAGCTCTGCTTGGCAAGAGCACTGGGGGGCATTCAGTCAGGCAGCTGCTCTGCTGCTTACTGAACACCTCTCACCCTATCATTTTGTAGCTGGGCTGCAGGACTCTGCTCTGATATTCCTGCACTACTTCAGTGCTGGAGCAGCTTCTGTGAGGAGGACAGGAGGGGAAACAGCTTCTTTCCTACAGCCCAACCAAATTGTAGCAATGTGGCTTTGAATGTTTTTGGGTTTGTTTTTGGTTTTTTTTCCTTTCCCTGATCTGTGGTTATAGAGTCCATATTTCTATGTTGAGAAATCAGGAATCAAGTAATTGAATCTCTCTCCCCCTTCCTGTAAAATCAAGTAATTGAATCAAAGATCATGTGACTGAAAAAAAGAACCAACAAAAACAAACGTCAAATATTTCATTCTAGGTTCTCCTTATTGGCCTCTTAAATTCTGGAGCCTTCTCTGCAGCCTACTGAGAGTGTTTTATGGATATCTTTTCACAGCTGTGAATAGGATGGACTTAACTAAGCTGGTGAAGGTTCTTGAACACAGGTCTTATGAGGAACAGCTGAGGGCACTGGAGTTGTTTAGTCTTCAGAAGAGGAGGCTGAGGGGAGACCCCTACTGCTACCACCAAGGAGGCTGGAGCAATGTGGAGAGTCCGTCTCTTCCTGACATGTAAGTGGTGGGATGACAGCAAATGGCCTCAAGTTGTGCCACAGGAGGTTTGGGTTGAATATTAGGAAAATTTCTTTGCAGAAAGGGTTCTCAGGCACTGGAACAGGGTGCCTAGGGAGATGGTGGGGTCACTGTCTCTGGAGGTGTTTAGATGGGGTCACTGTCTCTGGAGGTGTTTAGATGGTGTGGATGTGGTGCTTAGGGACATGGTTTAGCAGTAGTGGTGGGATTGTGAGCTCTAGGTGAGTAGCTGGACTTGATCTTGAAGGTCTCTTCCATTCTCAATCTGTGATCCTGTGAGTCTGACTGCCCCCATTGGAGTTGGGCTCTTGGGAGATAACAAGAGTCCATGGGACTGGAAAGGGGACAGCTTTAGCCTAGGTGACCCCAATGCTGAAGCTGTAGCTGTGCTGCTCCATGACAGGGGGCATGCCTGTCCCAGCTGAGGTGTAACCTGTGTGAGCAAGACATAGAGGAGGAAAAAAGTTGCTGTTTTGCTGGCATCTGACTGGCCTGGGATTGTGCCTGACAGTACGAGATGATCCCTGGGGTTGAGCTGCCAATGGCCATGACTGGCCACCCAGAAAGCTGCTGAGGATGCAGTTGGATGAGGTTCATTGGGATGCAAATGGATGTAAATTCATGTAAACATGTCTGGGTGCAGGTAGTGGCTCGTGCCCAAATTATGCAAATGTTCTAATCCAATAATGCTAATGTCATGATTATCCAGCAACACGGTGTTCATTAATATGGTTCCCTGGTTCTTACACCCATCACTGTCAACATGATTACACTGAGCTACAGACTTGCAGTGTCTCTGGCAAGTGGGGCTGGTGTCAAGGAGGGAAGGGAACACATGGGTGGTGAAGGGACCAGGAAGGGCTGTTGGTGTGCCTAGCGAGGCCTAAAAGTGCCACACATCCTGGGGAGTCCCCTCCTCATGCCTGGCCAAGGTAGCACCTGGCTGCCACACTCTCCTCGAGAGGCAAACTTCTTCCCAGGAGCAAATTTTACAGTCCCCAAAAGCCTGCAGAGCAGCTAAACAGCATTTCTTGCCATCCTTTGCTGTGATCAGATGAACAGGACTAGCAGGGCCATCTAGTGACTCCTCTGGCTGCTTAATGACCTGGGAGGTGCCTCCTCCTTAGATGGGTATCATTTTGTTGTTTGTATTTTGAACCATTCCCTTCAACCTGTCCACTTTTCCCTCCATCTCCCCCTTCCCCCCCCTTTTTTTTTTTTTTTTTTTTTTTTTTGGCTGATGGTTGTCCCTTGCTCTGCAGTTTTGTTTTCCCTGGTTCACTGCAGAGCTAGGAAATGCTTGGGCTTCCCCCACAGTGTGATGGAAATGTGTTCTGCCTTGCTTTGGGTCGGGTGACATACGGTCAGATGGCTAAATAGCCTGTGGATCTGAGAGGAGAGGGGCCCTGTGGGCTTGCTTTGCCTTCTTCCAGGCTGCCAGTAAAGCTGCTCTCTGGGCAGGGATCTGCTTGCCTCAGCTGTGGCCTCAATTTCTTTGCTGCTAACCCGCAGGTGCCAGTATAACCTCTTGCCGGGGCACCGCAGGGCTGCCTTGTCGCCGGCTGCTCCTGCAGCTCCCTGCCGGCTGGCAGCCACGGAGAGCTGAGGACTGCCTGCCCCAGGGAAGGGATCGGCACATCACCCTGCTGCCTTCCCAGCCGGCAGGATTGCTCCCCCATATACCCCCTGTGGGTACATCTGTGGGATGTTTTACAGACTAAGAAAGAGCAGGCTTGTCTAGCTGGTGCAAGCATGAGCAGCCCTGCCCAGTTTGGGGAAACTGGGGCTGTTGGCTCCCTCCAGCAGTCTGACCCCACAGTAGATACAGATTTACCCTTCTCCTTCCACTACTCCAGGTCCTTTCATTTTGCTTTTCCATTTATGTTGCTTTTTGCAGTGTTGACATGGTATTGGGATTTATGGAAGTGGCCAAGAAAATGTCCTGGCAGCCATGGTGACTGATGCCCTCACAACTCACTGAGGCTGGTTGAGCCTCCCGATCCAGGGGCGGGCAGGACAACTCCCAGCAGCATCTGGAAGGAGCAGGATCCAGGGCAGAGCTCCACCAGCCACTGCAGGGCTCAGACAGGTACATTTACTGCACTATCAGCACAGAACAGGGGCTTTGCTTGGATTGCTTTTGACAGGATGTCGTTAGCCTGCTGCCTCTGTGGGAGAGGAGCAGCTATAATGCTCTCTTAATGCAGCCAAATTGCTCTTTAATTTTGCAAACCTGAGATGTTATTTCATGAATCCCTGGAGCTGGCCATGCAGTGTCTTGGTGCTGCTGGTTATTGGTGGCCTTTTCCCTCTGCTTGCAGCAGCGAGAGCAGGGGGTGGGAGCAGTCCTCCCCCTGCCTCTGTGGAGCTCGGCCGCTCTCTGCCCTTGCTTGGCTTCATGTGTGTCAACTCTGGAAGCTAGTGGTGACTCCTGAAATGCCTCCTCCCACCAAAATGTGAGCAGAAAGTCTTAGCAATTTCCATGGCAACAGGGCTGGGCCCCGTGCTAACTCTGTTCCTGGACATCTCTGGAGTCTAAAGAGTTGGGTGTGCCAGAGGCAGTGGTGCCCAGCCTGGGTGCAGTTCCTTAGGCCAACACTTGCTGCTTGTGCCAGATGCTGCAGAGTAAGGTGCTGCTGCAGAACATACATCAGGCTTCACTCCTGGCTGCCTGGAAAATCTTGAGAAGTGGTGTTGTCATCCTCCTGCAGCTGGGAGACAGTCGGGAAGGGGAGAGGTAAAAACAGGGTAAAACTACTCAGATAAGTCAGCTGGGTAATCTCAGAGGACACTGACTCCAGTTTGGAAAGGCACTGAGAGCAGATAAAATTAGCCTAATGAGAGTTGAAGCTGCACAGCACTCTCCCCTCCCTTGAATGCAAGGGGTTGGGTCTGCATCTAGCTTCCAGGCACATAATACGAAAAGCCAGAGTGATGCAAGAAGGTGGCTTTGCCTGGCCTTGTGATGGCAGCCCCCTGGTAAGGCTCTGGAGTTAGGGAAAACCTGAAAGCCATGAGGGAAATAACAGGAAAAAGCCAAAAGAGGCTCATTCGTATGTCAGCATCCCTGAGGACTGGGTCCTGGGCAGCGCCATGTCAGGGAGATGTCAGCAAGGGTGGAGCAGGACAAAGGCAGGCAGGGGTAGAGTTGATGCAGAGGAGTGTTTTGGGGCACCTGAGGCTTAGGGTCCTGCTTTGCTCAGGGCTGCCCTGGCTCCTCTTTTCCTGCAAGTTCTGTTTCCTCTGGTAGGTGCTGGCTGCAAGGCAGCTGATGCAGCGCTGACACCAGTGGGCACATGGCTCATATTTCTGTTGAGGGCTGAACCCAAACCACCTCACGTTCCCAACTCAGCAGTGAGCTGAATGCTGCTGCCTGACAGCACAGGCCATGCACAGTGGCTCCTCTCTGCTGTTGGAAGACTCCTGAAAGCAGCCAGGACCAGCCCTGGGTTCAATGGGTGCATGGGGTGGGGCTGCCTCTGCTCTCACCCTGGGTTTGGAGAGCAGTGGGTGCAGGTTCCATGCTTGCAGAGCTGCTCAGAGCCTGTCTGACTTCAGCCTCCATGTTGTGAGACATGCAGAGGTCAGCGAGGCTCAGGGGGAGCGCAGCCTGCCCTTGTGCACTGTTGGGTTGGATTTTCCTGCATCCTCCCCTTTTCACTGCTCATAGATCCACCCCTAATGAATTCCTGTAGTGTTTACACAGTTGTTAGCGTTTACAGCAACTGGTGATCTGCTCTGGTCAATTTGCAGGTGAATGGTGTGTTGGAAACGGTAAATCAGGGTGGCCATGCACAGCAGGTTCCCTCCCTCGGCAGCAGGGTAGACGTTTCACAGGACTCCAAAACCTGGTGCATTAAAATTACCAAACAAAACACCAACTATTTTGGGATTCACATCGAAATGGCAACATATGCTGCACGCTGAACATCAGCCCCTACTGAAAGCTTAGCTATTCTGGGTCCATCCTGCATGGCACCGAAGATGCACAGGGAGCAGATGCCTCCCTAGCTCCTCCTGTCCTCCTCAGAGCTCCCTCACTGGTCCATCTGTGGGTAGCAAAGTGCTGGCAAGGAAGACACCGTCCACCCTTACCTCTGGTTGGGTGTCTGATGATGTCTCTGGGAACCCTAAGTAAGATTTTGAGGGAAGAGGGCTCTCTCTTGCTGGCATTTGCCCTTTGCCTGGCTTTTTGAAAGGGTTTGTTTGTGTCTGCTGTGTAATAAAGTGTGGGCTGTATTTTACCACAGCGATTTTGTTCGCAGCTAGTAATTGCTGGTTAAATCTGGTCAAATGATGGTTGTTAGCAGGGCCTGTTTGAGCACAGATAACCTCAGATATTATTTGTGCCCAGGAGCGGTGGGGGCCAGGGTGCACTGGGATATCGGCACTGCTGGGGAGCCTTAATCAGCACAGCCTGGAGTAAGCCTCTTAGGATTATTTAACCAAGTTTCCTGGTTATCATTATTGTTATTGCTTTATTTAGCAAATGCAAAGGGTCTTTAACCAGGTAGGGTCTGCAGTGCACTGGATGGGCTGAGCCAAACCTCCCCAGCAATCGAGGGCAGGGATCTTTCAGGGCAAGCAGCCTCGTTGCTGAGAGCTGTGCGTCAGCCAGAAGACAGAGCCTCGAGTGAGCCAAAGAGCAAGGCACATGTTGCTTTTCAATTAACCCCCTTCCAGTGTGCACAGCCATGCTGGAGCTAAGCTCGTTTGAAGAAGAAAGAAATACATTTCATGCCTACCAGTGGGGTGCACTGAAGACAATGTAGGTCTTGAGTCACCCCAAAGGGATGGAGGGGTCTGTTCTGACAGTGTGGTGGTGGAGCTGGGCTGGCAGCCTGGTTCTGGCCCCTGCAGCTGGGTTGAGTTGGTGTTATCTGCTGGCACCATCTCTTGCATAAGGCTATGGGTACTTGCAGTGGCTTAACACAGGCTTAAAAATGGCTGAGGAAAAGACAAAAAGCAAGCTAGGGCTGTGCAGGCTGTGTCACCTCCCTGGATAGCTGTCAAACCTCCCTGCTCCCAGCCTGCAGCAGATTCCCCCTAAACTCAAGGGTGTATGAGGCAGTTCCTCTGAAGGGAGACTTTAATTTGGCATCAACTTTTTGTATATACACTCTCTGGGCTCATGTCTTCAGCACCAGCAGAGCACAAGGTTTCTGTGTGGCTGTTGGGTTTGAGCTGGCAAGGTATTAACTAAAGAACCAGTGGGTCAGTCGCTGAATCTCTGGTAAGCCATGGGGATGTGCAGTGCTGCTGCTGCACTTTTCATTTGGGAATGAATTGATTAAACTGGAATCAGCTCTTGTGCTGGTAGATTTAAACCTGGGGGTAACTGACAGCAGAACTGACGCTTAGTGTTTGAAACAAATTTGGTTAAAGGGTGTCCTGAGGACAGCCTGCATTTTGGGGTATGTGTTTAATCTGTTTTGTTTGCTGTAGGAAAGCTCCTTCTGTTTGCCCATTTGCATAGCACCAACAGGATGGCTCCCTGCTCACATAAGGAAGCTGGGCTGCAGTGTGGCTCTGCTCAGGGCGGGAGGTGAGCTAGTGGCACAGGTTTTGTTTGGGATGTGCTTAAGTCTCTGCTTGTGCCCCTTGTTCAGAACAATAATCAAAGTCTGAGCTGTCCCAGGACAGGATTCTTTCCATCCAAAGGGATGGCTCCTGCAGCTCTCAGCCCAGCTGTCATTGTGGGATGCTTTTGGCATACCAGTCCATGCCCTCGTCTGATGTGAGCAGCCAAACCTTTGTTGCACCTCAGAACAAGCTGCTGGAGTGCAGTGTCCCATGTGCTGAGCTCAGAACCCTGTCACAACTTGCATGCACAACTGGGAGGAAACATGGCTGTTGACAAGGACAATGTGCTTTTCTCCATCACCCCTTTCCTGCTTTGATGCTGGCTCCACATTGGCCACCTTCACCTTCTCTAAAGGATGCTCTCCCTTCCTGCAGGAATGAGGTATCCCCTGCAGACTGGCTCTGCTCTCTGCCAGGCAGAGCTGTTGGTCCCACTGCTGAAATCAGCAACATGATGTTTAAACTATCCCCTTCTGCAGGGCTGCTGAGGAAGCCAGCACCCCCCTTTCCTAGAGATGGAGGCTGCATGCGTGGGCACTGCAGTGGCTCTGAATCACCCTGGCAGAGTGAGGGATCAAATCAAGTCACATTCCAGGGCATTAGACAGACGGTGGGAATTAAAAGCTTTACCTGGAAACTGGCTTTGTATTTCCAAGCCCTGCTTTTGTCTCCCAACCTAACTCTCTATTTTTGTCCCTTCTACCTTCCTTATTGTCTTGCAGCATGGCTGCCAGTGCTGGGTGCCTGGTTGTGCAGCCAGCCCCAGGCACGTTTGGGGAGCTCTAGGTAAACGCTGGGCTGTACAATCTAGGAGGAAACATTCAGGCAGTGTGAGGTGGTAGGAAAAGGGTGGGTTATCAAAACCAAGCTGCTTTGGGACTCATTAAAAGCTAAGGAAAGGCTCCAGCCGCTTTCAGTAGGCTTGGGATCGGTCAGAGACTAGAAAGTCCCATCTGGGCTATTAGCAGTAAGTCTTGGTTTTGTTTCTTTCAGTCTGTAAGGTCTGGAAACAGGGTCTCCCTTGGGGGCCAGTCCTGCCCTGAGAGCAGGGAGATCTGCTTGCTTCAGCTGTCTCTTTGCTTTTCCTTTATTCTGGTCCCCACATTCACTCTGCCCCTTGCATCATCAATTGCTCTCTGCATCCCTGGGTTTGCTGAGCATCTCCCACCAGTGCTGCTGGACCTTGGTCCCAGCTGTGGCCTGTCTCTGGTGCAGGGCAGCTTTTGGGGTGCTGCATGACACAGGAGGAGGTGGAGCTCAGGGGACTCCCCTTAATTCCCAGAGCCTCAATTTTCTGACCTATGAAACAATCCTTGTCTCATTGGATCTTGTGCTCTTTGAGGAAACCTTTGAAATAATGCTGCTGTTGTAATGCTAACAATGACATTAGGCTCTCATACATAACTTGATTTGCTTTATTTATTTATTTGCCCTTTCTTAGAGGGAATTGCTGCTATTTTCTGGGCATCGGGCCCAATTTTTCTGTCGTTCTGAGTCCACACTGCATCCTGGATGCTGCACCCAAGATGGAGCCTGTGTGGATCAGCACATCCAGGCTTTTCCAAACCCAGAGGCAGCTCTTTGTGTCTTCCATGACATTCCCACACATTGTCTTGCTACCTGAAGATTTTCAGCCTCGGCCACACCAATGTGAAGCAGGTGGCATTTCCATCTGGGTTAATACAGGAGGAGTCCTTGGATGTGGGATGTGGGTTAAACTGTCCCAGGCTGGATCCACTGCTGGGCCTCACTGCTCCTGTCTGAGTGCAAGAGGTAGGAACCACCTCAGAACAAAAACACAACAGAGAGAGGAAGGAGCAGCTGGGTGATCTCCTGCTCTCCCAGGCTGTTACAGGATCCATGTGCATCATGTCTAGGTACAGAGTGATGACAAATTCGGATGCTTCAGGAGAGAAATGTTTGTTTCCCAGCGGGAAGTAAATGAGGTTAGTTTGCCTAGTGTCATGTTATGAGTCAGGGATGTTCATTAACATTTACCAAAATCTAAATGAAAACTGAGTTCTTCATTAGACAGAAAGCTTGGGTGTCATTTGACTGAGTTCAGGGGAAAATTCTCTGAAGAATGGACCTTCATTTTGTATAGACATCTGCATGCCAGCCTGCAGGAGACTGCAGTCTGTGTGCGTTGATATGGGATCTGTGTGTTGTCAGGTTACCTGGCAGTACTGCCTGTGATCAGCTTGGTGTGGTGCTGGGTGACCAGTGCACCCAGTGGGTACCAGCTTTGTGCCAGACCCACCATGTCTGAGCCAGCAGAAAGTCTCTGCTGGGGGAGTTGCCCCTATGAAGTCTTTCAGATGTGTTTCCTGGGCAGGGAGAGTTTCTGTGCAGCTTGTTTCACCGTGTTCTCACAGCGTTTCTTTTCTGGCACTCCTTGCTCAAAGGTCCACTTCCAGTAGCTTGTGGAACCACAGATTTATTGACTTGAACACAGGAGGAGATTAGGTAAAAACACCATTTTGAGACAAACTCCCCATGCAAACCACAGTTCAGCACTTACCAGGGAGCGTGTGGCAGGCTGCAGGGAGCCTCTCCCTTTCCCAGCTGAGGATGGGGCTGTGCCCCTGCCTGGAAGTGTTGCCAGGGGAGTGCTGAGCTTGACCACAGGTGGTTGTGGGTCCTGGCCCAGCCCATCACTCACTCTGTGATGCTTCACCTGCTGCTCTGCTCCATGCCGGCAGCTACAGGCTGGCTGGAGAGACTGTGCCGCCCGGGCTGCCAGCAAGTGCCGTGTGTTGCTCCAGTCCCTGGTATGTTCCCAACCCCAGAGGCTTGTGGGCAGAGTGCTGAGCTCTGTGAGCAGGCTGGGGCCAGCTACAGCAGCAGGACATCAAATCTGGGCTCTCCCTCTGAGCTGCAGTGCTGCTGGAGCTGGGAGCGTACCACCCGTGCCCCTGCTCAGTATGCAGCAGAGCACATCCTGGCACGGCTTAGCAGAGAGCCGTGAGGGCACGGGAGCTGCCACAGGCGCTGGGACAGCCTTGTTACCCTCTCCGCAGCATGCCAGGGACGCAGCGCTACAGGACATCGGGCTCCCGAGCCCCCGTAGTGACCTTCCCCCCTCCGGAGAGTCTGCCGGGACCGAACCCCGCTTTGGCAGGTGAATGGATGCGAGGCCGTGCGCTGCAGGGCTTCGACGCAACTTCTGTTTTGCTTCCCCTGGGCATAGAGGGGCTTTGCTGGGGACAGGGTGAGAGGCTGGCTGCCCGCACTGGTGGCCGTGTGGCCGGAGCGGCGAGCTGGCCACAGCCCTCATTCCTCCGCTGCTGGGTACTGCTTTGTTGCTAGCTGGTGACATCACCCGAGAGCCCACCCCCTGCCTCTTATCCGTCTCTCCGTCTCGCTCATTTATTCACAGGCAGCACTGGCAGGAGCAGGGACTGTGCCAGAGCCAGAGCTGGCGGCAGCAGCATGCGTGCGGCGTCTGAGGCTCAGGGCACGACAACCACGTAAGGTGCCCACCGGAGCTTCCCCCCGCACCTGCCTCCGCTTCCCCCAGCAGAAACTTCACAGCTCCCCCACGCACGGTCCGGGCTTCTCCGGGGGGGCTCGGCACCGACAGCCGCATGCATGACACTCCGAAAAGGAGAGAAAATGACCATAAGTATCCAGGAGCACATGGCCATTGACGTCTGCCCCGGCCCCATCAAACCCATCAAGCAGATCTCTGACTACTTCCCCCGCTTCCCCCGAGGGCTCCCCGCCACTGTTGGCCGCAGCAGCGCCCTGCGCTCCGCCGTCAGCCAGCCCTCCGTCAGCCCCTCTGAGGCCCCCCGAGAAGAGGACGAGGATGTAGACCATCTCTTTGGAGCGTATGGCACGACGCCTGCCGAGCAGCCAGCCCAGCACCAAGCACCCGAGGAGGTGGTGGATCCCGAGGGCTACGAGTCCGACGACTGCAGTGAGTTCCTAAGTTTCCGCGGGAGTTTGCCGGGTACCGAGGGCAAGGGTGGGTCTGAGGGCTGCTCCCCCACCTCTCTGCCTCAACCGTGCGCCCTTCCCGGCTGCCGGCCACGCTGTCCGTCTCTGGGATCACATTGCAGCATTGACAATCCCACTGCTCTAGCCAGGGAGCCTGTCACCGCACAGCTCCAGAGCTGCTCCTGAGTGGAAGGTGGTCCTGGGAGTGTCCCTACTGCAGCCAGGCTGACCACTAGACCCAAACTAGGGAAGTCTCCCAAGAGCCACCAGTTGCTGTGCTTTGCCATTGTGGTTCATGCACTTCTCTGCCTTGTCTCTGCCCAGCTCCTTGCCTCCGAAGGCAGCTGGGCTCAAACCATTGGGCTGATCCGTCTCAGTGGTGCAGCCTGCTCCAGCCACCCTGCTGATTAGCTGGCGATACGCTCCAGCATCGCCCGCTCCAGATCAGGGAGATTTGTTCAGAATGACATCTGCCTGAGAAATCTCTGTCCTCTCCCTCGGCAAACTCCAGCGTGTCGTTCCTGACCCTCCAGCTGCAGACAGAGCCCAGTTTCACTGCATGAGACCGGCTGGAGGTTTGGAGCAGAAGGCTTTGGTGTTCTGGTAGATGCAGGTGTTTGCAGTGATGTTTAACCCCTACCCCCCCAGAATGTCCTTCCCACCCAACTCGGTGGAGCTTGCAGGCTGCAAAGCAGCTGCTGCCTGGCTCTGCCAACCACAGTGGCTGGAACAGTCAGCATTGCTTCCCTTGGGGTGGGTTAAAACCCAAAGATTCCATTCAGCCCAGCCTTTAGGGGCTGAGCACAAAGTTTGGTGCTGAGGAAGTGAGTCGGTGCTGCTGAGCGGTGCTGGGTGCTCACCCTGGGAAGGGGCAGGCTGAGCTCCCATGACACTGAGCTGTTTATGGCCCAGCGCCGGGCAGGCGGTGCCTTTCCCTACGTGAAATGTCACAGCCCTGCCTCGGCATCGCTCCCTCGCTGCTGGGTGCTAGGCTGGCCTGGGCTGCTGTTACCTATGCCAGACCCTGGATGTGCCCCAGGGAGAGCTCCCCAGAGGACTGCTTGCAGCAAGGTGGCATGGCTATCCCTGTGTCCCTATCCGCCTGCTGACCGCCAGCTAGAACTTGGGGACATGCTGGGGCTCTGGGTGCAAGCCCCAGACTGATGTTCCTTGTCTCCCCATCTCAGCACTGGGGCCTGGAGGAGGTGAGAGCTGCCACACTCCCAGGGAGGACATCTCCGCTAAGCCGCGCGTGTCCCAGCCGGGCAGTTAAAGTGACTGTAACCGGATTTGGGTTATTTGCTGCTCTAATTATCGGATCGTCTTTGCTCATCCTGGCAATAGAAATGGGAGCAGCTGGGCTCAGGGGCAGAGGTGTGTGGGAGCTGAAGTGTTTAGGACCCTGGGGCACAGCGCTTGGACTGGGTGACTTGGGGGGGAAATTGCCCAGGTGCCGCATTCTGCGTTCAGCCCCTTCAGCGATGCTGGGAGCCAGGGCCAGCGAGTGTTTGTCTCACCCTGGATGGTGTTAGGAAGAGTGTTTCTTGCAGTGTAACAGGTGTCAGGAAAACTGCTGAGGCTGGCTTGCCAGATGTGGTGAGGTTTCATCTGGCAAAAGCAGAGCGATGCCAGAAGCAGAGCAGGGAAGTGGGACTGGTGGTGTCACATCTCTGGGGACAGCACGGTGTGGCCCCAGCCGCTCTAAGGGCACTGGTTGGCATACATTTGCAGGATGAGACTGTCGCTCTCCTGTGTTTCACAGCCAAGTTGCAAGGCCAGATGAGGGCTCACTGGCCCCATTTCCCAGACAGGGAGCTGGGAAAGGATTTTTACAACCTGACTTGAGCCATCAACTACTCTGAGGAGTGTCTCACAGCTCCCCCACTTTGCTGGCAGCTGCTGCATTCATCACCTGCACTAAATTTCCCCTGGGGACCCTGTCTCTGTACAGAGTGGGGGGTTTACATGGTGCTAGTTCCCATGGGTGGCACGTGGGGTTCAGGGAACTGACTGAACGCTCTGGGATGGTGGTGTCAGAGCCTGGGTGCAGCACCTACAAACTGAGGTCTTGCTGTACAGCATCACTCCCCAGAGGTGCTCCCAGCACAGTGCTGAAGAGCTTCTCAGAGAGGGATTTTTGTCATGGCTGGATCCATCAAGAGGAAGAGCAGAGGATGGCCCCTGCCCATTTGTCTCATCTACCTGCAGATTTCCCTACCTAACACCAAAGCACCAGTGCTGACTGCTTCGGCTCACCTGGGCTGTCTCTCTGGGCCGTGCTCCTTAGTCCTTTGCCAAGTCGTGTTCCTGACCCCACCAGCAATCCTGGGAGATGTCTGTGGAGCTGGCAGGAGCTTGCCTTCTGTAGACAACCTCTCCCTGGGACACAGACAGCCCTGGAGCAGAGCAACCCTGGGAGACACTTCAGAGTCTGTTCCTACCCAAGCAGGGCAACCTGACCCCATGGTTTGGCATCTGCAGGGATGTGTGTGTGCATGCATGTGTTTGGTGCTTTGGAAAACCAAGGCTTCCCGGGCTGCAGAAGGCAGGTGGCATCCCTCCAGAGATAGGCAAGGACCTGACTGAGGTGTAGTAGGGTGAGAGGGCACCCACAGACCTGGGCATTCACAAGGAGGCTGATGTGTTGTGTGGGGCTGATGTTGGTGGTTTGGGGCATCATGGTACCGTCCTGTGGAGCCAAGGAATGAAGTGCTCAGGGGAGCTATGGAGGTGCTAAGGAAAGCAAACGTGGTCCATGTGGAACAACCATAAGCAGCCTGTTGAATGCAGTGAGTGGCAGGGAGCAAGCAGGGCTGGGGAGGTGACAGGGCAGATACAGCAGAGATGCTGGGTCTGGCTCTGGGTGCACTGAGAATCGTATGGAGCCATCTCTTCCCACCACAGCTGCTGTGAGGATTTGCAGGGTCACGTTTGGCACCCTCTACCATTCCAGGGCCCTTGAGAGTGGGACTCATCAGTGCCCTGTGCCTCTTCTATCCTCTGTCCGCAGGGATGCTCTGGGAATGGAGCCCAGGCTGCACAGAGCAGGACTCTTCCCGCAGTGGGTTTCTGCCCAGTGGAGCTGCTGAGGGTGGGGAATGAGGCAGAAATGTTGAGGAAATGTGTTTAGTGCAGGTCTTGCTGCAGAGTGGTTTGGTGCTTTCAGAGCAGTGCTAGCATCTGCTGTGAACTGGAAGGACCAGCCAGGGCTTGGGGCTAAGAAAAGGGGGATTTCCTCCTCCTCCTGCCTCTGGTCACCCAGCTGTCACCTCAGCTTTGGTCCCCCTGGCCTGTGACTGGTAACAGCAGCAGCTCCCTGGCCCCTGGGGTCCCCAACCATCAGGGATGCTTCCCACCCAGTCAGGCAGCACAGTGCCAGGGGAACTTGCTTCAAAGGAAAAAGAAGCAAATGCCAGCTAGGTGGCAATGTGCCACCTGCTAGGAGCTGGCTCTCGCCTCCCATCTCCCTGCTTCCACACAAATCACTGCCCCTCGAGCAGCTGCGCTTTCCCCTCTGCAGCACCAGCCTGAGCTTGCACCTGACTGATTTAGAAAGGTCTCTGAATTCCATGTGTGAACAGCACCAAGGCAGAAACATGGTCCCTCTGAGGGTACAGCACTGGAGGGAGCAGCCATCCTTCTGCTGTGATGTGCAAGTTTCTAGCCCTTGAAGAAAAGGTTCATTCCCATGAGCTGCTGCGTGGCTTTGGAGCAAGGCTGTGGCCAGTGCTGGAATATTTCTGTTCTGTGTATGCTTGGCTCTAGATTTTTTGCTGAGAAGGCAGCCCAAGAGCAGGAGGTTGTGGTGGGAACTGGCATTTCTGGAAGAGCTGCCCTATACTGTTCCTGCCAGTGCTCCAGGGCTGTTTCTATGTGTATAAACCCAACCAGTTTTATAGTGTGCCCAGTTTTACTCATGGGGAGAGCAGGCTCCTGAACTCCTGAGCTACAGCAGCATAAAAATTACTTCAAACTACAGCTGAGAGGCCTGTCCTGGTGCACTGCTGCTTGTGATGCATGCTGCAAGCAACGCCACAGAAAGTTATTTAGGAAGACTCTTATTTCGAGCAAAGAAGGTAATTAGGCAGGCAAAGCCATTGTGGAGATATTAATTACTGGCTGCTGAAGGATGTAAAGAAGAACAAAGGTCTTAAGGAATGCAGGGCTTGCAAGTCACCTGGTAATGCTTTTTGGGCAGGCAGGGGAGATGAGGAGGGGAAATGTGCATTGGAACAATGAGGATATTTACTTCTGAAATGCAGTGCCTTGGCATATGCTGCCACTGCTATTTATAACCTTTGAATCGTCTTTTCAATCCAGACAAGGCCAAAAGAAGTTTTGTTTTGTTTTGTTTTTAATTTGGAGAACTAAACAAATGCTGCAGATTTGGGCAGAGCCTGGAGCATGGTTTTGCCAATTTTTGCCATGACCTGAGCTGCCTCTGCCACAGAAATATCTGTAGGTGCTGGGCAGCGTCAGACTTTTGAGGCTTAAGGGCACTGAGGAGCTTGCAGCCTTCCTAAGGGAGACATGAGGTGTCAACCAAGGTGACTTTGAGTTAGCTTCTGTCCAGTTTTCCACAGGATATCCTGGTGTAGGATGAGTTCTCACCCTTTCCTGCTGGCTGCCTCACCAGTGGGCCAGGTGGAGGCTGTGCATCAGGTTCTCCTGGTCCTCCAAAGAGCCTTCAGTCCCCAGAGATGCTCATTCTTATGAGGTGGTCATGGCCAGGGACACCTTGAAGATAAAAGATAAATATTGAGCACCTGGAGAGGTAAGGGTGAACAGAATCTGTCTGGGCATCCCTCCTCCAACAGCAGTGGAGGGACCATATGGGCAGTGGCCTCCAGCATCTCTGCTAATGAAGGAGCTGTGTGGCTGTTTGTTAATGAGGGGCCTCCTTCTGCCTGGCTCCCTCCCAGCAGCTTGCCCAGCCCTTCACCTTGTCCTGACAGGCTGGAGGAGGGAGGTTCCCTGCCTCATGGTGTCTCTGCCACCCTCGTGCTGTCACTGACACCCCTCACTCCAACATGCTTGAGCTCAAGGGCTTCCCAGATCTTTCATGTTTGTGTTAACACTGAGGGCAGGTTTTGGGGGGCTGTTAATTGCAATCCTGTATTTCATTAAAGGAAGAGAGGGGGAAAGATTTTGAAGGCCATCTCTAAATTGAAATTGCTGAAAGTCTAATTGCTGCTGACATCAGGGACCATTTAGTGCTGTGAAACATAATTGCATCTCTGAACTGTTCTGAGCAGATAAGTGTTCCTCTGAACACTCCTCCTGGAGAAGACAGAGGAGCTGATGAGCATCTGTCAACCAGCCTCACGGAGAAGCAGCTCCCTGCTCTGGAGCTTACCAGGGGCTGGCGCTGTGTCACCAAAATGAAGCAGTATTAATTGGCATAGAATTTAAGGCAAAAGCCCCATGACAAGACAGGCAGCAGCTGCAAGAAGGAAAAGTTGTGCTTCCTCCTGGTCCTGTGGAGTTCAACCACATTGATGGGGCTCCTGTGTGCTGGATCTGGTCCCTGCTTGGATTTTGTGTAAGACTGGGAATGTCCTGCCCTGCCTGCGGCAGTGAACCAGAGTTCCATGAAACTGCTGGCAGGCACCACATGGTCCTGGTGCCAACAAGAATGTCCCAGCATGGTGTGCTGCCCTGGGACATGTTCCAAAAGCCTCCACAGGACACCTTGCTCGTGGGGCAGCTCATAGTGGTGCTGGCTTTAAGAAGTATCCTGTTTCTGCTTGCCATCACCACCTTACCAGGGTGATGCTGAGACCTGTAGAGATGCCTGTGGCTGTAGGTTCATGCCAGAGGTCAATGCTACCATCAGACCTGGGGGCTTGGAGCTGTCAGGGTCTGCAGCACCACGACTCAGCACCTTGCAGGATCCAACCCTGACAAGCCAGGACAAGCTCAGCTCTGCCACTGATTTCCAGGGAAAACCCTGGGGGTTTTCCCAGGCTCACTTCCTATGTGGCCCAAGGATTTGGTCCTCAAGCTGCCCTGCTGTGTGCTGCTGGACCTGAAGAAGGCACTGCTGTACCCAGGGGAGGCAGGAGGGCATGCAACCACCTGCCAGAGCGATCTGCAGCAGCCCTGCTTGGAAATGGCAAGAAATAATTTCTGTTCCTCCTGAGGAGTCATTTACCAACGTTTTACATGGGGCTGTAAGTGCACAGAATTACTTGCTGCCTTTCAGGACCTTTAAAATTATCTCCATTGCAGGAGAAAATTAAAGCAATGGAAGAATAGGGCCCTATCTTTTATAGTGCATTAAAAAATACCCAGTCTGAAGGTTACTGAACCTGTTCTTTCTGTAAGGGAGAGCTAATCCAGACAATCCCCAGCAGTCCTTTTACTGCTCCACTCTGATCTCCCTGGCACAAAATCCTTGAGCAGATTATCTTGGGAGCAGCAATGCTGATAAGCAGAGGGACTTTTAGGCTTTTAGACTTCTTTTTAATTAGTTCTATAGTGGGTTTTTTTGTGCACACCTCAGTTTCTCCCAGCGTAGAGCCTGGCTGGGCTTTCTAATAGCAGTTGTGATGTGAAAGCTTCCCTGACTTTGGAAAGTAAGGAGCCCACTCAATCCTCACTTCACTCCTCTATGGGCTGTGCCGAAGCTCATGCGTCCGTGCCACAAGTGCTGCTGGCTCTTCCATGTCTTGAGCTTCTCTTGGGCTGAGGAATCACAGAACCTTAGAGGTTGGAAGGGACCTCCAGAGATTAGAGTCCAACCTCCGGGTCACCTGGGGTAGTTTGCACAGGAACGCACCCAGGTGGAACTCTTCTTTTGGGGTGTCCCAGGCCACCGAGAGGGTGGATCTGTGATCCTGGCTGGGGCCAGATGAGGGCACATAGGCTGCAAGGACAGGGCCTGGATAAGGCAGCAGAGCACAGATTTATCACTACGTTTTGCCTTTCATCCTACAGGTATAAATAGAAGCCACTTCAGCCTCGCAGTCACCCTGGGCACTGATGGGAAATGTCAGCAATAAACAATTTCTGCCGACTCCACCAGCAAGGGCGGCAGCAGAGCTGTGCCAGGATGCTGCGCTGCCCCCGGCTGCGGGCACCCTCGCCACAGCCCAGGGCTCAGCTCCCAGACACAGCTGCTGGTGCCTCTAGCCTCTAATCATTCTGTGGCCCACTGAATTAATCAAAATGCCCAAAGGTCAGTGGGGGAAGAGGCTGCATTCCTGTGCAAGTCAGATTTATTTCCCTTTATAGAGCCTGTGTTAAATGCCAGAGCCTGGCTAGTACCTTCCCATCAATCTTTCCCAATTCATGGAGAAGGAAGAGGGTCAGAACCTGCTAATGAGTTCAACTCTCTTAATGGTTATTTTATCATTGGAGCAGAATAATCATAATAATAATGATACGTCCTAGCTGCTCTGGAGAGAGCAAAGCTGCCTTTGTAATGCCTGACAAAGGCATTTTTTTAAAGTGGGGTTTTTTTTATTTGCAGCCTGTGTGATTAGAGGGCAGCGTTCAGAATAGCCCAGTCAAGTTAAATACGTCTAGCAACAGCGCTTCGAGTCTAATTGCTGCCCTTTTCTTTTTTAGGCACTCGCTCCCTTAATTAAGAGCACAATCGAGTCGCATCTCAGCTGGAAGGATGGGTGGGAGGGGAAAGCAGTGGAGGGAGGGCGATTAGGCCACTTTGCAGAGGGTTCTGCTGCAGCCCTGGGGGCTTTGGGCACCATCCTGGACTGAAGGTGGCAGATCTGCCACAGCCAGGGCTGGGTGTGCTGCCAGTGGTTTGCAGGAGGGGTGAGGGTGGAGACAGCTGTGCCAGTGGTTTGGTCTTGGCTTGCTTGGCCGCTTGCTGGGCATGCTTCCTGCTCCAGCAGCACGGAGCTGGCTCTCTACTGCGCTGTGGCCCTATGGGGCTTTGCATGGAGCTGTACTGGGCTCGTAAGGCAGTTCCCACTCTTGAATTTAGCTGGCAGTCTCCTGCCATCTTTCCAGGCTCCTGAACAATCCCGAGGCCAGGCTGGCTGGAAGCAGGTGGTCAGGGACACAGGCAGCTTGAGCACCAGCTTTGTCTCTGCCTTCAGTGCTTTGTTGAATCCATCATCCAGTAGTGCATCCCCAGGAGATGATGGAGGCTGTGGGGCTGTGACCAGGCCCTGCTGCTGTGGGAGATGTCTTCAGCATCCTTTGCCCTGCTGGGTCCTAGCTCTTGCAGCAGAGCTCACCTCTCAGCTCCATAGCAGCACCCTAGCCAACAAACCCCAAGTTAGCCTGATCCCTTTTGGCATCTCCATATGGCCACATTTTTAACCAATTAGCACTATGTGTTCTGCTGATGTTTCAACATCCCTCAGCCCCAGGCAGACCCTTCCTTGGGAACTGAGACTCAACCACCAATAAATAAAAAAAAAAATCCCTGCAGAGAGGAAAACCCTTTCAGAGCTGGAGGACAGCCAGGGCCAGAGCCCAACAGGGCTGGGGGAAGCCCTGTGCCCCTGTCTGTGACCTTCCATCTGCTGGCAGCTCAAAGGTGAATAGGCACTGCTTAAGGTTTGCTCATGGACCAGCACTGGGGAGCAGGACCTTAGTCCTCAGCTGCCAAACAAGTGCCTGCTGCCATGTTCTGATGCTTTTAGGTTTTGTCCATCTCACTCCCCTGGGGCAGGTTGTGATGCTGAGGGTTCAGGAGGCTTTGTCAGTGTTTCCTGGCCGGAGCCTGTTTTCACGCCAAGCTTCTAATTTGTTTTACAGATTGGCAAATGCAGCAGGCTAAGCCACGGGCCCCCTTCTGTGATAAAAATAAAATAACAGCTTGATCTGGGGAGGGCCGAGCGGCAGGGCTGGCAGGAAGCGGCTGATTAAAGGGCAGGTGGAAATGATGAAGCTCTGAAACCGGAGGCTTCGTCTTCCGCTCTCCAGCAAAAATAAAGATTTGCTGAGTTTTGCTGAGTTGCTTTTCCCTCGTGTGGTGTGGAGCCTCCTGCCACACCTGTCCCCCGGGCTGGTGCAGCCCTGAGCTCCCCATTAGGAGGAGCAGCTGAGGGAACTGAGCTTGTTCAGGCCGGAGAGAAGGAGGCTCAGGGGAGAGCTGCTTGCTCTCTGCAATTAGTTGAAAGGAGGTTGGAGCCAGGTGGGGGTCACAGAATCATTAATGTTGGAAAAGACCTTTTAGATCATCGAGTCCAACTGTAACCCAGCTGCCATGACCACTGAACTATGTTCTGAAATGCCATGTCTGGATGGATGTTAGGAAAATATTCTTCCCAGAGAGAGTGACTGGCTGTTGGAATGGGCTGCCTTGGGAGCTGGTGGAGTCACTGTCCCCAGAGGTGCTTAGAAAGAGACTGGATGTGGTGCTTAGTGCCATGGTTTAGTTGGTTAGGTGGTGTTGGGGAATAGGTTGGACTTGGTGATCTCGAAGGTCTTTTCCATCCTGGTTAAATCTGTGATCTACACAGTTCTTGAACACTCCACCACCTCCCTGGGCAGCCCGTCCCAACCCCTCACCGCTCTCTCAGTAAAGAAATTTTCCCTAATGTCCAATCTAAGCCTTCCCTGGTGCAACCTAAGCACATTTCCTCTCATCCTGTCACTAGTGACTTGGGAGCCTTGCTACAACCTCCTTTCAGGTAGCTGTAGTGAGCAGTAAGATCTCCTCTCTGCCTTCTCATCTCCAGATGAAACCACCTCAGGTGCTCCACACATGATGCCCTCCAAACCTCTCACAAGAAGGAGCTGCCTTTAACGACCCCATGCTGTCTGGCCCTGACCTCACCATTCCCCTGCACCTTGCCCTGTGAGTGCACCCAAGATGAACCACTCCATAATCTTCCCCAGTACTGCAGTTAGGCTGACAGGTCAGTCTCTTCTCACAGGTAGCAAGTGATAGGATGAGAGGAAATGGCCTCAAGCTGTGCCAGGAGAGGTTTAGGTTGGATATTAGGAAAAAATTCTGTAGTGAAAATGGTCAGGCACTGGAACAAGCTGCCTGTGGAGCTGGTGGAGTCACTGTCCCTGGGGGTGGTCAAGAGATGTGTAGACATGGTACTTCTGGGCATGGTGTAATGAGCATGGTGGTGTGGGGTTGACAGCTGGGCTCAGTCATCTTAGAGGTCTTTTCCAGCCTTAATGATTGTGTGATTGGAGAGCACAGGCAGGGACAGCCAGGCACCAGCACACTGGGGCACTGCTGCACCTTCCTGCTCCTCACACAGCATGGAGTGAGTTTGGCTGGTCTGGAAATGCTTGTTTGGGCCAAACCTAGGGCTGAGGCAGAAGGTGTTGCAGGTTTGGCCTCACTCTGTATCGCTTCCATCTCCCCTGAGCCCTGGCAGGTAAACCTTGCTGATTTATGACTTACCCAAACCAATAGTTAATACACCATGAAATTACTCCAGAGCAAGGAGAGGTACAGTGTTCTGGCAGAAGTCTCTCTGAATATTTGCTCTGCTTTGAAGGCAAGATATTTGCTCCGGAGCAATGATTTTTATTTGCTAGCAGGCAAACTTGTAGCTGACTTCTGTTTGGGCTGGAAGATCACTGTGAAATTGCAGCAGGAAGGTTTCAGTCCTCTGAATCTCCACTGCCTCCCAGGGCACCCTGCTGCAGAGGCTACTGATGGTGGAAAAAAAGAAACACCTTATTTCCTGCCATAAAGTTTGTCCAACTTACCTCCCAGGCAGCGAACCAGGCTTTGATATTAAGCAGAAGTGTTCTGGGTTTTATTTTGGTTTTTTATTTTTCCTCTCCCCTGAACCTGTATGTGTGATGGGAAGGTGCAGTTACCTTGGAAACAGCTGTGGGATGCTGTGTGGTGGCAAAGCAGAGTTTGGACAGACCCCTTTTGGGAAAGTGGACACGGAGAAGTGTGGGTTGTGGGGTCCAGAAGCACCCTGGAAGTTCAGATGTGGCAGCAAAGTGAAGCTGTGCTAGGAGAGATGCTGCTCCACACCCGAGTTTGGTGTGCAAATCAGGGCCAGGAGCCCTGCGGAAGGCTTTGGAAATGTTTTTGGAAAGCACATCTTGTTTTAAAGCTTCTCTTCTGCTTCAGATCAGCACAACTTGCTCAGATCATCCGAAGGGAGAGAATTTCTTGGATCAAACATCCTTTTACTGCTGAGGTTCTTCTGGTTTGTTCTGATCTCCTGCCCCTTCCCTGTGGTCCTGTCCCAGGAGATGCCATTCCTGGGCTGCTGGTGCCGTAAGGGACCACTGCTCTGATTAAAAGCTGCTGCTGTTTTGCATTTTAACCATGAAAGTATTTCCATGCTCTCTGGGCTGAATTTACTCTTTGAAGCCAAATTGGTGCGGGGAAGGGATCCCACTGGTGGCTTCCTTGTTTGAAGGTGTCCCTGTGCAAATACACATTCTGGGAATGCCAGCAGCACTGGACAGGGCAGATGCACTGGGTCTTGGCTGTGCTTGACCATGTCAGGGTCTTCCTGGAGAAGAGCTTTCAGCTCCTGTGAGTTAAAAGTCTGCCGGCTGTGGTGGGGCTGCTGATAGGTGGGGGTGACCCCCAGGAAAGCCTCTGTGCTGGCTGTGGTGCCTGGGTGAGCCACAGCCCTGCATCCCTCCTGCTGCTCTCTCAGGGCTGTGCCAGCCCCACCAGCCGAGTGTGGGGATGGCCACCAGCCTCCCAGCATGAAGCTGTGTTTCATAACGGCCACACAGGAGGTTGCTTTCTGTTTTGTAATGTCTGCAACCATTTCTCTAGCATCTTCATCCACTCCTTTTGTGTTTAGAGGGAGAAGAGCCAGTGTTTGCTGGGCCTCACAGGTTAATAACATCTTTTCTGCTTTGCAGCCACGCTGGGGACATTGGATTTCAGCTTGCTCTACGATCAGGAAAACAATGCTCTCCACTGCACCATCAATAAAGCCAAGGTAGGTCTCGGTGCCGGGCGTGTGACAAATGCCCTGAAGCTGGCCACCTTGGTTCTGCATTATGGAGGCCACAGAGCCCTGGCAAACCCATGAGGCTACCCAGGTGCCATGGCTGTGGCAAGCAAATGCAGCAGAGAGGACAGCGTGCAAGGACAGCTGGGTATGCCCCCCAAATGTGGGTCGTGCCAGGGGCTCTGGTATCCATGAGTGCAACCATCCCTTTGGCAGGTCCATTTTCACCCTGCCACCCAGTGCCTCTGCCTTCTCCTTTCCCTCCATCCCTGCCTTTCAGGGCATTTCCATCAGGGTGGAGAGGGCTGTTTGTCCCCCTGAGGAGATGGCTGCAGCTATTGATGCGTTTCAGAAGAGCACCCAACCCGATGTTGTTATTTACTTGAGGCTCTGACCGGCTGTCAGCTTATAAATGGCTCTTTTAAATGCTGCTAATCATTGCCACAAAGTGCTCTGCCTCAGCGCCTTTGCCGTCTGCCTGATGGAAGCAATTAGGGGTTTTTTGCACATTTTGGAGCAGAAATAGATAACTGAGGTCCAGATTGTGCCTCTGCCGGTGGAAGATGGTTCTGGGTGCTACTCAGTTCCTCTCTGCTTCAGTCAGGACCAGAGCAGTGAGGACTCCAGGTCAACACAACTGGACCTTGACAGTGGTGGTTTGGTGGAAGAAGATCAAAGTCCCTATAGGTCTTATAAGTCCCTATAGATGTGGGGAAGGGTTGGAGAGTTTTTCAAGGAAGACAGAAGAAACCAGAGGAGAATGGGCTGTGAGCTGAGCCCCCAGAGGATCAACCCACACTGGTTGCCTTCACAGGATGCTCCTCTGGGGAGCTGCCACTGGATTCTTTGCAACTCCCCTTGGCTGGGTGCTGGAATTGCACATCCCCACCCCAGGGTTCTCCCCATCTGGAATAAAACCTCGAGCATGACAGCTTGGCTTTAGGGAGGAATGTGGAGGACTTGGCGCTGCTGCTGGCCAGGGAGCAAGCAGGGCACCCCCAGCTCCCTGGCAGGGCTGAGGCAACCAGTGGGTTTTGCTTCCCTGCCTGCCACCCCCCTGCCTGTCCCCTGTGAATTCCCCATCAGCCTCTGGGTCAGGCTTCCCTTGGTGCGTTCAGGAGCGGTGCCAAGGAGGAGATTTCTAATTGGGTTTGCAGTGGGTGGAAGACAGGGAGGAAGGAGACCTGCAAGTGATAGATCTAACAGCAGCAAGAGCAAAGGCAGGAGCTGAGTGAGATCAGTGGTTGCTGACCCCCATCCTGCGGGCTTGGGGACACCACACAGCACTGGCATTGCCCCTGCTCGTGGGCTGGGCATCCCCTCCCCTCACTGCTCTGACATTCAAGCACTCAAGTCCTGTTCATTTCCATTCTGCTCTCATTCTCCCATTTTTCTCTTTTATTTACATTGCCATCTGCTCGCTCTCATTTCATCTCTCGCCTGGGGAAAGCTGCCAAAACTTGACTACAGAAAGGTAAGGGCCAGGACTCTGCTGCCGGCGCTGGAGCCGGCGCTGGCTGCATAGGCACTAGAAGTAGTACTGTAGAGGTGATCTGGTGAGCACTGGGGACGCGGGCAGGGACCACGGCATAGTGCTGGGATGTGCCTCAGGCTGTGGCTGGCCTCATGCCTTCAGTGAAAGTCCCCTCGGGACATGTCCCACCTGCAGCATCTCCTGGAGCCTCAGCTGCTGGCAGCAGCCGGTAAAACATGGACTACTTCAGCCATGTGAGAAGTGTTGTTCTTTCTCCTTCAATAACACCCCCCCCACCAACCCTCTCTCCCCTTTTAGCTCTTTTGCTTCTCTGTTTGTTTAATCTCCAGCATTTTTGTATCTGCTGATGTCCTTCTCAAGTCCCATTTTCAGCTCATGGGGCGTGCATAGGAAGGGGGTTAGCAGACTCCTGAAGGTTGCTCCTGGGTTAAATCCAGCCCAGCCTACTCCACACCAATTTTCTGCTCTGCAACCATCAGCTGCTGTATTCTGCAGGTCAGGAGAGATTCTCCTCTTGGGGTGTTTGCCCTGGGGACACCTGAGGCGTTTGTTGGTGTGCATTCACAGCAGGATCTGAGAAGAGATGCTGGCTGTTTCCAGAGCTTCAGAGCAGCCTACATCCCAAGCTTGGATGGAGCTGGAATAGGGAATGAAAGGAGGTTTGCTTTATTGCAGGGTGGAAGCCAGTAGCTGCAAGGCTATCCCCAGACTGTGACGCTCACACCAGAATTTAGGCACTTGGTGCCTCAGTTTCCCTAACAGCACATAGAGGTGACCTGCCACCAGGCACTTTGTGCCAACAGATGGATATCTGAGGCTGGTTTAGGAAGGCTGCCAGCACCTGGCATCTCTGCAGACTCTAGCTGGGGAAGTGAAGGTTCTGGTTCCTCCTGGAGATGATTGGATTAAGTGCAGGGCTGATGTTAGTCCACATCTGGATTGTGAGGCAAGTCCTCTGAAGGGTGAGGGAGGGGGCACTCAAGGTGCATCCCCCTCCAATCTTGATATCTTAGGATAGTCTTACACTTTGGGGTTGCTTTCAGGGTGTGGTCTCAGCAGCACTTCTCCCCTTCCCACACTGCCTGTGCCAGCACCAGGTTGTCTCCCCTGCCATGCTGGTGTGAGCCCTGGGAAGCTGCAGAAGTGTCAGGGCTCGCTGGTACTTCACTGTGGGGCCAAAGCAGACGTTGGCTTGGGGCACTGCAGTGCCAGAGAGGAAAGAAACCCTATCACTCCCCACCTGGAGCAGTGCCATGGTCACTATTCTTGCCGCCTCTCCCTGGCCAGCAGAGGCTCAGGACCCTATGCAGGCAGGCTGCCAGCAGCTGCCTCCCGCTGCTGACTTGGGGTGTTGGCAGCAGCCCTGCCCATTCCCTGCCTTTCACGCTTGAGGCGCGGTGCAGCTCAGCTCCGGGCGATGGGAGAATAAATCAGGGTGGGCTGGGAGCCTGCGTCCGGGCTGCAGGAGCAGCTGCGTGACAGGAGGGCTCTGCCCTCGCCGCCTGCTGCTGTGCACGCATGTGTCCATCTGTCCTTCTGGGGTTATCCCGACCGTTGTCTGTGGGAAACAGCTGGGCTGCCCCTGGGCTGTGCTAGGCATCACCCCCTCCTAGAAAATGAGATAGAAAATGATACAGTGACAGTGCAGGCGCCAGACTCTGTGCCCTGGCTTGCTGTGCCATGGCTTAGGTGAGGAGCTCGTTTTCTGCTCAGCTCTGCAAACCCCAGCCTGTTGCTTGGAGCAAGATAGCAACCTGCTGTAGGGGCATCTGTGGGGGTGTGTGGCAGTGCAGGCATCGTGGGGCTAAGCTGTCCTGTAGCCTCATTGCCCTCCTACTTCCAGGAGGGAAAATGCTGTGGGTGAGTCTCAGCTGGCTGGGCAGGCAGCGATGCAGGCAGCTCCCTGGCCCCAGGCAGGCCACGTAGAGCAGACGCTGCCAGTTTGAGCTTAGCTGGGCACTGCTCTCCTGCCTCACTGGCTGCAGCCACGGCTAGAAAACACACAGGAGTTTCCACCCTGCCAAGCGTTTGGATGCTCCCCCCACTTGCAGCTGAAGCCCTCAGCTGGAGGGCTGAGCTGAGCATTACTTATGGATTTACTAATAAATATTTATCACTGCAGGGAAATTCCTCTCTCCAGGCTCTGCATCCTCTGGGCTCTTGGGGTGGTCTGCCCCGTTTCAGTATGGGATGCCTTGGCCTGGGAAAAGGTGCCCGAGCTGTTTTTTGGCCAGTGGGAAGCAGCTTGCCCTGGGGCAAACGATGGAACGAATCCTCCTGCTGTGATTTCTGTGTGCCTGTAGCGCGGCGTTAATCGGCAGGCCGATTAGCCCGACTGGTAATTAAATCCTATTGATTAGCTAAATGTCACTGGCACGGAGAGCAGCTGGCAGGGGCTGGGATGCAGCGGGGCTGTCGGTCTCTGAGGGATTGCAGCAGGGATGTTGGAGTTAGGTAGAAGAAGGGAAAGATGAAACAGTCTCAGCTCCGTTGCCTTGTTGCACAGCAGCATGAGTCGGTGCTGGCAGGAGGTCGAGTTGGAGCTGGGGCTGTGCTGGCTGAAGCCAATGGGCCACTGCCTTCATCTGTGAGCCTCCTCTGCTCCTCATCTCTCTTGGAGCTTTAGGCTGGAGGTCACTCTCCATGCACAGGAGGCCATGGTGCTGGTCACCCAGCAGGTCCCTGGGGTGAGGTACAAGCTCCTATGGGAGCAGCTTGGCAGGGTAGAGCCACCAGGGCTGTTCTCACGGTAAACACATCCCTGTTCTAAACTCATATTAAGTGACATGGAAGGGAGGGAGATGTGACATTAGAAGCCATTTTCTAGGCTCCTGTCACTCCATCTTCCATAGCCCATCTATTAAAAAAGCCTTTAATAGCCTCCTCAGAAGGTAATTTAATTGAGGTGAATTGATGGGTGAATTACTGAGCTGTCTTTCTCCATCCATTTTCCTGGGAATTTGCTTGGTTGCATCCGATGTCGTTTGCTGTGCAGCACTGGGCCCGTGGGGCACCCTGAAGGGGATGGGGAGGTGGGGCAGACCCTTTGCTTTCTTCAGCCATGAGCAGTTTGTACACCCAGCCAGATCCCTTCCAGTGCCTGGGGACCAGGCCAGCCCCTGGCTGCTGTGTGTGCCCGTGGGGTCGCAGCTGATACCACTACCTTCTGGCCCAGGGACATCACCGAGAGGCACTGCAGTGAAAGCAGAGCTATTTAGCCTCCATTCACTGCTGATATTTTTATCCTTTTGGCTCTGCTTTAGAAGCAAAATCCTCTTTGCTGGGCACCATTTGGTCTCCCCTGCCCCAGGGCAGTGTGCTGGTCTCTGAAGCAGAGCCCTCTCCAAGGTCAGGAGCAGCTCAGACCCTCGGCTGAGTTGTGCAAATCAGGGAGGGGTGGGACAGGAGTGTCCCAAGGGGCTGCCTGGAGCTGTGGGTTGGGCTGGATGTGTTATTTTGTACCTGTAAAGCATGGAAGCGATTTCCCAGCATTTCTCTCTCTTGATTTGCCCAAGCCAGGCCCTGATGATTACATTTTCCTCACACGCAGTCTTTCCCCCAGTGGCCCACAGGATTGCTTCCCTGCCAGGTGGATCCCTGGCAGCTGCACACACTCATCAATCCTGGGCACTAAATGCTCTGCTCATCGTGTGAAGGGTGCAACGAGTCTTTAACGTGAACCAGCCTAGGTTCCATGCCTGGGAGGGAGCTGGGGTTGGATGGGTACTTCAGAGAAACCCTCCTCTGATCCAGGCAGAGGATTGTCTTCAGACAGCCTGGAAATGACTCCTGCAGGGAGCCAGCCTGGAAATGATCCAAAGACTTCCATGATGTAGCTTTTATCATTTCCACTTAGGACTGCTGAAAATTGAGCTCTGTTTTCCATGCTCCTGTGTTGCTTCCCTGCGCTATGGAGCTGGGTTCCACTTGGTCTGTGCAGTAAAGGATTTGGGTTGGGTTTGTTCCTCACCTTTGGATGATTTTCAGCCTGCTGGTTGTTTAGAATAGGAGCAGGTTTGTCTCCTCCCTCTGTCCAAAACAGAATCAGTTTCATCACTCTGACAAACAAGATCCACATCAACCTTTAAGAGCTGTGAGGGTCTCACAGCAATCCCTTAGGAATGGCCATGGTGAGTGTTTCCTTGTGTTTGTGCTCCAGAAGCCCCAGATCTCCCTGCAAACACCACAGCAGTCGGCTGGCAACAGCCCCCCCAGGCGCTCCTCCCTCCGCTGTGCCTTCCCAAGGAGGAGTCGGTAGGTGCTGTGGCAGCCTGGGGGAGCACTCAGGAGCCCCACCACAAGGACAGAGCTGTGTGTTTGCTTAGGAGCAATTAAGTGACAAACCCTGTAATTTCAGACCTTGAGGACCACTGTGCTGGTTTACCTACCCCCCAAAGTAATTGTGATCAGGGAGAGCAGAGAGGAGCTTTGTGGCCGCTGGCAGGTGCAGGTGAGAAGCTTCCTGCAGCCTCTCCTTGGCACAGAGTGCAGACGGCAGAAGGCTGAGCCTGCTCAGCTCTTGCTGTGCAGCCCAAATCCTGCTCCAGCTCTGTTCTCCACCTTCCCTCTGCCAGCAGATGGGCTCAACAAAGCCACCCTCACCTGCCCAAGAGATGTTCTTGTCCTGACTCCTGCTTTTGCTGTTCCCTCTGCAGGGCCTGAAGCCGATGGACCACAATGGTTTGGCAGACCCATATGTGAAATTGCACTTGCTTCCTGGAGCCAGTAAGGTGAGACACCTTCACCCTGCTTCTCTTCACCTTTCCCTTTGAAATCACAGCTGGGAGGGGTCCCCAGGGACAAGCTCTTCACCCAGAGGCTGCTGATTGCTGCAGCCAGACCTTGAATATTTTGCCCACCTCCTGTCTCAGGTAAGAAGGTGGCAGTGGGAATGGATTTGGGCTAAACCTATCCTTGCAGGGACGGCAGTTGCCTTTGCAGTAAGCCAGTGCCTGGGATCTGGGTACCAACCCTGAGTCCTCACCCTTGGAAGCAGGAACTGCAAACACTGCGCTCCAGAATCCCTCAGGGAAGAACCTGGTGAAACAATCTGGAACTATGCAGCACCTGCTGGGGAGAGAAAGAGAGGTTTGGAGTGGGGTTAGGTTGTTGAATTTTATTTTGTTTTATTTTTAAACAATGGAAGGATGTGTGCAGGCAGAGAGACCTGAAGCTGTTTAGCCTGGAGAAGAGAAGGCTGAGAGGAGATCTGATGAAGGTTTATAGAAATGTAGAGGGAGGGTGTCAAGAAGAAGGGGTCAGGCCCTTTTCAGTAGTCTCCAGTGATAGAACGAGGGGAAACAGATGAAATAGAACACAGGAAGTTCTCCATCTCAACACAAGGAGAAACTTCTTTGCCATGAGGGTGCTGGAGCCCTGGAGCAAACTACCCAGAGAGATTGTGGAGCCTCCTTCTCTGGAGGCATTCAAGAGCTTTCTGGTTGCGTTCCTCTGTGGCCTGCTCTGGGTGATCCTGCCTTGGCAGAGGGGTTGGACTCGATCATCTCCAGAGGTCCCTTCCCACCCCTACCAGTCTGTGATTCTATAACCATCTCCTTTCATTTAATTTTTTTTAAATTCCCTTTTTCCTTTGCATATAAACCCCCCCTCAAATCATAATAAAGCAGAGTATAAATCGTAAGGGAAATAATTCCATCTACTTAGGTTCAGTGCTTGCTGGAGAGAAGAGTAATTAAAGATATTGATGTGTAGTGAGAGCTGGGTGTAACTGATGGGGAGGTTGAATTTAAATGCTAAATGTATGTGTTATGAATATTAATTGCAGTCTTATTTTACTCTGAAGGAAAGACCTTTTTTTTTTTTTTCCTCTCTCTTTGGGGAGGGGAGGTGTATTTACTTGTTACGGTTCGGCTGCATTAATTCATAATGTTCAGGGCGGTAGAGGGAGTTTGTAAGCACGTTGCAAGTTCCGCCGGCAATGGGAGCGCCCGGGAGGCTTCCGTCACTGATACTATCTGCCGCTTCCACGGTTTGCAAATGCGTTGATTAGCATTTCTGCTGGAGGTGGTGGAGAGGCAGAAGGGAAGCTCTCAGCTGAGGGTAGAATCATAGAATCATACAATGGTAAGGTTGGAAGGGACCTCAAGGATCAGCCAGTTCCAACCCCCTGCCATAGGCAGGGACACCTCCCACTAGTACAGGTCACTCAAGGCCTCCTCCAACCTGGCCTTGAACACCTCCAGGGAGGGAGCAGCCACAACCTCCCTGGGCAACCTGTTCCAGTGCCTCACCACCCTCACTGGAAACAACTTCCTCCTAACATCCAGTCTAAATCTCCCCT
>VWZE01004773.1:62650-76569 GCA_013396675.1 Eubucco bourcierii | reverse complement strand
TCCCCTCTCCTCAGCAGCCTTGCTAAAGCTGTGCTTGTTGTAGGATCTCAGTCTGTGACGAGGACAAGTTCCGCCACAACGAGTTCATCGGGGAGACAAGGATCCCCCTGAAGAAACTGAAGCCCAACCAGACTAAAAACTTCAGCATCTGCCTGGAGAAGCAGCTGCCGGTGAGTGGGGCCCTCAGAGCAGTGTCCCCCACGGTGGGCTTGCAGGTAGAGCAGCTTCCTCCTGGGGCATGTGGGAGCAAGGGGTGTGCTCAGGGATGGGGTGAGCGTCCCTGGCACTGGGAAGTGGGTATTCAGCTGTCTTGGAGCAACTCTTGGACTTGACTGTGTTCCCTCCCCAGATAGATAAAACAGAGGACAAGTCGCTGGAGGAGCGTGGCCGCATCCTCATCTCCCTCAAGTACAGCTCACAGAAGCAGGGGCTGCTGGTGGGCATCATCCGCTGTGCCCACCTGGCCGCCATGGATGCCAACGGTTACTCCGACCCCTACGTCAAAACGTGAGTGATGCTGTGCAGCCACACCGGCAGGGCTGACGCTGCTGCTGCCAGACCCTGGCCAAGCCAAGCTGCCCCCACTTGCCTCCCCCTGCAGTGGAAATTAATCTCATTAGGAGATGCAAATGAGGGTGTCAGGGCAGCAGCTTCCAGTCCCCTGCCGCGTTATTGCCCGGCAACTGTTTCAGAGCCCCTCCAAGCAGGGCGGGTGCGGAAAGTGCCTGGTGCCCTGTGGCCGTGTCTGAGGCAGTGCCTTGTCCCTGCTGGTTCAGCTGTGGCTGCGTGGCCTTGCTGCCCCCCTGCCAGCTTCAGCACTGCCCTTGTGTAGGAGAAGGTCTGCACCAGGGATACAGCCCTGGGAACAGAACTGAGGGCCCAAGGCAGGCAGGTGTGGTTGGGTTTTGCTGATGGTTGGGACCTGGCAGGTGATGGGTCTCAGCACGACGATGGGTACTGCCCAAGTAGGATGAAGCTTGTGCCTGATGGTCCTGGACATTGCTGAGCACCTGGGAGAGTCTCTGCTTTCAATGCCAGTGAGCCCCAGCCTCTGCCTTCCTTGCCAGTGAGCCCCAGCCTCTGCCTTCCTTGCCAGTGAGCCCCAGCCTCTGCCTTCCTTGCCAGTGAGCCCCAGCCTCTGCTTTCCTTGCCAGTGAGCCCCAGCCTCTGCTTTCCTTGCCAGTGAGCCCCAGCCTTTTCACTTCTGGAAGCCCACACTATCCCTGCTAGGATGGAGATGGCTCTTGGGTGAGGTCTGGCCCTTATGGGTGGTGGCACAGGGGCACCAGTGTCCCGGGGTCAGGCAATTAATCGCCACCTTCCTCAGGTGCCAAGGGAGAGGAGGCTCTAGCCCAGCTCCCAGCCCGGCATTGGCAGGGCTCTAATTACAACGTGTGTCTAATTAGGTCAGACAGCACTTTAATCACAGCCCGGGGCTGGGGTGACTCCAGGGCCTGGTTAACAGAGCCCAGGGCACATTTACAGGTCCCACTGACACTTTGCAATGTAAATGACTGGGAAGAACCTTCCTGCTGGAAAATGCCAGCAATATTAAAAACAAAAGAGACATTAAAATGGCTCTGTTGGGCTGCTGGTACTCAGCCTCACCCAAGTGATTCAGGGAGCTTGGTCTCATCCAGGGGTTGAGAAGAGAAGCTGAGGAAGACCATGGTTTGCTGATGCAGAGCCCTGTACCACCACAGCTCCTGGTTTTGTCTGAATGACATTTTTCATTCTCTGCAAAGCATGGGGGAGCCAGGGCTGAGTCCTCCCTGTGCCCATCCTATGGCCCTGTCCCCAGAGTGCTAAACCACTCTTTGGCACTTTCAGAGATGTTACTTGTTAAGGCAGAGTTGCTGGGAGGCCAGTGGCAGAGCTGACTGGCAGCACCTTTCACCTTCCTATTTGTTTGTTAGGAGTGAAGGCATTTGCACAAACTCCCACTCCTGCTCCTTCAAATGCTCCTGGGAGGCTCAGTCCCTGGAGTAAGATCATTCCTGCTGTACACAGTTGGTTTTAGGTGCCCCTGGTGCTATCTGCAGTAGGTTGTATCTGCAGGGCTGGAATCAGAGCAGATAGACAAGTGATGCTTCTTGGAACAAGCCCTAATTTTTTAATTATGAGCAAGATCTGGAAAGTGTAATGAGGAAGCAGAACTGATGTTTAAAGGAGCAGCCCCAAGACAAAGCAGTGCAGGATTTGCTTTGGCCTGGCCCAGATTTGAGATGCCCTCTCTGCCTGAAGACGCTTTCATTTAATTTGCTTTCTGGCCCTGCTGTTGCACCACAAAACATCTGCAGGAAACAGCAGTGCCAGAAGCTGTGGCTGCTGCACTTGCTCCTGCATGTGGGTTCTGTCTCCTGGCAAGGCTGGGGATGAACAGACCAGGCACACAGCCCCGGGTCTGGGCTGGTTCTGGGCTGGGACCATTTGTGTTAGGATGCTGGAGCATGTGTGTGGTGCCAGTGTCCCCTAGGGACTGGAGATGGGATAATCGGTGCTCTCTGATGGCAGCTGGCAGCTTCCCTTGTCCTAACCCGGGCACACGCTGCTCCTTCCAAACAGTCTCAGCATTTTGGCACGGGAGGATGAAGTTGCAGGTCCAGGGGGCTCAGACACCCATCTCACCCTGCTCATGCAGCTGCAGGTGCCTCAACCTGTGGCCAGGATGCAGGGGAGGGCCTGGACAGTCCTGCCTGGCTCCGTGGGTACAGGACCTGTGTGTGACACTGAGGTGTTGGTTTCCTTGCAGCTACCTGAAACCAGATGAGGACAAAAAATCAAAGCATAAGACAGCAGTGAAGAAGAAGACTCTGAACCCTGAGTTCAATGAGGTGGGTTTTCACCAGCTGTGGTTCTCACCTGGGGGCTTTTCTCAGTCCTCTGACCTAAAAGGAAAAGAAAACCCAATCTCAGTCGCTACATGAGGGTTGGAGGTTGAGTTCCCTGAGGGTGGCAAAGGGCAACAGCCCAGGAAGGAACCCAGCACAGTTCATCCTGACTTTGTCTTCATCCCCCAACAGGAATTTTGCTATGAGATAAAACATGGTGACCTGGCCAAGAAGACCTTGGAAGTCACAGTGTGGGACTATGATATTGGGAAGTCCAACGACTTCATAGGTGAGTGAGTGAGGCACTGCAGGAGACCTCCTCAGCTTTGGGTTTTTCGTTTTATCTTCACCTTCTGTGCCCACTCTTTTTTTTCATCTGCTGCTCTCCTGATGTTCTCCAACCTTCTGGTTTGTGCTCCATGCCCATGTTCTGCATTTACCTGTTTCTTACACCTGAGCCTCCTCTCCTGCAGCCAGCCCTACTGCTCCCTGCTTCAGAGCCCTCCTGTGAGGAGCACCCAAGCAGGGAGAAGACAGTCCCCTCCCACCTTCTCTTTCCAGATACTTTATGAATAACCCTCAGGTTCAGCAAGGAGGTTTCATTTGTCTCTGTTGGACACACAGGCTGGCTGTGATCCTGTTCCTGAGCACTGTGATTTATTGCTAACAAGTGCCCAGTACCTGACAGCTGCTGCAATGCAATCAGGAACGAGCCCTTGGCACAAGAAGGGGCAGCCTGGGGCAGGTCCCAGACTGCAGCCATGAGGGGATGGGGAAGATGTACTGTGCCTGCCCATGTGTCACTGCAGACTGTGACATCAGGAGCCATGAGGGCAGCTGCACGATCTGGCTTCATCCCTTGGCATCCCCCAGCGCTCCCTGGTGTCCCTGCATCCTCTAGGATCCCTTGGCACCCCTCAGCGCTCCCTGCCTGTCTCTGCACTCACCCCTCCTCTCCCTCTCCGTGCCTGTCTCTGCAGGTGGGGTGGTGCTGGGCATCAATGCCAAGGGCGAGCGGCTGAAGCATTGGTTCGACTGCCTGAAGAACAAGGACAAGAAGATCGAGCGCTGGCACACGCTAACCAATGAGCTGCCAGGGGCCGTCCTCAGCGACTGAGCACCACGGAGCCACTCCCAGGGCAGGCACAGCTCTGCCAACCACAGCCTTTGGACTCCTCTCCTGTAGGGCTTTGGCTATGGGGGATGGGGCACTGGGGCAGCCGGTTGAGCGGGACAGCCTTCACCAGGGCCTGGCTGCAGGGAAAACCTTTCCCAGGGTCCGGGGCAGCAGCGGTTTGCTCTGCTCAGCAGGTCCCAAGGCCTGAGGCTTGTCCAAAAGGCCTCTTTGCACCCTGCCACGCTCCCACACGCGTGCCCCACCCGGGCGGGCACAGCCAGGTGCACGCCACACGCCTGCATGCACTGCGGCTCTGACTCCTCTCCTGACTGCTCTACGGAATCAGCTCCTCGCTGCCTTGCAACCCAGTGGCAAAATGAATGCATCTGTCTCGTTCGTGTGTCTCAGCCGAGCAAAAGGCCTCGCCACAAACCCGGAGCCCTTTGCTCAAGGCCATCGTGCCACGTCGCTGGTGGTTTGTCAGTCTCTGTGGTTTGGGCCTCTACAGTCTTTTCTGCATTTAAAAGCTCCTCTGTTGGAATGGTTGTGCCCCCTGATAACCAGAGACTATTTGCTTTCCTTCCAGGAATGTTGTGCTTGTCCTCTCCAGGTGAAGCAAACCAGGCAGGCTGACAGACCTCTCATGCTCCCCAGGGAGGCTTCACATGTCCAGAAGTTGGGGGAGGGAGCAAAATAAAAAGCTCAGTGAAGCTGTGGACCAGCAGCACAGTCCCAGTAAAACCACTTCTTCCCTGCCAGGCTTCAGCGTGGCTGTTTTTCTTTTTTTCCAGCCAAGCTACATTTTTCTATCCATTTCCCACTTTATTTTTCCCCTTTTCCCACCTCAGGAGCTCTGAGCTGTGAGCTGAGCCAACGCCATGTTCGCAGAGATGGTTCAGCTGCACCACGGCTGTCGGGTTGGGTTTGTTTTCTGGCTCAAACAGCAACCAGCCCAGATTTCCGTGTTCAGCACAGCAATGAAGTGATCATTTAACAGTAATAATCCTCTCTGCATCCTGTGGGGTGAATCCTGTGGGGATGGAGCTCCAAAACCTCATCCCACAGGGCACTGGCTCTTGTGCAAACACAATGAACGTCGTGTTAGCACGAGAGCTGGCGCCCAGAGGGATGAGCTAAAATTTTCCACTGGCCGCTTCACCCTACCAAATGTTTTGGCAGCCTTTCACTCCTCATTCCATCAGAAGAGCTGCTGATTCCCCATCAACTTCCCTGTGTCCAACTTCTTTGGAGTTTGGGCAACCCAACCTTTATTTTTCAAAGCGGTGACTGTGTTATACCTTGTTTGGTATCAGGGGAGTGGGGAAGAAAAATGCACCAAACCAATGTTCCTAGGGGGATTTTCTTATTGGAAAAGTTCCTGTTTGTCATCTGGAGTAGGAGGTTGGGGATGTCTCCTACCTGGGGGTATTCAAGGCCAGGTTGGATGAGACCTTGAGTGACTGAGTGTAGTTGAGAGACGTCGCTGCCTGTGGCAGGGAGGTTGGAGATGATCTCTAAGGTCCCTTCCAACCTAAGCCATCCTAAGGATTCTACAGATCTGCATGGATCTGGCAGCACCTCAAGTAGGATGTTCCCAACTAATCCTCTCTCTCCCTGGGCCAGCCCCTTGAAACCTGGTTTAGGGTTTGAGCTTCCACACACACCAGGTTGCCTGTGCCTCCCTTTTCCTGCAAAGTCACTTTTCAATCTGTTTTTCCAGCACGTCCTGCCAGGATAATGGTTTATGCCTGGAGGTGGAGTAAGACATGGGGTGTGTGGTGTGTGTGGGGGTCCCTTCACTTTGCACCCCAGTCTTTTCTAGGTGGAGATCTGTCCATCCCAGCTGCATGCAGAGTGGTGGTTGTCATGCCTGGCCTTGTGAAATGTTTGATACAGATGTTTTGCTACCATGTGAAGGCTGCAGAAACTCTCTGTACCTGCATCCTAAACGACTTTTGTATTTCAGTATTATCTCTCTGTGTACTTTTGGTCAGATTTGTTAATATTTATAATGAGAAACTAAAATAAAAAGGGGAAACAGAAAAAAAGAAAAAAAAAAGAGAGAAAAGTGGATGCCAGCAGTGCAGTTTTGTGCTTCTCTCCAGGTTGGTTCTGTGGTGCATGGACGCAGTGTGTCACAGCACTCCTTGGAGTGAGGCCAGAGGTGGAGTACTGGGTCGAGTTCTGGGCTCCCCAGTTCAAACTGGAGACAGTCCAGGAGAGAACTGCAGAATCTCTCTGAGGAGAAGAGGCTGAGCCCTGGGGCTGGAGAGCAGCTTGAGAGGGAATCTTCTGAATGCTGATCAACAGCTAAAGGGTGGGGGCAGGAGGATTGGGCCAGACTCTTGTCAGTGGTGCCCAGTGATAGGAAAAGGAACAGCAGGCACAAACTGGAACCCAGGAAGTTCCACCTAAAGAAAGAAAAGCTGCTTTGGTGTGGCGGTGCTGGAACCCTGGGGCAGGTTGCTCAGAGAGGCTGTGGAGTCTCCTTCTCTGGAGAGATTCCAAACTCACCATGTGATCCTGGGCAACCTGCTCTAGGTGAACCTGCTGTATCAAGGAACTAAGAGATCTCCAGAGGTCCCTTCCAACCCCCTCCATGCTGGGATTTGGTGAGTGACCCAAAGAAACGAGATGAAATACTGGGACCTGGTGAAGACTCAGGGAGTGGGAGATGATTTTTAAACCAGCACATAGGTGGTTCTTTTGTACTTCATTTTCCAGTCTCTTGTTGCTGCAAAAACGCAACTAAACCAACCCCATAATGTTGCTGACTCCACATCCCCACTTTCACTGGGGATCCTGCTGTGTCAGCAGGCTGCTCTGAGGTTGTACAGGGCTTGAGAGGTGGGAGAGAGATTAGTCAAAGGAGGATTAAAACCCCACTAAATCTCTGGTCTTTCTGCAGGTTCCACTAATTTCTCATCACTTAAGGTGCTCTTCATCAGCATTGGCAGAAGGGAGCTAGAGGCACCCCCCTGGGCAATGCCTGTCACTGAGCCAGGTCTTTGCATGGATTTTGCCATCTCCAATGTTGTGACCATCCTTGCATGAAGGTGCTGAGACCTCTGCCTATTCTAGGAGGGATCCATGTGCTGCCTGCCCCATGGCTGCTCCCACTCCTCATTTCATGTATATTTCTTCCCCCTCCCTCCCCAATTTATATTTTCAAAAGTGACTACTCAGGCAGTGCGTGGCCAGGCTGGTCAGGAGTACTGAAGGCAGTCATAGAATCACAGAATCAGAGTGGTCTGGATTGGAAGGGACCTCCAAAGGTCATCTAGTCCAACACCCCCTGGGGTGAGCAGGGACATCATCTACTAGAGCAGGTTGCTCAGAGCTTTGTTGAGCCTTACCTTTGGGGCTGTGTTCCTGGGCAACCTGTTTGGGGAACAATAGCCAGTCCCAGGTACTGGGCAGGGGTCAGGCTCATGGAGGAAGGCAGCTGGGAGGTGCAGTTCAGCCATTTGCTGTGGCTTGAGTCACTCTTCATCCTCTCCAGAATAAAGAGCTGATTATCAGGGGGGAGGAGGACAAACCCCTCAGATTGAAAAACAGCTTAAGGTATTTGACAGTAAAGCTCCCTGGGCACGTCAGACCCTCCTGTGTTATAAAGGGGCTTTGCTTTTGGAGAGGGTCACCTGCATCAGCTGGCCTGGTGCTGTTGCTGCTCCAGAAGACCAATGTACTCCTCCAACAGCTCAAAGGAGCCCCCAAATAATGGGACCCCAGGGCCTTATGATGGCCCTCAGTGGCCCCACCAGGCTCCACGAAGCATGTACCTGTCAGTGGCGGTGCTGATGGGCTTCGTTGTGGTGGCTGCGTCGGTCGTGAACGGCTTGGTCATTGTGGTTTCCGTCAGGTACAAGAAGCTGCGGTCCCCCCTGAACTACATCCTGGTCAACCTGGCTGTGGCTGACCTGCTGGTGACGCTCTGCGGCAGCTCCGTCAGCTTCTCCAACAACATCAACGGCTTCTTCGTCTTCGGCAAGCGGATGTGTGAGCTGGAGGGCTTCATGGTCTCCCTGACAGGTAACCCTGAGACCTGCCTTGGTCTTTGGTTGGTGCTGGTGTGTTTAGCAGCTAAGCTCTGGGGAAGGTTTCAGTCAGCTTCTTGTGTCCCCTGGAGTCAATCCTTTCATGTATGATGTAAGATTCCATCAGCTGCTCTTGAGCACAGGGAAGGGTCAGGTAGATGGTTGGTTGTGTCAGGTCACCACGGGTCCTGTCTTGGTCTTTGTAGTGCAGGAAATGTCTCTGGGGTGCACTGGGAATGGATGTGCTTCAGGGGATGCTGGCTGCTGTGTGCACCTGCACACAGCCTTTTGTCCAGGACACTCTGGTGGTGGTACTGTGGGCATCACCACGCTGCATCACAGATGCCAAACAGCCAGCACCATTTTTAAGGGTCAGATCTCACAGCTATCCCTGGCATAAGAAAAACCTCATTATAACAATAGTGAATTCCACAGCTCCTCACTACCATCTGCCACAGCCTGGTGTGGGCACCAGAGCAACAGGAGAGCCCATTCCTAGGACACAAACCCTCCTTCTCCCCGCAGGCATCGTGGGACTGTGGTCCTTGGCCATCCTGGCCTTCGAGCGCTATGTTGTGATCTGCAGACCCCTGGGAGACTTCCAATTCCAGCACCGACACGCGGTCAGTGGCTGTGCCTTCACATGGAGCTGGTCACTGCTCTGGACAACGCCACCACTCATGGGCTGGAGCAGCTACGTGCCTGAAGGTAGGGGAGATGTGCTTCAGACTCCACAGTGTTGGCTTCTTGCATACTATTAGTAGGGGTAGTTGGAGAGTGTTTAAACCGTGAACAACACCTGCTTGCTCAGTCAATAATCCTCCCCCACTGCAGCCCCTCCTACACATCTGCTGGACCCTGGAGCCCTGATGCTATGTTACTGAGCCTCAACCAAGCCTTTGGTCAGTTTAGGGTCGTTCTGAAATTGTTTTGTTCCAGGTCTGAGAACATCTTGTGGACCCAACTGGTACACTGGTGGCAGCCACAACAACAGCTACATCTTGGCCTTGTTTGTCACCTGTTTCGTGATGCCACTCAGCCTGATTCTCTTCTCCTACACCAACCTGGTGATGACCCTGCGATGGGTAAGTACAGCAGGTACAGGTGAGTTAATGTAACCACTCACAAAGCTGCAGGTGAGGCACAGCTCTGTTGGGATGAAGAGCCTCTCAACAGTTTTTTGTGACAGTTGATGGAGCTAGCATCTCCTGCTGATGATGCCAGAGCACCTAAGGGAAGGAGACACTGCTGGAGGTTGTTACCAGGTGTGTCTCTCTCTTCCAAACTCCTCGCAGGCTGCAGCACAGCAGAAGGAATCAGACACAACCCAGCAGGCAGAGCGGGAGGTGACACGCATGGTGATCGTGATGGTGATGGCCTTCCTCATCTGCTGGCTGCCCTACACCACCTTTGCACTGGTGGTGGCCACCAACAAAGACATCATCATCCAGCCAGCGCTCGCATCTCTGCCCTCCTACTTCTCCAAGACCGCCACAATTTACAACCCAATCATCTATGTCTTCATGAACAAGCAGGTAAGAAAGCAAGCTGCAAGCTAACAAAGCCACAGTTTCTCTGGGACTTCTGGAGAATATCCTTATGGCCCCATGCAATGTGGAGGAACTTTCTGTCCTCTCTGCAAGCATAGACACAGGCTGGATCCAGGCATTACGATGTAGGCAGCAAGGACTTGGGAATAAAATGGCAAGGGAGGGAGCAGCTTCTGAGCCTGAGCAACAGCTCACTTTCTGCTTCCATGATTTTTATGGGGTCAGGGAACTTAATTTTAGATCACAAACTGCTTATTGAGCAGACAAAGCAAACAGAATGAAAGTTTTATTGTCAATAAACCACCAGAGTCTGCAAATAGTTGAGCTGGGAACTGATAGAGATCTCAATCTAAATAGAGCAAGTGTCCACCCCCAGCCTCTGCCACCAAGACTCAAGGTGGACACCAGCTTCCTGTCACAGCATGTAACCTGTGTTCTCCCTGCATGTAACCTGTGTTCTCCCTGCCCAGTTCCAGGGCTGTCTGCTGAAAATGGTCTGCTGTGGTCACCATCCTTGGGGAACAGGGAAAACTGCTCCTGCTGCTCATGGACCCCATGCGAGTGTTGCTGCAGACCAGCTGCAGAATAAGTTGTCACCATCCCACCCTGTCTAACTGCTGCCAGATCCTGCCTGCACCAGGATGGAGCTCCAGAACCTCATCCCACCATGTACCGGCTCTTGTGCACACACAACATTCATTATGGCACCCGATGGGATGAGCTAAAATTTTCGACTGGCCGCTTCACCCTACCAAAAGTTTTGGCAGCCTTTCACTCCTCATTCCATCAGAAGAGCTGCTGGTTCCCCATCAACTTCCCTGTGTCAAACTTCTTTGGAGTTTGGGCAACCCAACTTTTTTTTCAAAAAAAAGTTATATGTTGTTAGATTTTATCAGGGGAGGGGGGAAGAAAAATGCACCAAAACAATGTTCCTAGGGGGATTTTCTTATTGGAAAAGTTCTGTTTGGAGTAGGAGGTTGGGGATGTCTCCTGCCTGGGGGTATTCAATCAGGCCTTGAGCGACTTGAGTGTAGTTGAGAGACGTCACTGCCTGTGGCAGGGAGGTTGGAGATGATCTCTAAGGTCCCTTCCAACCTAAGCCATCCTAAGGATTCTACAGATCTGCATGGATCTGGCAGCACCTCAAGTAGGATGTTCCCAACTAATCCTCTCTGTCCCTGGGCCAGCCCCTTGAAACCTGGTTCAGGGTTTGAGCTTCCACACACACCAGGTTGCCTGTGCCTCCCTTTTCCTGCAAAGTCACTTTTCAATCTGTTTTTCCAGCACGTCCTGCCAGGATAATGGTTTATGCCTGGAGGGGGAGTAGGACATGGGATGGGTGGTGTGTGTGTGGGGTATCCCTTCACTTTGCAGCCCAGTCTTTTCTAGGTGGAGATCTGTCCCTCCCAGCTGCATGCAGAGTGGTGGTTGTCATGCCTGGCCTTGTGAAATGTTTGATACAGATGTTTTGCTACCATGTGAAGGCTGCAGAAACTCTCTGTACCTGCATCCTAAATGACTTTTGTATTTCAGTATTATCTCTCTGTGTACTTTTGGTCAGATTTGTTAATATTTATAATGAGAAACTAAAATAAAAAGGGGAAACAGAAAAAAAGAAAAAAAAGAGAGAAAAGTGGATGCCAGCAGTGCAGTTTTGTGCTTCTCTCCAGGTTGGTTCTGTGGTGCATGGACGCAGTGTGTCACAGCACTCCTTGGAGCACCAAGTGAGGCCAGAGGTGGAGTATTGGGTTTAGTTCTGGGCTGTGGAGACAGTCCAGGAGAGGGAACTGCAGCATTACTCTCTCTGACAATGACAGAGAATGCGACACTATTGCATACATGCTCGTGGAGCTCTTTTGCGTGCACATCCTTTGCACCTCCAGTGTGCGGTCTTCGCATATGCGACAACGTACACCTTTGTGTATGCGCTAACGCACGCCTTTTCCCATGCACATACTTTGGGTATGCAGTCCGTCACAGCTTTTCCTGCAACTGGCCTTTGCATACGTGGTCAAGTGCGCCTTTGCGTAGGCAGTAATTCACGGCTTTTCCCACCACCACCCTTTGCATACGTGGTCAAGTGCACCTTTGCGTAGGCACTAATTCACGGCTTTTCCCACCACCACCCTTTGCATACGTGGTCAAGTGCACCTTTGCGTAGGCACTAATTCACGGCTTTTCCCACCACCACCCTTTGCATACGTGGTCCCGTGCGCCTTTGTGTATGTGGTAATTCGCGGCTTTTCTCACTACAGGCCTTTGCATACGCAGTCACACGCACCTTTGCTTACGCGGTAATGCACAGCTTTTCCCACCACTATCCTTTGCATACGCAGTCACACGCACCTTTGCGTACGCGGTAATGCGCAGCTTTTCCCACCACTATCCTTTGCATACACAGTCACACGCACCTTTGCGTACGCGGTAATGCGCAGCTTTTCCCACCACTATCCTTTGCATACACAGTCACACGCACCTTTGCGTACGCGGTAATGCGCAGCTTTTCCCACCACTATCCTTTGCGTACGCGGTCACGCGCGCCTTTGCGTACGCGGTCATTCTCGGCCTTTTCCTGCGATCGGCCTTTGCCTATGTGCTCATTTGCAACCTTTCCCGCGATCTGCCTTTGCATACATGTTTATTCCTGTGTTTTCCCTACGCAACCTTTGTGCATATTTGCACCTTTTCCTTACACCAGCTTTAGGCTGAGCCTGCCCCACCCCCTTTCATCTGACACAGAAAACAAGACCAAACAGGAGATGGGTGGCTTTTGGATAGTGAATAGCTTCCAGCAACTCTCAGGGTGTTCCCTCCTGAGCCATGACATTGTCTTCTTGCAGGAGCTGCCACCCCTTTATGGGATAACTCAATGCTTTATTTCTCCCTCCTAAGGAAGGATCCCTCCCTTCCAGCCCCTTTGGCACTGTGAGTCTTTTAAGAACAAAGACAACACCTGTCATGTTTTGTCAATGCAAATCATCCCAACCCTGTGTTTAGTCTTGTAGTTGGGCTGAACACAGTCCAGGTATGATGGCACCTCCTAAGTGGTCCCTAAGACACAACTGCAACACCCTCTCTAGAGAGACTCAATTCTGTCTGCCATGCCTGCTCTCTCTGAAGTTCAAGGTCATGCTGCAAAAGTGGCAAAAATCCAGCAGAAATGCTGGAGGGCAGACTGTTAATAAACAGTAATAACCACTGACACGTTGACATCCCTCTCTTACCAGTTGATGGAAGGTTCCACAGAAAACCCTTCACCTTCTGCTACTACAGCTCCCACTTCTCTCATCGCAAGTGGCACACATGCCCCCATAATGGCTAGTAAGTAAAACAAACAAACAAACAAACAAAAAAAAAAACATAGCTCAAGGACACAAACTCATATCATAACTTATATTTCAGGTAATAAGGAAGAATCTTTAATCCAGATTTCAGGGCAAGGCTGAAAAGCCAGGTTGTAAGAAGTGAAGGCACAGCACAAACACAAATTTATCAGAAATGGAATGATGGCAAAGCTTGTAAGAAAAAAAGCCAAAACAGTCTCCATGGGGTTCCACAGCCACACACCTGATCTGCAGTCTCCCACCACATTGCTCATTTCCAGCAGCTGCACTGCCACTCCTGGACTCTGAGGCAGTTTACATGATTTAGGAGCCCATGGATAAGGCTTCTAAGCGTAAGGTTTAGCCCAGCCTGCAGACAGCAGCAATCCCCTGGGACTCGCTGGTATCAGATTCCTCTATCTTCACAAATGCATCATCAGCTTGGCTGCTTTCATGGTTATTTCTGTCAAAATTCTATTCTGAACACTTAAATTGCTTTCAAAATGAGATTGATCCACACTCACAAGACCTAAAGGTTCATTCTCCCCTCCCCAGTTTCCTTTCCATAGCAGATCATCCACAGGGGCCAGCCCCACGCATGCCTCACTCCTCTCACCACCTCCCACCACTTGTGCATTTGCAGCAAACCCGTGAAAGGGTGAGAGAAGCACTGCTGAAAGTTGTTCATCACCTGGCTAAATTGCCTCCCTAGCATGCACTCCATAGCCTGCTAACAGGCAGCCAGAGAGGCAAATTTTGGCTGGCACAGACGCTGATGAGATTCGGGAGACTGAGGGTTGATTTCCTCTGCCTGAGACTCTCTGCTCCAAAACAAGAACAAAATAAAAATCCCCACTTCAAGACCAGCACAATGACAGCTCCAAGGGAGCTGAGGCAGCTGCTTAAGAAGAAAATTTCATTCATTCTGTGTCTCCACCGACTCACAGCAGGGTCCTGCCAGCATCTCCAGAGAAATGCAGTACCCATGGGCAGTGTTCCCCTGCTCTCACCCCCATCCCTGTCCGTGCCCCCCCCCCCCCCCCCCCCCCCCCCCCCCCCCC
>VWZE01004773.1:14572-62073 GCA_013396675.1 Eubucco bourcierii | reverse complement strand
TAGCTTCCAGCAACTCTCAGGGTGTTCCCTCCTGAGCCATGACATTGTCTTCTTGCAGGAGCTGCCACCCCTTTATGGGATAACTCAATGCTTTATTTCTCCCTCCTAAGGAAGGATCCCTCCCTTCCAGCCCCTTTGGCACTGTGAGTCTTTTAAGAACAAAGACAACACCTGTCATGTTTTGTCAATGCAAATCATCCCAACCCTGTGTTTAGTCTTGTAGTTGGGCTGAACACAGTCCAGGTATGATGGCACCTCCTAAGTGGTCCCTAAGACACAACTGCAACACCCTCTCTAGAGAGACTCAATTCTGTCTGCCATGCCTGCTCTCTCTGAAGTTCAAGGTCATGCTGCAAAAGTGGCAAAAATCCAGCAGAAATGCTGGAGGGCAGACTGTTAATAAACAGTAATAACCACTGACACGTTGACATCCCTCTCTTACCAGTTGATGGAAGGTTCCACAGAAAACCCTTCACCTTCTGCTACTACAGCTCCCACTTCTCTCATCGCAAGTGGCACACATGCCCCCATAATGGCTAGTAAGTAAAACAAACAAACAAACAAACAAAAAAAAAAACATAGCTCAAGGACACAAACTCATATCATAACTTATATTTCAGGTAATAAGGAAGAATCTTTAATCCAGATTTCAGGGCAAGGCTGAAAAGCCAGGTTGTAAGAAGTGAAGGCACAGCACAAACACAAATTTATCAGAAATGGAATGATGGCAAAGCTTGTAAGAAAAAAAGCCAAAACAGTCTCCATGGGGTTCCACAGCCACACACCTGATCTGCAGTCTCCCACCACATTGCTCATTTCCAGCAGCTGCACTGCCACTCCTGGACTCTGAGGCAGTTTACATGATTTAGGAGCCCATGGATAAGGCTTCTAAGCGTAAGGTTTAGCCCAGCCTGCAGACAGCAGCAATCCCCTGGGACTCGCTGGTATCAGATTCCTCTATCTTCACAAATGCATCATCAGCTTGGCTGCTTTCATGGTTATTTCTGTCAAAATTCTATTCTGAACACTTAAATTGCTTTCAAAATGAGATTGATCCACACTCACAAGACCTAAAGGTTCATTCTCCCCTCCCCAGTTTCCTTTCCATAGCAGATCATCCACAGGGGCCAGCCCCACGCATGCCTCACTCCTCTCACCACCTCCCACCACTTGTGCATTTGCAGCAAACCCGTGAAAGGGTGAGAGAAGCACTGCTGAAAGTTGTTCATCACCTGGCTAAATTGCCTCCCTAGCATGCTCTCCATAGCCTGCTAACAGGCAGCCAGAGAGGCAAATTTTGGCTGGCACAGACGCTGATGAGATTCGGGAGACTGAGGGTTGATTTCCTCTGCCTGAGACTCTCTGCTCCAAAACAAGAACAAAATAAAAATCCCCACTTCAAGACCAGCACAATGACAGCTCCAAGGGAGCTGAGGCAGCTGCTTAAGAAGAAAATTTCATTCATTCTGTGTCTCCACCGACTCACAGCAGGGTCCTGCCAGCATCTCCAGAGAAATGCAGTACCCATGGGCAGTGTTCCCCTGCTCTCCCCCCCATCCCTGTCCGTGCCCCCCCTCCCCCCCCCGATCTCCCTCTCTCCACTTGCTCTTTCCACACTCAGAACTGCTTGCTTGCAGGAGGCTCAGAGAGGAATTAGAACAGCTCAGTATCACTGTTTTAATTTAATTAATTGGCCTTTCATTCCCTAAGAAGCTGAAAAGCTGCATTAGATGAGCCCCCTCTGATCTCCTCTGCTGTCTTTGGCTGGTCTTTGTTTAATTGTTCCTGTTAATTACAGTTTTTGTGTCCAAGCTTTATGTTATCACCAGGGTGATTTGCATTCGTGCTCCATGTAAATCTGGAGAAGTACAAGCAGCTGGAAAACTGCAGACTGCTGCATTCTGGCCTTGGTAAAGAGAACAGAGAGGCTATGTGGGCTACCTGAAAGGCTCTCTGCCAAGAGAAATAAGAATTCTCCACATTAAGATTAAGGGAAGATAGGGAAATGGTTCCATCATCTGCTCCCTTTGCTCTGACAGATAAAATGGAAAAAGAAATCCAAGAAGCTAAGGTTGCACGCTGCAAAGCAAAGCACTCTGCAGCTCCACGCATGTGAGAACACATCCCTGCTCGCTCCACCCAGCACACTGCTGCAGCCCTCCACCTGTTCATTACTCTTTATTTAACCAAGCAAGTCTATGAAATGTACCAAAACGTTGTCCAAAGAAGGACCCTCAGCTGCTTGTCAGTTGTAGGTCACAAACCATGAAGAGGAGAATCCCATAGTAAATTTCAGATTTCGTTTTGGCAGGAGTTGGTCATTAGCCTCTGCTCCTTGAAATGCATAGCCCCAGGCTGACTAAGGCAGATCTTGTTCCAGCTGCTTCCACCAAGAATGTGAAGTTCTGCCTGCAGCAAGGACACAGAACTCCCACTGAAAGAAAACCAGGCACCTGCAGTGGATACAAGCCCTGGTTAGAAAATGTGAAACTCAAGTGTGTGGCGCACAGGAGAGTTCCATTTCCCATGCTCCAGCACTGCTGTCAGGTGCAGAAGTCACACTGCAGCCTCTGTGCTGCTCTTCCTCCTGCTCCAGCTCTCCCACCACCACCACAGGCCTAAATGGATGAGAGGTTTTATTTTTCTCTTGATCTCTTCTGAAGGAAGCTCTCCCAAGTCTGCCAGTTCACAGCACCTCCCTTGCACAGCTCTGTGGCTACCTAGTTGTAGGCACAGTCAGATGATGATTGAAGTGAAAGAGAACAAAAAATAACCCCTAGAACGATCCTCCAAAGCCAGACAAAGAACCACCTGGCAGCAGAATAACCTTGGAAACTTTTTATTAGTATTGTAAAACCCAAATGAACAGAGGCAAACAGCACTCCCACACCTGAACAGGAACAGAATAGCAACACGTGGGGCACTCAGCTGTGCCAAGGCAGCTACAATTCCAGTATCTCTTACAAAGGGACAATCCTTGCACCTCCTTCTACTCAACAGTAGTTATAATAGGACACATAGTAAGTAAAATATGAAGTCAGGCCCAACAAAATCCTGATCCAAAGCTCAGTTCTGTCCAGGGACTTTTTGTGTGTGTGTGTGTGTGTGTGGGTCAGGCCTACCAGAAGTGTGGTTTCTCTAACCAAGAGTGGTCTGTGCAATACCAACCAGACTTCCTCACGTTCCTGTTGAATGCTGGCAGGCAATGTGTTGCTGCAATCTCTGGAGAACACTGCCTTTCTCTCATTAGCTTTTTGCACAGTAATTAATCCCCTTAATCAGTCAAATCAGTTCAACGTTAGATCACAAAAGCATTAAGAAAAGAGAAAACAAGAAATTACCTTGTTAAATTTAATGAGCAAGGCAAAACACACACTGCATGGGCTGCTGCTGTGCCCCATGCTCCACCAGGGGATGGCTGAGGGACAGCCCTCAGGACCACATCTTTGGGGCTGCACCACTGAAAACTACAGCAGGCAACAGAGCAAGGAAATCTTTTGCTTATGAAAGCATCACATGCAGAAAAAAAAACCCAGCCAGCTTCCTAAGGATGCTGTAACAGCTCTGGGATGTTGCTGGTGCTGCCTTCAGGAGCAGCAGTAGTGTAAAGCCAGCACTAGTTGGTACAATGCAGAACATCAGATTTTCTTTTGCCCTTGCTGCTGCAGTTAAATGAGGATGGAGCTTTCCAGTTGTTGGTGTGGCCAAAGTAGGTTGCAATTCACAGGCTGCACTGTACAAGCAGTAGTAAGCAGGTGACAGAGTTTATTTTCACGATCCATTTTAATCACTCAGGAGAGCTCTGATCCAAAACAATTACCCTGTAGGAAAGCAAATAGAAAAAGTTACACTGCTGGTTTGTTTTTTTTTTTTTTAATGTCAGACTAGAATCTGAAGGGAATGGAATTTTATATTGCAAAACAAAAATGTGCCTTCAAGCAGGCACAGAACACAAAAATGCCTACTAAAAGCTGATTTAATTCCCAGAGAGGTTCACCTGAATAGTACAGATGAAGACAGCTGCTCCTGTAACAGATATTTCTGATCTTCAGGATGTGTGCCTAAAAAATATGTGCATTCAGCTCAGAACCAAGCAGAACATAAAGAGCACAGCACACTTCAAAGGGAAAGCTCTAGTTTCAGCAGCAGCGTGCTGCATCACCTGTCACACACCTCTCTGCTAGGACCACCGAGCTGCATTTGTGATCAGAAATCAGCCTCGGCTCTGTTGCTACTGAGTCATTACACAGGACCCTAGGAAACTATTCTGGTCTCAAAACCTGAAGCCAAATCCCTGCCAGCTTGGTTCTTCTAGAACTCTGATGGAAAACTAGGTTCTATATGCTGATGGTAAGCAAACAACAATCACAACGATGATACTTCCAGATCTCTGGGTTTAGAAATTACCACCAACCTTCCCAGAAGGAACAAGAGATCTGGGACATCTGGGACTTGGAAGGCAAACCTGGTGTAAAGCTGCCTGCTGCACAAGTATTAAATGCCCCCAGCACTGAAGATTAGCCTCCTCTAGGTCATCTCACGCTACAGTGAACAATCAAAGCTCCCTCTCAAAATGTCTGCTGCCAGAGTTCCAGTTCTCCCATGCTTCTGCAGAACACTAAATGCACATTAACTTAATGCAGCTACGTCAGCTCCTGCCCTGTAACCAGAGACATCTTTAATTGAGAAATGCTGAAAATGGCAACTTTTTACTGTAGCTGCAGAACACCTGTCAGCTTTGACAGCTCCTAATGGAGATGTGGACTTAACAAAAGAGAGGAAACACTCTTATCTTTTGTCTTCAGCCTTACTTCTAGGTTCTATTAAAGGAAAGCCAAGGGAGATGTGACTGGAACAAATGCTGAAGGGATTTGATGGCATCAGCAAACACATCAGAGGTACAAACCAAACCATACCCACAGCAACCAATGCCTCTACAGTGCGAAGCATGTAGGTGCCCAAGGCAGAGGCAGCACTTAGCAGGACACAGACACAGTGTTACTAACTAGCAGTGCTTTTGAGGGAGAGGAAACCACACTCTCATTATAGAGACATAGTAACTCTACCTACCAGTCCATAATGCCTCACTCTCAACTGCCCCAGAACCCTAGAACATCATCAAGGGTCTCTAGAGAGTTTAAGACTAGAGTAGCTTCCTCTCCTCTAACAGCTGAGGTAGAAACAGCATCCAGATGAGGGAAATGAAGAAAAGAAAAAAGAAACCAGTCTGTGCAAGGTCAACCAACTGCTACCAAGACAACAAATGAAGTGCCCAGGCCAGCATCCAGTAGCTTTACAGATGACAAGGACCTTCTGAGCTCCCTGCACAGCTTGCTGCTGCTCTGTCTCTGGTCCCAGCTCCACCTTCCTCTACTTCCTTCTTCTTTCCAACATCTTCAAGGGCTGCAGGCCTGCAAGACCTAGAATGACAGAGTTTTGTGTTTCACTCCAGGCAGGACGAACACAGAGCACTAAACCAGAAGCCTCTGGAGGCACTAGATGTCTTTTTCATTTTACCTGACCTGTAATGGGCATTTGCCCCCCTCCAACCCCAAACTGCCCCTCTCCTCCAAGAACATAGATGTGCTTTAGCTTCACATCCCTAAGCAGAGTCCAGTAACAGCATTAAGAGAATGACTACAGTGTGAGCAGGTTTTGGAGCAAGCCATTTCTGAATGTGGCAGTGTACACACTGCAGCAATCAGTCTGCCCTGCTGGCAAGATCCTCCTGGTTATTGAACACAGAAGGCAAATGTCACAACAAGAAAACCAACTCCTGATGCCAAGCACAAGAACCTCTTGTGTTCCTTAGTAAGGCACATGTTAGGAATGACTTATGACTACTCACTGGCATTTACTGTGGCACTGTTCAGTTACTAGGCCCTGACCTTTAGTTCTAAGAAGCAAACAAGTTTCCTTAAAGTGAAGAAGGGATGACTTCTGCCTGTTTCTTCACTTCCCCCTGTATTGCCATGACAGTATCACCATTTTCCCAAACTCTTTTAAATTTTTTCTACAGAGTTTCATAATTCTGTGCTCTGAAAGTACAATCTTCTTCTCTCACCATTCTGTCAATTTCTCCCTGGCTTCTGTAAAGGCTCTGCAAGCCTACTGAAGTATTTGTTTTCCACCTACAGGAAATTACAATTAACAAAACATTCCTTTCCCTCTCAATTTAGCGTGGAGAGTTCAGATGGATGTCTCCAGGCAGGTTCCCTGACATGCTGCTCTCTAAGGAGTCACAGCCCATTTTCTGTAAAATCCTACACAGGTCTGTGCAGAGAAGATAAACAAAACAAACTTGTGAACAAAGTGTCAATTATCAACTAACCCAAGAGCCTGTCCCTGGGGATGTTGTTGCATCTCCTCATCTCTAGGAACTGCATGGAGCATTCCTTCTAAATCATCGTCGAGAGTAGAGTGAGCCCTGTTGAAAAGCAGATTTGAAATGGATGCTGGCAAGTTTAATTCTACACATTTTAAAAGGAAACTGTCAGAATGATCACAGTTGGGTCACTGAATCCTGGTGAAATATACTGGAACCATTATTCTAAGCCTTAGTAACTCAAAGCCAAACATACCTTATCAGCCTTTTTTTCATACCTTTCTGTTTCCTCTGCTAGATGAAATGACTCTTTAGTCCAGGAACTTACATTTCCCTTCTCATTTCTCTCAGACTCTTCTTCTGACTCTCTGTCATCCATTTGAATTTGATCAGGAACTATTCATGCAAACAGAAAGATTTTAGGATCAAAACAGAAAGGTTTTAGGATCAAAAGGTATGAAGGAAGATTATTAAAACATGAAGATGTGTTTTTATTCGCTGCACTTGGGAAACTTCCACTTGTCCACCTCTCAGTTACTCTTTCCTCACTCACCTGATTTTCTACAAGCTAAAGAAATTCACATCACCTCCAGTCCAAAGGTGGTCAGCAGCAAGACTTAGATAAATATTTCACTGCAACACAATTTTAGATTCACAGGACTGAATGTTTTGCTTCAGACCAAAAAAACCCAGAAAAATGCATGTGGAAATTAATCTTTAATCTTTTCTCTTACAATCCCAGATATGAGAGAAAAATCAAAAGAAAACCTGTGGATGTTGGCTTTGTTACCCTACTTAGCAAAATCCAGCAATATCCCCCTCCCAAGACTTATCTCAGTAAGTTCTGTTCCTTACAGCATCTGAATATATTCAGCCACCTTCTGCTAAGCGACGATAAGCAGGAAGCAGTAGGCTGTCACCAAAATGGAGTCTGAAATAGCTGTGCTTTATGCAAATACAACCAAGCCCACAGTGATCCAACAGCGAGCAATGCAGGCTGCTGTGCTCCCCTCCACCCAAAAACAAGATACTCCTATGAATAAAGTCACAGCAGCTTCTGTCCCTTGGGACAAGTTCTAACAAAGCTGGAGAGTAACACAAACAAGTGCCAGTGTCATTCTCAAGTGATTACACTACTTAGCTTTTTTTACAGACTAACTCACACTTGGCCTTCTCTCCCTCTCTTTTTTTTTTTAAGCTGCTCTTCACTTTCTGACTCATTGGAAACAAATGCAAAGCCTATTAAGAGTCAGGTTTTCTGCTCCTCTGACATGACTTGCTGTACATCTACAAATTATTTCCACTCATTACAACGTGTAGTTTCAGAAACACAAGGATTCACTACTGCTATCTTTGGTAACAAGACAGGAAATGCACTACTGACTACCCCAGTGGCTGCTGCTCTCTTACACTCTGACATCAGAGGCATTATTTCATTATGGTGAGTAAGAAATGTAAGCACTTGGTGTGCACAGGCCACTTGGTCAAATTAAATTCCCCCCAAAATGGAAACTTGCATGGGGTTTGTCACTTGTGTTTGGACACAGCAGACTGGATAGCTGAAGATCAACTCTGATGGTTCAGACCTGCAAGCCTTCCAGAGCCATTAGAGAGTGAACACAGAGAAAGAAAGTAAACACTGGTGCAGGAGGGACTGTTTGTGAGAACTGTGTGTATTACCTTACCAAGAGACTCTCAAGCTTCTGCTGGACCACAAATACCAAAAAGCTAACCCCTGAAGTTTATCATACAGCTGCACTTACAGTGACAAGCACACAGTAATTCTGCAGCAATCCAAGAGCAACTTCCTGTTTGCAATCTCTGCTGCTATCAACTAACCATTTATTTGCACTTCACAGCCATGCAATCTCTCCTCTTTCAAGTCTTCAGCGATGGAATCCTGCTGCTTTAAACATTCTGTTAAAAACAAAGAGATTCCTCTTGATCCAGACACTCTTGACTGACTCTTACAATCTCAAGTGCCACACTACTTTATCCGACCAAATCCACATGAAAAACTTTTCCATAGAATCATAAGATCATAGCATGGTCTGGGTTGGAAGGGACCTCTGAAGATCATCTAGTCCAGCCCCCTCTGCAGCAAGCAGGGGCATCCTCAGGCTGCCCAGAGTCCTAAAACTAACCTAAAATTAGTTCATATATTAATCCAACAAATTGTCTCTTATGGGTTTAAACTGGCAGAGGGGAGATTTAGACTGGATGTTAGGAGGAAGTTCTTTACAGTGAGGGTGGTGAGGCACTGGCACAGGCTGCCCAGGGAGGTTGTGGTTGCTCCCTCCCTGGAGGTGTTCAAGGTCAGACTGGATGAGGCCTTGAATAACCTGTACTAGTGGGAGGTGATCCTGCCTATGCCAGGGGGTTGGAACTGGATGATCCTTGAGGTCCCTTCCAACTTTCCCATTCTATGATTCTATGATTTCTTCACTCGATGGCAGTCTCCACATCCCTTCTTTTGCTGAATGAGGAAACTGGAATATAAGAATGTGTCTGGGTGCTTCATTCCTAGACTACAGGACCTACTATAAAGATTTAATTATCCCAGTGCCTGGTGTTAGCTTAGAAGAGATTATAGCTGGAAAAAAAAGCCAAAGCAAACTCTTCTGTAACACACACCAGCAAAAGCAACACAAAGTTTTTATACTGTGTTCTGTTTGGATGTATGTGATTACAGAAAGCAGCGTAAATCATGGAGGCTGAAGTCTACAAAAATACCTGAGGGATGCAGTTGCCTGGCTCACATTTATTTTAAAGGAGAACAAGCATTGCTCTGGGACACCACTGAAAAATTCAGTCTACAGAAAATTCATATCAGTATCAAATTCCATCTGCACTCAATCGTCTGGCTGCTGTCAGCAGGAGCAACTAACCACGGTGTGAAATGCAGAAACTCAAGGACTAAGGGCCAGCTATTTAAGTTGTTGATGCCTAACTTCCTCATCATTGACCTGACTACAACTGATTTGGAAGCTCTTGTGTATTTTAGTGGTGAATGGTGTGGGAGGGATCCTGACTAAAGACAGCTGGCAAGCCCCACAGCATTCTGGGTGAAGTGCCTCTTACCAGTTTCATCCAACATCTCCTGGGCTGGTGGAGGCAGCTCATGAATGAAGTGTTTAGATGCCTGGGAGAGTGCTGAAATGGAAATAAAAAGAAGAGCCTAGTTAATTACCAGTGATTAAACCTTAATAACTGTGATAGAGGCTTACATTATGACAGCATCTTGCTGACAGATTTCATCTATCGACCTGCATGAGCCTGGCTCATTCACACAGCCTTAAATAATTTTATAATGGAAAAATTCTTTAGAGCTAGACTTGCACACTCAGTTCTCAATCCTGTACCACAGATTTTAGGCCAGCAACATTTACACTTCCAAAGAAGGTTGATTAGAGGTTAGAGCTCTTACTCTGCACATGCAAGCACAAAATCCATAACCCAATTACCCCTAGCAGTACACAGTTGTGTGCAAAGCCATTTATCTCTAGAAAAAGACATGCCCAGGAGGGGAAAAAAAAAAAAAAAAGAAAAAAGATAAGAGAAGAGAAAAGAAAATAAAACCCAGAAGTACAAAGTCTCTTTTCAAAAGTCTTTCTCCATTTATTGATCATTCTGTTTGGGCTGGGTTAGGAGACTTACCTGATGCCTTCCTGGTGCTTTTTGAGGGTGAAGCAACTACTGGCAGCCCATCCTGTGTAAAATCATACAGAATGCAATACAAGAAAGTAAACTGAAGAACTGCTGGCCCTCAATCCTCCCCTTCCACACAACAAATCCCAAATGAGGCAAGTCCTTAATGAAAGCCCCAGATGACCATTAAATTCAAAGATAAGCTCTTCAGTCAGTTCAGAACACGAAAGCAGAGTTGGCCTTGACATAAGCAAGATGTGTCAGAAAGTCTGCTCAGGATGCTGTGGACTCATCTTTTGACTGGCCATACAATATTGTCAGAGTTACATAATCTGTATCCATTTCAACATTCTGCATAGACAACTGGATGGGAATTCTCTGAAAGGACAGTGCCAGCTTCTCTTAAGCTCCTGCTCTCTGCTTTCAGTCTCTTAACTATTAAAGCCAGACAGCACATTCACCAAGAGCCCCCCAAATCCAGAACTGGTAGGTGAGTTTCTCAGCATCCTTAAAATAGCAATAGGTGCTTCATGCACTTAAGTTTAGAAAAAGATTTTAGACAAGAGAGTGACACAATCAAATCTCTCCATGGAGCCAGTCAAGGCAGTCCTACACTGTTAATGGGTTTAATGAATTCCAACTGCCTGCTACACAAGCAGAAAGACACAGACCCAGCCTGATGACAACGCTGCTGTTCTGGCTGAACAAATTCTAATTTGATCTTTAAATGACAACCCCATCAATGAATAACAATAAGAAAGGCATAAAGGCAACTATTTTATATCTAACTGTCTGAGAAGCTAATGCTATGGCTCCAGAACACCTCCAAAAAGCTTACTGGAAATCACAACAGTGACCTTGGAAACTGTTAAGCCCAGAGACAGAGGACTTTTTGATACAATGAGGTTGATAACATTATGCAATGTCTGTGCAGAAAAAGGACAAATCTAATACCCCAGTATACGGTTTTCTGACTATTTACAAACTTCCACACTACAAGGTGGAAGCTTCCACACTACAAGGTGGAAGCTTCCACACTACAAGGTGGAAGCTTCCACACTACAAGGTGGAAGCTTCCACACTACAAGGTGGAAGCTTCCACACTACAAGGTGGAAGCTTCCACACTACAAGGTGGAAGCTTCCACCCTTGCTTTCTTCCAGGAATAGTTCATTTATGTACTCCTTTACCTCCCCCTGCTAAGTTTTAAGAACTCCTCAGTTTCAATTAAGACCTCCAACACACCTGCACATGTATTTATTTTCATTCAGGTTTGTTGCCCACTTCCATACAGTCAAAAGCCTGTAGCTCACTAATCTTCAGAGAGGTCCAGATAACCTGCTGCTGAACCCCACCTCTCCCAACAAAAGCACTCCTTTTCCACCCCAGCATTTCACAGATACTTTATCTCTCTGGTGTTCCAAGATTACTGTTTCAAAGGCTGGGCTACAGCAATTCTTTACAGCCAGGGGAGGGATGAAGGGCAGGCAAGGCCACTTTGAGGTTGGTGAACACTTACATACAATGAAATGCAAGGAGAGGCCTACAGCTTGCATAATCAGCAGCTTGTGCTAACTGCTTTGAAATCAGTCAGGATTTCCCTCACCATGTCAACAGCTCCAGGATTCCAAAATACTCATGAAAACCTGGAAGTGTTTCCATGTTTCCCTTTATCTTGCATTATTCTAAGGAAAAGTCTTTAAAGACTACTTTGGAGAAGGGCTGACATAAGGGACACTTTCTAGACTTACTGGCTCATTCAGTTCAGGGGAGCAAACTTCTGAAGCAACTGAGGGAATTTCAGTGCTCTTTTCCTCCTCATAGGCTGTAGCAAATGTCTTGGACACCGTGGAAGAACTGTCTTGAGAATCACAAAACGAAGCCTCTGAAACTACTTCATGGTAGTGTTTGTACTTCTCAAAGGCTATTGGAATTTTGTCTTCTAGAAGTGGAAAAAAAAAAACAAGAAAGTAAGAAAAATTATAGCAGCATTGGAAAACTGTTCTTGATTTTTTTTTTTTTTTTTTTTTTTTTTGGTATCTTGGTCACATTTCAGTAGAAGCAGAAAGAGGTTTCTTGTGCTTCAACAGGCAGCTGCACAGGAAACTAAGAAGCTCTTGACCATAAATGATCTCTAAACAAATCCAAACTGCTCACCTAGCAGTTCCACCTCAGACACTATTCATGTAAAATTTTGCCAACTGAGAATGTAATGAAAGTCCAAAGGCAAAGAGAATTCTCTTTAGAGAATAAACTCTTATGCAACACTTAAGTTCACTTTATCAACACTCAAAACATACTAAGTGCTTATTACATTGTTGGGCTTTAAAGTGGTAAAATCTGTGTCTGATTTATGAAGCCTATCATTAACTACCAAGTTGAGAGACCTTTCAGATGTTGTGTGTTAGAGATTTCTTTTGACCAATCACGCTCTAAATACAGAGTTCCAACTATCCAGTCCTAAACAAGGAGATGTCCAACAGCATTTCTTGTGGTTATTTATTTCAAGCCTGCCATTTCTCCACTAGTGCTGCACAAATGGAGTTTCCAAGATTCACATCACTGACTTTTACATCAGCAAACCTTGGCAGAAAAGTCTAACCCCAGGCACAAAAAGGTTAAGCAATTCTGTGATCCTTCTTTCTTTGCTCTCTGCCGTTACCTGAGCCAAGCGGAGTGCTGACGCTGGTCGGTGCATGACTCACTCTGGGAGTTCTGCAGTCCAGATCCCTGTGATAGTTCTGCTCAGAGTGGATACTTGACAATTCCTGAATATCTGTCACTGATCTGAAGTATTGGAAGATGTTCTGACAGTTAGCATAGCAATAGCCACTTCTTACACTTGGGACTCACTAAGTTCCGCTTGAGGGTCTTTACATTTTCATTTTGTTCAATCTCATCCAACTTTCCAGAAGAAAAAGAGACATTCCCTTTGAAAACTTCCCACAGAATTTTTGGAAGGTTAAAGATCACCATTTTCAATAACCTTGCAGAGACACAAATGGTTGATTATTTCCCTTCCTTTAGAGAATTTCTTAGTATGAATAATTCTGCTATAAAAGCAAGCTCTGGAAACTGCCTCTGAGAAAGGGCAAAACCTTCAGATATGAACCATTAGGTAGAAAACGCTCTCCAAAGCCAAGGGAGGATCCCAAGGTTTAACAGAAATCCATGGCTGGACTCGCTGGCCTTAAGAGGTCTTTCCCAACTGAAACAATTCTCTGAGCCTAAACTTGATTTAGCTGCCTACTAATGATTTACTTTTGGAAGTGATTTTATTTCTTCTGTGCAGTGCAGCCAGAAGAAAGAAGGAATCCCAGCACTTCAATGAGAAGCAGCACAGCCAGATTCACACTAAGTTAATTACTTACAACAGCATTTCAAGCTAAGGACAACTGTAAGTGATAACTCTTTTATACTAATTGCCCAACATATCAAGAGAAAATATCCTCCCAATATTTCTGAGGTTTTCTCTCAGCTTTCATCTGTTTCATCTTGGTTTGCATCAATATAAAACTTTCACCATGATAATGCCCAACTTGCTGGAGTTTGGCTATAAAATGGCCTGTGGCTCTTACACATCCTGTTCTTTGCATTCTTCCTGTGGCTCCCATAGTGTCACTTCTTGTGCTGCTTCAACACTACAGTGAGGGAAAAAAAGGTCACATTCATTCATCCTGTCAGAGGATAAAGAAATATATATACATGAATATATGTATTTTAGTTTCCTGTCTCAGAAAGTTTAAAGGACTACCTTCTCCCTGGGGCAGACTGCAGCTTCTAAAAAGTTTTTGCTTATAAAAAGGTTTTGCATAAAACCTTAGAGGATGGAGTGTGCTAGGAGAGAAACAGCATTTTAAACACATGGGTTTGCATCCAGCAAGGAGGAAACTTCTAATTGCCCTGCAGTTTCAGAACAAAAGTGAGAGTGAAGTAACTCTGTCCATACACACAGCTTTCTCTTGCTTTCATTGGTCTGCATTGCAAGCTTTCCTCTCAAACTGTAACAACCCCGTTCAAGGTCAAAGAGGATTAGTCAGAGGGTCAGAGCTACAGTTCTCCCTCCTGCTGGTCGCAGTTCTATTCCGAGGTGAAGGGTGCAACCAAAACAATCTTTACTTTTCACTTTAAGGCCTAACGCTTTTCCTCCAGTGGAGCGGAGAGAGTCCAACGCTGACAGACAAGTAAAAGCTGCTCTCACTCCCACACTCTGAGAAAGTGAGCAGTTGCTAACTCTGGAGTAACACAAGGCAGGCTGAGCCACAGGGAGGCCAGGAGCTTTCAAGAAGTCTTGAAAGCTACTGCTGAAAGACCATCAGGATAGGGACTGTTTCTCTTGAAGCGGAAGTAGCCCTTGCGGCATGGGGTGGTGACTCTGGCCAACATCTCCGCACATTAATGGAATATAAAACTTACAAAAATACTGGATAGAAACACCTCATGTTTGACAGATGAGACTGCAAGTCTCCAAGCATGGCCTAATGTTATCTGCAGGCAAGATACAGTGAGTGTACTTCCATTGGACTGTTCCCACAGGAGGGGAAAAGAAACCACTTGAGTTCCAAAACCAAAGCACAACGAATTTAAAACAGATGACTGAAGCCTTAATATGAATTATTTTTGCTCTGCTTAAGACTGACATTTATCAGTGTAAAAGGAATTTTAATATATACATGACTTAATTTTCCTATTTTAGTTCCCTCATGAAGCCAAAAACAAAGCCCCAAAATTGCACACTATAAAAGAGAAAAACCCCTGAGACTTTTGACTCCTTTTAGTATTTTCTCGGTAAGGAACTACGCTATGTAGATAATGATTAAAAAAAACCACCACTGGCATCTTATTTGAATATTTTATATATACAAGCAGAATCAATAGAGAGCACAGTTTATAACCTCATTTATGCTTGAAGTAACAATGAGCAGAAGTGTATCTACCTGGCTACAGGCATATGGCTAAGTTGATTCACTCCCAGCGCGTTGCTGCCGGAGTTCTGCGCCGCTGCGCTGCAGGACAGGATTTTTCCTCCTGAATACAAATGACAAATGTTCCCTGTTATTGGGTTTTGCAAGTACAAAAAGAAAGCACCACAACTCATTGAACAGGAAATTGCAACTTTATTAAATTTTTTAGTTCTTGTGACCTTTTGTTGTTGGCAAGAGACAAATGTGTTTTAAAGATGCGTTTTCATAAACATACCACAGCTGCCAGCCAGTCAACCACTGAAGCACTGGGGAATATCCCAACATTTACAGATCTGAGCTAAGAGAAGCAACAGACTACAAAAACAACAACCATCCTTCCATTATTCTGCACACAAACCATGTCAGCTCTTAGGGTTTTGAAGCTGGAGATCCTTCCAGCAGTAAGAATATTAATGTGTAAATATGACTCTAATTCAGTTTCCAGCACCACGAGAAGTTGCATAAAATGCTTAGCCCTAGGGTAAAACAAAACAAAAAAAAAAGGTTGTAAACCAGTTTTTGTTTTGTTTGTTTGGGTGGGGGCTTTGTTGTTTTTCAATGTACATAATTTAAAAGTTATGTAGTTGCTGAAAAACAGGCAGTACATAATCACCATGCTCAGCAGTATTTCAGTGAGTGCAATGCTCAAATCTCCTCTTCCCAAATCCTGAGTACCCTTACCTCTCACTGAAATAATGAGGAAGAAGAGATCAAGTGAACCCAAGGAATCAAGCTCCAGGCTTCTGACAGGACTGCTGCTGACAAAAGTGTTGTGCAACAAGATTCTGCCTCCCTGATTCAAAAACATCTTCAAAAGAAAGAGCACATTACCTGAACCCTGAGCACCTGCATCTTCAGGCAGCTGTTTCCACAAAAATCCTTCACGAGCATCTTCTAATTTGTCCTCGGCCTCTGAGCTCTAAAGGGGAGGAAAAAGGAAGAGAATTTAATTTCTCTCAAGCAAGCTGTGAGTAGAGCAACTCTCACAGGATGATATCAAGAATAATCAGAATACAGGGACAAACTTCAAGAGCTTTTCTTCAGCAACCAGCATGGATCTGGATTGAATAGTTCATACATTGGCTCTGAATCTTCCGGAGATGAGGATTGTTTTAACGCTACTGAGGACTGTAATTGATTATGCTGTGAAGGAAAGGCTGAGATTATCAACTGCCTAAAACTTCTCACCCACAGATTATAAAATTACCTAGTAAAGGAATTAAGAAAACATGCCCCATGTGCTTTGGGACTCTTATGGGGTTTATTTGTTGGTGGGTTTTGTTGTTGTTTGTATTGGGGTTTTTTTTTTTGTTTGTTTGGGGTTTATGGTTTTTTTAGTTTGGTTTGATTTAGTTTTGGGTTGCTGGTTGGTTGGGTTTTCTGTTGGTTGGGTTTGTGCTTTAACAGAAACAAGGTTAGGATTTTCTTAGTTTCAAATGAATCTTTGTAGATATTATTTCTAAAGAAAATACTAAAACCTGCTGTTCTCCCATTCTCTACAGCTCTTCTTCAAATCAAATGGGAGCATAATGAAACCACATTGAGTAACTTACATCCAGAGGTCCCAACAGAGCCTCCACTCCTGCCTTCTCTGTTATTTTTACTGCTAGATCTGAGCTTCCCTGGGCAGCAGTAGGAAGGAAATAATCAGGAGTTGAGAATTCTTCAGACACATCAGAAGATGAATTAAAGGAACAATGTAATTCCCTTGAATGCCCCTGTGAAAGACATCATCATTTGAGATGCTTTCCCCACTATTAAACAAAAGCATTTCAGTCAATAATGCTAAACAACACTGCATCAAACTGGAATTATATTTGATTTGATCACTCTGAGTTTCAGCCTCCTACTCCTTCCATAACCCTGATGGCTTACAGAACCAAACAAAACAAAGAGGGGGGGAAGCAGAGGGCTTGTTAGATCACAGCTGAAAAGATCAGCTGTCTTGGTAGATAAGTGTGCAAGGCTGAACTGTTTTGGAGATAATTAGCTGCCACTAGATTTCTTGGATTCCTATATTTACTCTAGAGAGATTTTCAGTTTGTTGAGGAAGGACTGAATCCTTAGGAATGGCTATTCCAGACTCTGCTTCCTCATCCTGTGATGGCGACCAGCAACTTCTCCCTAGGATGTCAGAACAGAACAAAATTATTAGGCATGAAATAATAGCACTGATGGAATATCAATGAGAGCAGACAGTAAAACTAGATTGTCAGGAACATGGAGAAATAATGACATTTAAATGCTCACATTGTTAATCTAGGCATGTGACACTTTCCTTGTTCCTTTATCCATAGCTATTATAAAAAGCAGTACCCACTGTGCTGCTACAGAAAAAGCATCTCTGTAGTCCAGCTGAAAGAAAGGGAGGGTTGAAAGCATGCTGGTGGATTTGAAAGCTTTGAGTCTCCCCCACTGACACACAGTAATCAAGCATGATGAAGGGTCTCCAAGCTCACTGGACATTAACTCCACCTATTAACATGTAATATTCATCCTAGTCTATTATTTGTGTTCACCAATGACTGAATGACTGCCCTGCTTTGGGGCCAAGGCTCTGGAAGGTAAAACTGACAACTGCTGTAACAAAATGACAGAAGCTGAAATCTGCAGGGAGATGGAGACAGACATAAAGAGAAAAGATTGGGTTTTGGCTTTCAACCTTACCTCCAGAACTTCTAAATGTAGACTCTAAATCACTCTCCTCAGATTCAGATCTATCCTCACTGCTCAGATTCCAAGGCTCAGCATTACCACCTGTCTGCCACCTATGTCTTTCTTGGCCTTGACTTTTTTGGCATCTAACAGTGACATGTTGAAAGGCTTCCTTTACACTCTCTGCTTCACTTTCAGATGCACATTCACTGGCTGAATACGGAGAGCCAAGTTCTAGTTGTCCTGAGGCCACTCTTCTGGCCATTTGCTTTACTTCAGCTACACAAAAAGAACAAAATTACCAATTCACACAACAGAGCCTGGACTGTCAAAGCATTCCTCTGTCTCATTGAGTCTGCAGACTTTGAAATGCTAAAATTAGAGCCTGTAAATCCCTTCATCATGAAAAGAGCTAAACACATCCTTCCATTTTAAGGGAAGTTTAAAACCTGCATAAATTGCTATGGACAAGTCTTTACAGGAGCAATTTCTGTCAGCTGGCATTCTCCATTATTCATGCCTGTGCTGCCATCCACTGGTCACTGCCACACCACCCTTTCTAAATTCCTGTGCTGTCTCTCCCTTACATCCTCCACAACAGGGCTAGAAATTCCTTGAGCTATTTTATAATCAAACCATCCTAATGTGCTTGTGATTATTTTGTACCCCAAATGTGCAAGACACAGGATCCCACACATTTGGTTTCTATCCAAGAGCAGCCCAATGGAGCTTCAGCAATTAAGGCACACAGCCCTTCCTTAACTAACAAAATGTGTGAGGTTTCAGTGCACTGCACTGCAGTAAGCCTTGCTGGCATTCGTACTAAACAGTGATTTACTTACTCCTCCATTTTGATTGCATCATCCTTCTCTCCTCACTTATTTTTGCACTGTGAATTTCAGATCCTGACCTTGCATGGCACCTGTAACAAATGGGGATGAAATGCACCAAACTGTTAATGCACAAGAGTAATAAGTATTCCCCAGTCAGTAAAAGGCTAGAAGTTGTTTTGAAGTTAACTAAAAGGCTTGTGCAAGTACATGTTCTAAGAACCCAGCAGAATGGGAAGATTAAGTCCCCAACAGCTTGGAAAGCACAGACAGATCTCTAGGGCTACTATGGCTGAACCAGAGAAGCTGTGTATTAAATCTAGATCTGAAAAGCTGTTGACTGCCTTCAGAAGGTGTAGCTACATAAACACCAACAGACAATGGATGCTGTGTAGATGTGGTTTGTTGGGTGATCAGTGGACAGCTGAAGATAGTCATGAGTTCAGATTTGGATAACAACAATTCTACCACAACTTGAGTTCCATCTAGAGTTCATTAACTGACCACCTAAGTATGTCAGCACCTGACAGATTTGTCTTCTAACCAAGCACATCCTATGCCAATAGGTCTTTACTGATCCAACTTGAATCAGCTGAAACATTGCTGCAGTCTCCCCAACTGATTCGACCCAAACACTGAAGGAGGTGCCTGTCCTCATCTTCTCAGCTAACAAGATGTATGCATTTGCCTAAGTTTTGCAGAGTACTTTTAAGATGTACCTTCCACCCACACTTAGAAATACAAAGGGACAACACTGAAAGGCACAGCAAACATAATGAAGTTACATATGCTCTGCTGTCACTGGGTTTGGCAAGGCTGTTCTACTCCCACAGCCCCTAACATAGGTCCTGGTACCACATCAAAGTATTTCTGATAGTTAAATGAGGCTGAGCAGAAAAAAAGAGCCACCTAAGGGTGGTTGGACAGTTATTAGACTGCCCTCATTATGCACTGCTGCCATTTTGGATCACTGATGTCCACCAGAGTAACATCTAGAACCTGTCTGAAGAGCCCCCTCTGTAAAAGTAAGTCCCTGTCACAGCAGACACCCAACCAGCTCTGCAGCTGGCTGCCTCACAGCAGGGTCCCAACCATGCCATATGGCTTCTGACTTACTGCAAAAAACACTAAATGCCATCCTCAGTCCTGGATGGGGCAACTTTTGACAGTGGCTGTGCCTCAATGAACCTGCTAGAATGAACTCTCCTGTGAATATGCTCAGAACTCACCACCTCTCTTCTTCACTTCCATTTGCTGCAGAATGTGAATCACCTCCTCTCTGACACTGCAAGTTCAACTTTCTTTTGCATCTTACAGATACATGTGGGAATAAATGCTGAAATGAGTCCAACAAGCCATGATTCAGCACACATCAGGCATGTTGGTAATTACTAGCTGAACTGTCTATGAGATACACTAGGAACTGGACAAGTAGAGTTTATTCCCTAGGTTACATTTTAGTAGCAGTGCTCATGAGAAAGGATAACTCCAGGCCTTGCCTAGGTAAATCTCTGCCCTACATTAACAGAAGTTTCAGATGTATGGAGGCAGACACTCAGAACATTGCTCCCAGGGCAATGAGTAGCCCTCAATGACTCAAGATTATTCCTACAGCAAATCAATACATTAATTTCTCTCTTTCTCTTTGGGCTAAGCATGTCAAATGGTTGTAATTAATAATGAAAATTATCTAGAAGCCCTTAGTAATGGCAGCCTATACCTCCATAACTAAGTACACCAATGCCTTTCTCCACTCACCCTTTTCTCTGACAGTCCTATCTCCACTTTAGTACAGGAGTTTATTCCCTCCTCAGCCACTGGACTAGTATTTTGTTGGGAGGGAAGGGAAGAAAGAAGACATAATACTACAGCACTGCTGAGCTGACTGCTGTCATTCCTATATATTATGTATATGATATCCACCTGCATTTTAAAAGGCAAATTCATCTCTCCTCTTGGACCCCATCCATAACTACATCTCTTTACCTACTAAGGAAGTGATAAACACAGCCCCCTTACACCACACTTTACCTCATGGTTTAGACTCATTTGATCATCCAGGCTTTCCACCACACTGAAGCTGAGATCATGATGGTTTTCATTTTTATTCTTCTTTATTTGATGCAAGCACTCCCACTCCTCTTCTGGAATGGCCTCAATTTCCTTTGCTGTCTTTGAAGCAGCCTGCCAACTGTTTCCACCCCATGATGCTCCTTGTGCCTGACGTGCTATTAATGCTGATATACAGACACTGGAGGGTGGACCTATAGCCTTCCATAAAAGAGGATTATCTCTAGAAAAAGGATAATTGGTGCTTTGAGAAGTGCCATCAGATCTATTCCAGTGTGTTTCCTGAAGCAGCTTCTTTTGCTTTCTAGTGGCTTCCTCTCTATCCAGTTTCTCCTGTGCTCTGCACAAGGAATCTGATGCTTCCTGCAGCATGCTCTGGCCAATCTTTAGGTCAAGGACGCATTTGCTGAGGTACTGGTCAGTAGGGGATGTGCTAGTCATGGTTCTTCTCCCAGCACCTCTGCTCACCTGTGCCAGCATGGACAGGTCAGAGGCTTCACTCATCCCCTCCTCCTCTTCTGTCATGTACTCTGTACTCAATTCTGGAAAGCCTTCTTCCTCATAAGCTGGCTTTTCCTCACAGTGCCTCTCGGGAGATGCAGGATGATCCTCTTCCTTTTGCTGCCTTTTTCCATCTTTAGTTGTTTGACCTGATCCAGCTACTTCTTCCAGTATTTCTTCTTGAAGTTCAGAAAAACTGGCAAATATTTCATTGATTTCAAAGCTGCAGAGGCTGTCATCCACATCACTGACACTGAGGGTCACCTCGAGTTCAGAAGGTGCATCACAGATTTTGTCTTGTCCAACAGGCTGTAGACTGGTGAATGCCTCTTGGTCCACTAAGGCACCATTCTCCTCAGCAGAAAGGGAGTATCTTGGGGCAGTAAAGCTGTCTGGAAAATTCCATTTTGAGTGTTAAGTCACTTCTCCAGATGTCCATTAGAACACACTGTTTTCATGCATTTAGGAGGCAACATCTTTTAGAGATTACATGAGCAGCATCTAACACCTCTGCTGAAAATAGTGCCTCAACTTCAACCAACCAGACTTACCATCTTGAGCTCACCTTAGCAGTCAGAGAGGCAGCCAGAATCCAAAGCTAACTGCTTTCCCTTTTTGAACTACATCATGCTCACATTTTAGTTATTTTTACAGACCTTTATGGGCTGCAGAATGTGCTAAGTGAAGGACACAGGACATCTTGCTAGAAGAAACTTACCAGCCTCAGCTGTCTCCTTTTCCTGTAGTTCCTGCATTGTCTTCTGGTAGTTAAAAGCTGAAGCCAAGCAGATGTTCACATCTGCAAAAACAGCACGTCCTTGTGCTGACAGCTCACCAGCACAACCAGTTTGAGACTTAGCTATGTCCTGTGACACAAAAAATGCAATAAAAGACAACTACAATTGACAGTTCAGTGTCTCAGCTTTCTCTTTTAAGGTGGTTTGCCCCAACAATCAGAAAAAGACACTCAGTGTTTCAACTGTCTCCCACCTAGATTTAAGCTAAACAGCTTAATTCAGAATGGACAGAAAACTCTGCAATATTCAATACAGGAAAGGTTTCAATCCTGGAAGTCACCTTTAGGTCATTTTTCATCATATACTGAATGTCCTGAAGGTTCATGGAGCGATTCCTCTGTCTAGGCTCCAGCCCTGACTTGGTGATATCATAATAGGGCATAGGAAGTCTGACATCTGCTTCTAATTGGTGTCCTGTAATGATCAGCTGTTTAATAACTGAGCCTTCAAAGCCTTTCCATGGAGGGGTCTCTGCAGGACATAAATACAGAGTTTGTCACAAGCTGTCTGTCAAAGTTAATGAAAATAAGGGAAAAAAGGAATTAAAAAAAAAAAAAGAAAAAAGGGAAAAGAACCAAAGGCACTGAAGCATTATTGGACATCCTCTGATTTACAACCACACAAACACTCAGTCCAGTCTGGCATCTCCTCTCTATCTTACTGCAACACTGGATGCTTTAAAAGGAGCTGACAGCAATCTCCCAAGGACAGTTACACTGCAAATCACACTCTGGATTCTTTATTACCAAGTAGCCAACAGAAAGTGTAATTTTCAGGGTAATAGTTTAACCCATTTCACCATGAAGCAATCAAAGTCAGTACATAAGACATGACATTATCTGAGCAGATGAAAGCTGCACAGGCTTGTTCTGTGTTTTGTGAAGTTAGTTGAATGTGCTGTTGTCCTCTTATGAAGAAGAAAGATAACCAGCAGGAAAACACCATACCCAAAATTGTACCTGTCTAACACCAGCATGAACCTCATCCTCAAGTTAAGCAATCTGAAGGTTTCTGATTAGATGTTACAAAAATTTCCAGGAGCCTTTGCTACTGTCATCAACTTTTGGGTTCCTTTCCCAAGTTAACTCTGTATGAGCCATCACAGTAAGGTTTTACAGGCACACAGAGGATTTAAACAGACACTGTGGCTTCACAGTCCACACTGCAAACATTCAGTGGACCACCCTTGTGACTACAGCCCAAACCCACAGGTGTACCTGTCAAGGCTTCCTGCATTACCACACAGAAGCTGTAAATATCTGATTTGACTGTGACAACTTTTTCAAGGATTACTTCAGGAGAGCACCACCTGTACAGCTGGACTGGGACAGGAACACGTGTCAGATCACTGTGTGCTCCACCATCTTTGCTACACAAAGAGAAAGAAGCTGTGAGTTGGGACACAGAGCACAGGAAACCAGAAGGCTATCTCTTCTGGAACTGAACACCTCAGTCTGTTATATCTGTCTTTCTAAAGTTTAAATACCTTAAAGAATCCAGAATACACTTGCAAGAAGTGTAACATAAATATAGAAGTGTAATATTTTCACACCGATGAATGTATTTTGGCACATTACAGAAAAAAAAAACCAAAAAACTAACTCCTTTAACAAGTTTACACTCAAAAGGGAATCTGAGAAAGCTGAAAAAATCCCAGCAGTAATTTTACAAGCAGTCCTCTAGCTCTGGCAAGTGTTCTCTGACCAGAGACAAAAGACAAGAAGGTGCTACCTAGATTGTCAACACTTACTCTGCAATATGGAAGTATGCCTAGGAGATAACTTCCTCTTCACGTCTAACGAGTTTTTGTTAGCCAAGAAATTGTCACACTATATTCACAAATGGAGTTTGCAAGGAGGTTGAGGAAGCATCTTTGCACCTTTCAGGATATAACCATCAGTAATTTTTTCTTTATTATCAACTTTGCTCTCCTTTACAGTCTAATCAGTCATATATTCCCTTTCTAATCAGACTGTGCTACAGGAAAGAAGTGAAAATTGTATAAAAGTACTCATTTACCAAGATGAAATTACTGGTGTCCCACATAAGAGAAGTACTGTTTTTGTCAGTGGTGGCAGTTAATTACTACCAGTTCAATGAGGTGTGGAATCTTCAATCATTTTAGGTAATCCTCCATAAGCACAACTTCAGCGTAACAAGAGGGGACTTAAATTATTTCCAGGCCAGCAACAGAATTAGTGAATCAAAGAAGAATTTAATCTCTGTTCCAGAAGATTAGGTTCTGTTTCTCTGTGATGGTACTTCTATGCTCTAGTAAAAAGCTCCCTCTCTAGTTTCCATTTTCAGATAGTTATAGAAACTAAGTCCATCCAAAACTTGCTGCGCTGCCTGTGACAAAGTTAACCTCTCAGAGCAGTAATAAATTGGGAGTTCCTCACTCCCATAACTCTGCCTGACTCAGAGGCAGGAACCTCCAGCCATCAAGAGAGGTGTTTGGGCAAAATTTAACACTGCATTCAACTTGAGTTGTCTCTGTCCCTTTCACAGGAGCAGTGAGGAAGTTCTTTACCTCTCTATCATGTACTCCAAGTTGCAGAGCTTTGCCTCCCCAGAAGAAACCACCTGAACAGCATAGGAGGTCAGTGAGCGGTGGATAAATCCACGGGAGTGCAGGAAGCGCAAAGCGTCGCTGATTTGAAGCAGCACATGCAAAATTGTCTCCATGTGCAGCACTGGGAACTCTGTACGCTGGAAGAAAGGACCAAAACACCCAGAGGTACCAAATCTGCACTGCAGGTCCTTAAGGTTTGATGTAGGGAATGTTGCTATTGTACAAAAAAAAGTCAGTATGATACAAACTGTAGCGTGAAAATATTCAAGGGCAAAAGCTTGCCTCGCCACGTTTGCAGCATAGAAACACCTGCAGCAGATCAAAAGTTGAGTAGAATTTAACAGCAGCCTTTTAAAAACTGACAGCAAACAAGGAAAACAAAGGAACTGCACCACAAATTACCTAAAGTATCTGCCAGTGACAAACTGCACCAGCTCACACCGAGTATCTGATGTCATGCAAACCTGGATACACAGGCTGATAATTGTGCATTGCCCTTTGAGTAAAGATGGCAGAAGCAGTCCCTGAATTTCTTCTCAATTAATTACTGTGAAAACTCCAAGCACTGCAATTACCCTTTCGTGAAGGATGCTGTACAGAGAGCCAAAGTTAACCCTTTCATACACTAAACGGGTTTTCTCCAAGTCACTAGACAGACAGACAGACATCAGCTGCAGCAGATGAGGATGACGGAGTTTACTGCAAAGGGAGAGGAAAAGAAAGTACACTGTAAGGTAAACCTCAGACTGGAAGAGTCCTGGCCTGGCCTTTTAAGTGTTTTTAATCCACACAACGTGAATGCTTCTAACTTGTTCTTAAATACCCACATTTTGAAAAGACTCATAGGTCAGGAGGCATTCAGGAAACAGTGCTTACTGTCACAGCTAGGAGTCTAGAAACAAACCATCCGAGCCACGTGCACTGAAATATTTATCCAGGCCTACAAGGAGAGAGCATCACCACCTCCTGTATCACCCACTGGGGAGCAAGTGCGGTGTAAGAGACAGGAAAGACACATCTGTGTTTCATCTGAAGAGGAAGTGTCACCACAGCCTAACAGTCCTCCCAAGGTTAATCACATTTCCTCCCATCACTGGAGACACTCAAACCCCAGGGGCACTTGTAGCTACTGCACATTCTTTCTTACCTACTGTGCTCCTGCTCTGCAATGAGAAGATCAGCTAAACGCAGTTTACTGCAGTTCTGATGGGGCTCAAAGCTGAGTTCTTTCACTGTAACTCTGCTGCCTCCCCACATCAAGCTACAAGGAGAAGAAGAGGAATTTCTATAGGATGCTGTCTGCAGTATTTTTTTCCCCCCCAGTTATAGTATAACTTCAAATCATTTTGTAATTCTGAAACGCTCTGATGCTGTCTTCTACTGACCCCATGAGTACCTAAAGAAGAGACTAATCAGTAGACCAATTGCAGTCAGAAAGCAGTGGGTGAATACAGAATAGGCAAGGAAAACTAGCCAAACAGAGCATCTGATACAACAACTTGCTAGTAAATAAATATCTCTTAGTAAAGAGATACACACTAGGTGGGACTACAATCGCTTACGATTGCACTTACTTTGTCATCATCATGTATGGTCCAACATGGTAAGAAAATGCTGCTTCATCATCTGCCTGAACCACATCCTTTTCTCCAATAATAGGGAGAGATGCCAGGTACCCCAGATGACCACTGCCTGCAAGATAAAACTGAGACCAGAGCAAGGTATAACCAAAAGGAAGATGCAACAGTTCCCAAGATCTGTCACATGTCACAAACTCACTAACAACAGGAGTGTGACCGCTGCAATGGGAACATGAGCCAAGGCATCAGATTATCTCTGTCAAAAGCTTCATTTTCTAGAGAAGCTAAAACAGGGCAAGCAGACAGAGCCATTAACAACTCTCCCAGGTGACATTTAACAAGGGACCTTCTATTGCCTGTTCCAGAATGGCTTCCTCTGGCAGGGCAGACTAATGACTGGAGGCCTGACTATTTAGGCTCCCCACCACTTCAACAGAAATAAGAATGCACTGCAAGTTAAAAATAACACAGGCAGGGTAATTACTGTGAAGAATATGTGGCTGAAAAACTGTATTACCACCATTAGAAAACCATTCTCCATAGTACCTTACCTTCCCAAAACCAAAGCTGTAAATGTCCTTGGTTGCACTGGCTCCACTTTTTAGAAATTTACCCAGAGGACTGTCAGCATTTCTAAGTAACAAAAACATAAGTAATAAGGGTAACTAATGAGCAAATACAGAACAAAAAAAAAAAAAAAAAAAAAAAAAAAAAAAGAGAAAAACACAGAGAGTCTGCACGAGCCACATCTTTTCAATGCTGCATCTGACTAGTGCCACACAAAAGGTGTCATGTGGATGACCTTCCAAATCATTGTGCAACTCATTAAAATGTGATAGATACACCATTATGAGACATGTGATTAAAGCAACACAGCCCAGCTGAATTACATATACACACACATACAAATACAGGCATCCTGTATTGCTTACTGGTCACAAGCCTGTACTTTTCTCAACACAGATCGGACCCAAAAGCTCTTGGAACGGTTGGAAACACACTCCTAAAGATTTGCAGTGACTCTAAATGGTCAAGAAGCAAACTATTTCATGTTACCATCTTTTTAATATTATTAAAATCCAGTATTTCATATTGCTGATTTCAGGAGTATCTCTCAATATGTGGATATTTACAAATATCAAGTCTCTATCTGGAATTTTCACCACAGAAATAAACACCTAACACACACTGGGTTTAAACCTGATATGGACAAGGAGATGTGAATTTAAAGATAATGGAATATGGAAGCAAAACTCTTCATATCTCAGTTCTTCAGTACCTGAGAAGATACTCTTACCCCTGAACAAGGCCACCAAACCTAGATGGACAGTAGACCAGAGCTTCTGATGAGCCAACCTTCCTGAGTAGATCAGAGGGAAAATTTTGAATGGCAGCCTGCATGTGGAGTGTGCAACGCTGTATAAATTCCAGCATCTATGGAGGAGGAGGAGAAGAGAAGGAAAAAAAAAAAAAAAAAAAAAAAGTAGTAACAAAATTACTTCAGAACTGTCAGAGAAACCATTTTTAATTAACAGATCATTACTACTTAAAAAAACCCCAAAAACCTACTTCCCTGCAATACTGAAATAGGTATTTCAAGAAATTAGCAGCTAGACAGAAAAACCTTTAGAACATCAATTACATGAAAATGTTAAGAGAAAGATTACTTCAAACACCAGGTGACAAACTTGCAATTGCAGTATCAAATTTCTGTTTAAGAGGAGCAGTACTCTGAGTTTTAAATATCACAGTCATGAATAAGCCTTCTTGGTACCACATTTTGCCACCATGCTAGTAAAAATCACATCTTTGCTGGCACTGTTCATGCACAGACTGAGATACACTTGAAAACTACTCCTGAACTGCACATAGAAGCAAACAAACTACACACATCAGGGATCCACACCAAATGCCTGTGAGTCTCCTCACTGCACACATTACACATAAAGGTTCCACCAAGCTCCAGACAGACACATCCCTGCATGTCAGCAAAATCTGAATCAAGAGAACTTCAAAGTACCATTACTGCTGTTGAAAAATAATGCTAAATAAATATCTAAGATGTAAAAGCCAAGAATTTCTCCCTGGAATGTGGAACTTTCTTCACTTTAAGATGAAGATGTGATCTAGCACTTATCCCACACACATACCTGAGCACTGCTTTCTTTTCCAGCTGACATAGCCCAGTACTGAGGATTTTTTCCATTTTCATCATGTACTCTCAGATCACCTCCTGCATCCAGCAACTTGCTAAGAATCCACTGATTTCCTGAGAAGGCAGCTGCATGGACTGGGGTGCTCCCATCATAACAACGACTGAGGAACATTAAAGCCAAGTGTTTCAATCTGTGCTTTACTACACTTAACCAGCTGTGCTGCTGGGGTAAAAAGCAGCAATCATGGAATGTTTAGGTGCTCCCAAACAACAACATACACCGTGAAACAAGGGAAAGTAGGTACCTATTTACCTCAGAGGATTTTTGGTTAAAAATAGCAACATGCATCTAAAGCACTTCTTTTACATAAAGTGAATATTGTATATTCCATTGACTAAAACCACCAGAAGATGAAACAGTAATTTCAGCTTAAGGAAAAAAAAAAAAAAAAAAGAGATACTTAACTGATTAGCATCTGAGTGATAATGCAGCAGGACATCCACTATTTTACCCAGACCCAGCAAGGCAGCCACGAAGAGAGAAGTTTGTCCCATGGAATTGACAGCATCGACAAAAACACCTACAGGAAAGAAAAGATGACAAAAGGAGCAAACAGCCTTTATATAATGAAGTTTCCCTTCATGTCATGCACCAAATGTTTTCAAATAAAGGATGTATAAATATCAAAGCATGAATCAGGATGAGCACTAGTAACGCTGAAGAATGTGCCGATACAAAACTAAACTCTCCTAAAGCAGTAATGAAGAGTAGGATAAATAAACTGCTACTTTGGGGAATGTTATTCAAAACAATGAACTTCATTCTGCATCGAATCCTTAGCTCGGAGGGCTATGGATCTGAAACCATTACAGCTCACACTCAACAAAACACGGATCTGATTTTAGAATTATGTTTAAATATCAACCGTTACACCCTCTGATACTAACAAACTTTCAACGCACTTATTGTCACTGCACTGAGCAAGCTGCTCTAGCTGAAGTCGTTGCTCACTGCAGGGCATTTGAAGGGCAGAAGATCGAATAGTGCCTTCCAGTCAAACCATGCCAGTATCTATTCTTAGAACCACGCTTATAAAAAAGGGGGTGGGTCACAAACCACTCAGCCCGTGCTCTCTCCCTCCCGCCTCCGCACAAGGCAGAAGCGGGAACGGTCATCAATGGCGAACGGCCCCTGCACAAGCAGCGCCGCTCGCCCGCTTCGCGCTCAGGAGAGAGCACCTTGCTCCTCCTCGTGGTTTGTGACGCCGATCAGGTGAGATCACTCTCCTCTAGTGACCAACTACAGAAATGATCCCTGAAAGTATAGTCTTAACGTGGGCACTACTGCGACGCGGACCCCACCGCCACGCACCACCCTCTAGCACATGGACACTCCAAGCAGCGGCACGCACCGCGGAGCCCCCGCGACCCCACCCAGCTTCCCCGCGGTGAAAACGGAATCGGAGACCCACGGACGGTCTCCACAACCCACGAGAGCGCGAGGAGGTGGGACAATGGGGACACCTCCGGCATTTGCATGTTCTGCCTGAGAGGACCAATCAGTTTGTCATCAGCCAGGTATGCCACACACCTGCACCCTCTGCCTGGCGGGCACGAAGCCTCCCCCAAGTCCATGCAAACTGTCGCTGGCCTATTCAGCAGAGGACCTAGTGTTAAACCCTGCACAGAAATGGCCATGAACTCCCGAGCCCGTGCTCCCTGCCTCCTGGCCCTCACGCTCACAGCCCAGAATGCCACCCAATCCCGTGCTGCATCAAAAGAAGTGCAGCTAGGGAAGGGTTTCTGCTCCTCTGCCCTGCTGAGAGACCCCCAACTGCAGTGCTGGCTCCAGTTCTGGAGTCCTCAACACAGGAGAAGCACGGACTTGTTGGAGCAGAGCCAGTGAAGGCCATAAAGAATTACCCCCGTGCTGGAACACCTCTACTGTAACGACAGGCTGAGAGAGTTGAGATTGTCCAGGCTCAGAGCAGGCAGCAGGGAGAGCTTCCTGTGGCCTGAGTGCTTAAAGAGGCCGATCTGAAAGCTGGAACAAGACATTTAAGCAGCGCTTGTTGTGACACGAGGAGGGCTGAAGGTCTTAAAGTAAAAGCGGGAGAATAAGCCTAGAGGAAGCAATGTTTGACGCTGAGAATGGTAAGACACTGGCCCTGCTTGCCCAGAAAATTCGTAATTGTCCCAATCATTGGAAGCATTCCAGATCAGGTTGGACGGACCTTTGAGCAAACTGCTCTAGCTGAGGATGTCTCCGGTCACTGCAGGGCATTTGAAGGGCAGAAGATCGAATAGTCCCCTTCCAGTCAAACCATGCCAGCATCTATTCTTAGAACCACGCTTATAAAAAAGGGGGTGGGTCACAAACCACTCAGCCCGTGCTCTCTCCCTCCCGCCTCCGCACAAGGCAGAAGCGGGAACGGTCATCAATGGCGAACGGCCCCTGCACAAGCAGCGCCGCTCGCCCGCTTCGCGCTCAGGAGAGAGCACCTTGCTCCTCCTCGTGGTTTGTGACGCCGATCAGGTGAGATCACTCTCCTCTAGTGACCAACTACAGAAATGATCCCTGAAAGTATAGTCTTAACGTGGGCACTACTGCGACGCGGACCCCACCGCCACGCACTACCCTCTAGCACATGGACACTCCAAGCAGCGGCACGCACCGCGGACCCCCCCCGCGACCCCATCCAGCCCCCGCCGCGGCAGCAGAAGCACCCGCGACCACGGACCTGTGCGACCCTCGGAAGGGCCGCGCGGAGCAGTAACGGTGCTACGCCTTCTCATCTGCCTACTATGTCTCAACAGACCAATCGGATTCTCGTTCTCGAGTAGGCACTCCCCCGCGCCTCCGCCCCGCCCGTAGCTGCTGCGCCGGGATCCTGTCGACCACCGTGGCCGGGGGTAGTCTCCGTTTTGCTGCACAGAGCTCTCGGGCAGCCACAAGCTTTTACAAGCAGCCAGTAGTACAGTGCAAAACGGCGGCTCTAGCACAGCAGACGGCTCTGTTAGCACGACACAGAGCTGCAGCCAGTGCCAGGTTTCTTCTGCAAAATTCCCTGCTCTCACGTGTTTAAAAATCCAAGCGTCACAAGTAGCAATATTTGAACCATAACTTAAGTATTTTGCAACCAGTATTAACCTTATAATCACAGTTAATGAGCACATTTCTAAAGCAGACTTTCAGCGTTTTAGTTTTACATTATTTCAGTTATTTCCTTACAATCCCCTGACAACTAACAGCTTCGTTTTGTATTTATTTTCATCCTTTTTTTTTTTTAATTCGACAATTAGTGCTAGTTACAGAAAAAGCCAATTCTTTTAAAAAAATATATTTTACTAAAAAATTTTAATTGTACAGACACTACACTGTTGTTAACCAAAAAAAAAAAAAAAGGGGAAAAGTAAAACTTTTCTGCCAGCACTTGAGTCTGAACTTAACTTTTACCTTTTTTCAGAAGCCTCTTCACTTTGACGTAGTTCCCTTGCCTGACATACTCATGCAGCTCAGCTTCCAGGGGGCCACCCTTTATACTTCCAAGTTGGACTGGGCAGGGAATTGGAAGTGGGACATAAGCCATCTTCTTTCCACAACAGAACTAGGGAAAGACAAAAAATGGCACGAAGCTACCAAACACCAAAGCTCAAAGCACTTCTTTTTGCCTTCCAAACCTTTAGTATTTGATAGAATCAGCTGTGGTGGTTCTCTCCAGGCACACCCCAAGCTGGACAGTCAAAGCAACTTCTTAGGCTAACAGTGCCTGCTGAGGGAAGGCTTGCCCAGAGACAAACCAAGGGGCTGTCAGGAGTCCCAAAGAGGGAAAGCACGTCCCAAAGCGTGCGAGGGGAGACGTGACAAGGAGGGGACGGGACAAACACCCTTACAGCCTATCAGGTGTGCAGGCAGCTCTGACTAGCCAGAACAAGACAAATCCACCATCGGTCCTGGGTGAGCCGTGCTCAAGTCTCGCACCTTTTGGCCATTCTTTCCCCCCCCTTTTGGCCCTTCTTCCCCCCCCCCCCACGCCCAGTGACCCCTACGCCGGATTCTTTCAACAACCAAACCTCACCAGCCTCGGCGCCGGCGCTTCCCCAACAGCCACCTCACGCGCTCGCATTACCGCGCGGCACAAGGTGCAGCGCATGCGCAGTCATCACCTCCCTCTTCGCGCGCCACGAGGGGCGGGGCCCTCCCGTGGGGGGGGCGGGGCCTGTCGCGGCCTAGAGCGGCGCGGCACGGCGGCGGTGGCGGCTGGGGGGCTGCTGGCGGCATGCAGCGGGACGTGGGCAGCCTGCCGCTGGCCCCCGCGCTGCGGGCTCGTCTCATCGCCGCTGGCTTCCAGACGGCGCAGGAGCTGCTGGAGACCGGCCNTCCCCATAGGCTGTTTACTCCGGTCGCGTCTCCAGTTCGAGCAGGTCTCCCCCGGCAGCCTTTCCCTAAACCTTTCCCTCCCGCGAAAGTTTCTGTAGTAGCTCGTTAGTGAGGACAGGCTTCGAGCAGGGCGCACATAGCTCAATGGTTGATGCATGTTCTGTGGTGTGGGCAGGTGAGGCTGAGCCCTGCTGAAGCGACAGCTCCCCTGAGAAATGTCACTGGGACTTCAGGGGGAGCCTTGAGAAGTGTGCAGAGCAAATACCTAATGACATCACATGTGCCTAAGCATACAATAACCCAAGAAAAATTAAAACAAACAAGCAAACGAGCCAAATTGGTTTCTGAGACAAGATCATAAATGTAAATGGGGCACAGAAAAAGAAGCCTCAGAGGGTTCCATCTCTCCATGCCCTTTCCCCAGCTCTCGATGCTTTAAGCAAAATGAACTTGTATTCTCAGAAAGCTGCTTCTTTCAAGAAACTCGGGTAAGATTTGCACAGGCATTGCAAGAAGTGTGTTATGATATTGATTATCAGTAGTTCCATGATAAGATGTGGTAATAGTTTTGCCTTGAGGACCAAAGTGAAGTAAACTCGACCTGGGCAGAGACACACAGTGATATTTGCAAGTATCTCACCTCTGTTCCTTGGTCTGTATTTCACATCTAGAAATGATGCATAAGGTCCCCAACCCCAGGAGTACCCTGAGAATTTGGAGCACAGTCAGTAGGTGTCACTCACTTACTAGCCTGCGACTGGACTCTTTCACAGGACATCATTTGCTTCAAATGACATTAATGTGGAGTAGCCCATTCAGAGCAGAACATCTGAACTGCTCTGCCAGATCTCATCCATGTCTACCAACAGCAGTGTTGGTTTTTATTTGCAGGTAGCATACTGGCAAGTGAATTCCGAATGCAGGGCAGCATTGCTCTGAGTTCTGTTAAAAATCAGACCAAAATTAGCAACAGAGCTGTATGTCGTTAAAGGATGAACATTCATGTGTCACACTGCAGAATGATCAGGTTCTCTCAAAGAAGTTGAACTCTCTCTTAACACTTTAAATCACTGCTTATAAAAACAAGGTGGTGGTTCATGGTTTTGGCTCTTCTAGAAATTGGGATCTCCAAAGAAGAGGCACTGGAAGCATTGCAGGTTGTGAGGCAGGAATGTCATGGGGATGCAGCAAGGACAACTGGGGCATCAGGCATCACCAGAAAGTGCACAGCACTGGAACTTCTGGAGGAAGAGCAAGCTCAGGGCTTCATCATCACCTTTTGTTCAGCACTAGACAATATTCTGGGAGGTGGTGTGCAGCTAAGGAAAATCACCGAGATCTGCGGAGCACCTGGCGTGGGGAAAACACAGCTCTGGTATTTTATTTGTAGATTACTTTTATGCAACTGAGAATCTCCTTTCTTGGTCTAGTTGCACTATTTTCTTGTTGTCATGGCTTCAGTCTCTGATTCTCCTACAGCACTGTAAATGCAATCATGATAATGGCTGCAATGCAAACTGTTGCCTGTGTTCCTCAGCAGAATTGTCGTTTCAGGAGTGAGCTGGGAGGGGAGAGCTTTGTGATGTGAAGATTTCTCCTTTTTTCTCTTTCTCATGGCAGTATGCAGTTGGCAGTAGACGTTCAGATCCCCGAGTGCTTTGGGGGTGTAGCAGGAGAAGCTGTGTTCATTGACACTGAAGGAAGTTTCATGGTAGACAGAGTAGTGGATATTGCCACTGCCTGTGTGCAGCACTGCCAGCTCATTGCTGAAGCTCACCAAGAAGAAGGTATGTTGCTCAGTCCTTTCTGCCTAGGCTGGGGTCTGGCTGAAGCAAGTGTCTTGTAGGCTGCAGCTTTACACTCAGAAGGTTTCAGCAGCAGTGCTGGCTTGAGGAGTTCTTGCTGCCAGCCTTGTATTCCCACCTGCATCTATTGTGCCCTGAACTGTGTCACTACGTGGAGCCACGCTGCAGACTGAATTATCTACTTTAAGAATCATTCTTTTTCTGTGATGATATGTGAGGGGGTTAGGTATGGGTTTGTTTTGGCATTTGCTGATTTTACCACTTCAGTGATCAAATTTACAGCAAAACCCAGACATGAATCTGTGAGACTGTTACACAGGGGCCTGAAGAACAGCTGGGGGAAGGGAAGAGGAATGGCAGAATCTTAAGGCAGTGTTGCTGCTGAAGCTCTATATTGTCAAATTGTGGCTGGAATTCAGCTTCTTGTAAGGTCAGTGTAGCCAAGTGGCATTTAATAAAGAGCTTTGTTCTATAAGTCTTCAGTGTCTTGAGGATACTGACACAATTTCTGTGTTAGAGTACTTTATGCAGCAAACTTCTGTTTAAACAGAGGTTAAAGGATACCATATTAAATGGGCTACTGCCTGTACTTTAAACAGTGGATGATGAATCGTCACTGTTGTCCTCTGGTGGTGTTCTGGCTTGAAAATGATTTACTGGAAAAGTTCATTCTGCAGAAAGAAATTTTTCACTTTTGGAGCACTCCCTTGGAGGCTCCAGTGTATCTGTGTGCAAATGCTGGGATAGCATCTGCTCACCACCACCTTGACTTTCAAGCCAGATGGAAGGTATGTTTCCCACACGCTTTACCTTGACTTTTCCTGGGGGTTTTGCCGTTGCTATATGTGGAAAGCATAGTTTGGTAGAATGATGAAAGTAGCACTATGCTAGTACACACTTCTGACTCATTTACTCATCTGTTTGTTTGTTCTCAGATCATCTGAAAGCTGTGGAGAGTTTCTCTCTTGAAAGTGTCCTTTCTCACATATATTACTTCCGCTGCCACGACTACATAGAGCTTCTTGCACAGGTCTACCTCCTCCCAGACTTTCTTTCAGAGCATTCAAAGGTAAGGGTTATTGCAGACTTACCAGAAGATAATGCTCTTCTTCACACTAAAGATTTTCCAGGGATATTAATCTGTTACAGTAACAAGAGTAGCACCTTGGTGCCTCATCAGATTGGCAGCGATACATTGGTTGATGCAAATCCTGTTTGCTTCATCATTCCCATCACAGTTACTCTTGAGAGGATTTTGCTACCACTGTTGCCATCACCCTGAACCTCCACTTTGAGGTGAGGGTGCTGGATCTGTCTGTGCTATGTTCCTGTAAGCACAGAGTACTTTTGTGTAGAAGAGAATCTCTGAGCTAGGCATGTGTGTGGTGATCATGACGCAGGGGCAATGGAGGGGCTTTAGTGTCATTTTTTTTTTTGCCCTAGAGGATCAGAAGTATCCTTCATCATCTTGGCATCCAGAAAGTCTCTCTTCTTTTTAGTACATCTTCTGTTGCTACAAGCAACCAGAGCCTGCAGCTTGACTCCTGGGTGGACTACAGCCAAAAAGTTCCCTTGTACCTAGTGTCTTGTGAAGTGCTATTGTAAGGCAGATTTTTCACCTCCTCCCTTCCAGATTTGTAGATTCTGCACAGCAGATCCCTCCCTAGTGGGATTTGGGGAAGGTGACTTGTTCCTCATTGTAACAGCACAAATCAGTGTTGTTTAGCTAGGTTGTCTTTTGCATATCATTTCCATTTCTGGAAGCTGTTCTTGAAAGCACAGATGGGAGTCTTACTTTTGCTTAGTGTAGTCTGGTATCTCCCTTTCTCTGCCAGGTACTAACGGTGCCCTGTTGTGTTTGCTCTTGTGGAAAGTACATGGCTTCATTAGCACAGTTACACTGGGCTGCAGCTCTCTGGTACCATCTGTGCTGATTATCTGTGCTTGGCCTGGAGCCTGAAACACTGAAGGTTGCAGGAGAACTGCAAGACCTGGTGATTCCTTGGCCAGGCTATAAGTGACTGGACAGATTGCTCATTGCAGCCCAGACCTCATTAAAATTAGTCTGATCCCCCTGTGGGGACCTGGAGCTGAGACTGGGACCATGGGAAACTGTCAGGCTTTAGGGGTGGTTTGAGAGAGACATAGTTGTGGAGAATGTCATTTGGAAATATGAATGAGTTTGAGATCTTGTTAATGATATGAGAAAGACTACGCTAGAAAATATTCTTGTTACAGTAAACTTAATTCTTCAAGGGCTAGCAGAGACAAACTGACATGGAGAAGGCAAGTGTCTCTCTTTTTTTTGTGGCCTGCTTTTGAGTACTTTAAGTCTGCTTGTTTGGTATTTGATAACAAGTGCAAGTGGGAGAAGATAAATTAAATTGCATCCTACCTAGACATATTATTCTGATAGGCAAGTTATGTAACTATGTATACATTGCTTTCTAGTGTGAGTCATGTTTATACTGTTAAACTGATTGCTTTCCAAGTCAGAACATTATGTAAGAGGAAGATGTACAGGCTGAAAGAAAAGAAGTTGCAGGAAGGAGAAAAAGCGAGGAAAGAGAAGAAGATCTTCTTTTAATTCTAGCTGTTTAATAATCTTTTACAAATTGAGATTGTTTTTCATTCAGAGGCCCTGGGCCATTTCACAGAGTGATGTTTGCTGCAGGTTTGTGTGTTCTAGTCACAAAAAAACTTCCCAGTGATGCCTTAAATCAGTAATACAGATATTCACTTTTCTTGCATTGTTTCCAATTTGTTATCTTGTGCATTAATGCAAGAACTTATAGGTACCTAGGATCTGAGTGACATCTGAACATGCAGATGCTGTAAGATGATCCACCTCCCTTCTGTGTTTCAGACAGACTTGGGTCATCAAAACAGCTACAACAAATGCAGTAAAAATAAATCAGAATCCCAAAGTAATGTTTATACAGTGCTGAGGGCAATGAGCCAACAGCAGCATTGTGCTCTACCTTCAGCTCATGATTGCTACAGAAGACATAATTCAGCAAAGCAAACATCTTCTGGCAAGATAGATGCTCAGCTCCACCACACAGTGTCTGGAATATCTTAAAGCATCTGTTAAAATCCATGTTTCTGAGCTAGATCACTGATGTAAGCCTGAGAATCAGATGAGTTGTCTTAACAGTGACTACAGACAGCACGTATTCTAATTTTGGTTTGGATTTAATTTTCGAGGGAGAAGGTGAAATAAATTAGGGTTCATGGAGAGTTGATTGAAGTACAATTCCGATGTTTAATGATTTTTTTTTTCCTCCAGCTTCTCTTCTGCAAAGCTTTCAGCCCAGCTTTTTTTATTTTGCATGCTGTACCAGGTGCTGCAGAGATAAGTCAGCTAGCTGTAAATGAGGGAGATCTGAAACTGGGAACAGTCAAAAGGGCAGCTCTGTGCTGCATTAACTAATGGGGGAGCTTAGTGCAGCTCTTTCTTTAAGCTAGTGTAGCTATGGTCTGGGCTAGTGTCTGTGTATAATGCAGCACTGCACTAGTGTGTGGGGACCTTGAGGCTCTTCACCCTGTGCTCTCCTGGAGTGTTCTGTTTCCAATATGCAGACACAGACAATAAGTGTTATGCTCTCATGCATATCTCAATAGGAGATAAAAGACTGCCATCACCTTGTATAATACATTCCAGTACACTTAAAAAGAGTCCTTACTCCTCTTTGTCATTTGCTGTAGGACAGTAATGGCAGTTTCTGCTTTTCCTTTCCATTCAGGTCCGGCTGGTGGTGGTTGATGGAATTGCATTTCCTTTTCGCCATGACTTTGAGGACCTCTCCCTTCGAACCAGGCTTTTGAACGGCCTGGCACAGCAGCTGATCATCATTGCCAACGACCACAAAGCTGCAGTAAGTCTGGGGCAGACTTGAATCACAAAAGATGTGACTTTGGTACAAAGGATTAAGCAAAGCAGGTATGATACATGGTTGTCTGAAAATAGCAAAATCACAGAATCAAAGTTAGGGGTTGGAAGGACCTCCAGAGATCATTGAGTCTGACCCCCCTGCCAAAGCAGGATCACCCAAGGCAGGTAACACAGGAATGCATCCAGATGGGTCATGAAAGTCTCCAGAGAAGGAGACTCCACAACCTCTCTGGGCAGCTTGCTCCAGGGCTCCATCACCATAAAAAAGTGTTTCCTCATGTTGAGGTGGAACCTCCTGTGTTCCAGGTTGTACCCATTGTTCCTTGTCCTGTCACTGGGCACCACCAAAAAGAGCCTGGCACCTTCATTTTGACACCCACACCTCAGATACTCATAGACATCGTGAAGATCTCCCCCTCAGCCTTCTCCTCTTCAGAATAAACAGCCCCAAGGCTCTCAGTCTTTCTTCATAGGTGGTCAAGTCCATTATTCATCTTTGTAGCTCTCTGTTGGACTCTCTCCAGCAGATCCCTGTCTTGAATTAGGGAGCCCAAAACTGTACACAATATTCCAGGTGTCTTACCAGGGTAGAGTAGAGGGGAGAAGAGCCTCCCTAGACCTGCAGAAATGCCATTCCTGTTTGCCACTTTGCTTAGATGGATTACACAGGTGGAAAATGCCCAATCTGGCTAAACCAAATAAGATTTGCATTCAGAGCACCCTGGGGATCCTCATAAAATGGTAGCATTTGTCCTGCTGGTTCACATCAGCTTTTTTCATGATGTGCTTGGACAAAATATGCTCCTTTGGTGACTTCTACCTACAAAGCTCACTCAGTTAAAATGCTGCAGAGTATTTAATGATTCCAGCATAGCTTTCCACCCTTGCTTTTAAAATGAAGTACTGTCTTAGTGGAGGAAAACCACTTTATCTGCTGGTTTGGCTGACTCTTCTGGCATCCATGGAAACCCACAGCTTCCTCCCCGGGCATTGTTTCTACGTCATTTGCGCCAACATGGAGGCAGCAGATCCGCGGCTGCGTAGCCAGCAGATGGCACTCAGAAGCTGCATCTGTTCCAGAAGTCGTTTTGGCAAAGTCTTCTGCAGCAGGAAAGCTTTGCTCAGGGATGAGAGCTTAGCCAGCCTCAAAATGGTGCTTGTGCCTGTGTTTCCAGGTGACTTGCAGCCTCGTCACCTGCCACTCTCTGGCACAATTGGCTTTTGTTCCCCACTGCTAAAAATAAGTCTCTGCTCCTGCTTCCGCTGATAGCTGCAGGAAGGGAAGGAGCAGAGAGCCTGGCCTGGGCGATTGGGCTGGCTGCTGTGAGCCTGCCCTCTCTGCTGCCCTGACGTGCATTACCAAGCTTCTTCCTGCTGGCGTGGGCACCAGGGGAGATGAATGTGCTGTGACTGCCTGGTTTGCACAGGCTCCAGTTTACTGAGTGCTTTCACTTACAAACTGAGTACCTGGTGACCTTGAACAGGAGCAGCTGTCATTGTAGAGTCTTTCTTTGGTCAAGGGAAACATGCATAGCTCAGTGCTGTTGACAAGCAGTTTGGTACAGATGCTTGCTAAATAAACACTGAGCTTCAGAAATGATTTAGCTCAGGGTAGCCCTCTTTGAGTTAGTTTCTTGCAGCTCACAGGTAGGCTAAACTCAGCTTGTATGCTCTGCTCTGGTGAGACCCCACCTGGAGTACTGCAGCCAGTCCTGGAGCCCCTATTACAAGAGGGATGTGGACATGCTGGAGCATGTCCAGAGAAGGGCCACGAGGATGCTCAGAGGGCTGGAGCTGCTCTGTTGTGAAGACAGACTGAAAGAGTTGGGGCTGTTCAGGCTGGAGAAGAGTAGGCTCTGAGGTGACCTTATTGTGGCATTCCAGTATCTGAAGGGGGCCTACAAAATTGCTGGGGAGGGACTTTTTAGGCTCTCAGATAGTGAAAGGACTGGGGGAAATGGAGCAAAGCTGGAGGTGGGGAGATTCAGACTGGAGATAAGGAGGAAGTTCTTCACGGTGGCAGTGGTGAGAGCCTGGAATGGGTTGCCCAGGGAGGTGGTTGAGGCCCCATCCCTGGGGGTGTTTAAGGTCAGGCTGGATGAGGCTCTGGCCAGCCTGATCTAGGGTAGAGTGTCCCTGCCCATGGCAAGGGGGTTGGAACTGGATGATCTTTGTGGACCCTTCCAACCCAGACTGATTCTGTGATTCTGTGATTCTGTGCTGGAGACTGCATGTTGGGCAGCAAAGCTGGGCAGGCTGAATGCTCTGAGATGGTAGGAAGGAAGTCCCTTCAGTTTCTAAAGCTGAACTCGGTGGGTTGTGCTAGGATGCCCAGACCAGCCCTTCTCCAGCAGTCAGATGGAAAGCCTGTGTGAAGCTGTTCCCATCCAGATAGGATGAGTTACTTCTCTCAGCTATGCAATGTGTGTCTTGGGGCTTTCAGCTATGTAAATGTTTCGGCGTGTGCTCAGTGGAATTGCTTGCTCCAGCACACTTCCCGAACTGCTTAAGCAAGAATCTGTCAAACAATGAAACCCCTCAGGGTTTAAGATAGGTACAAATTTTTATTTTTCATTTTTAATGAACTTTGAAATTAATATTCCTGGCTCTTTTCTGTCTCACCCACTCCCACTTCTACCAGGGATCTAACCTAGACTGTCTGTGAACCTCCTACGAGTGATTCGTGCTGCGAAAACACTCCCCCGCTCTGTCTGTTCACTTTCATTCTGCTTTGTGTTGTACCCACTTGCGCATTTTTAGACTCCAAGGTGCAGAAATTCTGTTCATCACTGGGCTTCTGCATGTTTAGAGCAGCACCACCAAGTTCATTTATGCCACAGTGACTGAAATCTATCTCTTTAGAGAGGGCTAGCACAAGTCACGTGCATCTCAATACAGCTCCAAACGGCATTTAGAAGAAATGTGCTGCAGTGTACAAGCTGTGTAGAGTTTGCATTCATTGGGAAGGGAGAAATTGAGGTTTCTTTCAAGTCTTGAATGAAAGAAACCTACCTTCTATGCAAATTGAAAATATGGTTTGTAGAGTTCTCTTATTTTGGCTGTTGAGGAAAGCTGAGGCACCTTTGCAGTTTCTTCTTGTCAACATAAAAGCTTTGTTAAGAGTTGGCAGGAGTTTTGCCTGAGCAGCCTGAGAAAAGCTATTTTCCCACCAGTATGCTTCTTATCTTGTCTTTTTGGGTCTGTTTTTTGTTTTCTAGGTAGTTCTGACAAACCAAATGACAACAAAGATTGGACAAAGCCAGTCCACACTGGTTCCTGCTTTAGGTAGGTGTTTAGCTTATGAGCTGCAAACTGAGTTCATCTTCACACATAAGATTTCCTTTGCTTTGGCAGCATGTACAAAGGAAATGAGATTGCTGACTTCTTGCACCCTAGCAGAATCCATGGTGAAACTACTTGAGCCATGTGGAACTGCTGCCATTCCTCTAGTGAGAATGTGGTGGTGAACAGGTTAAAGCACTAACAGAAGAACACAGCTCGATGGTTGCACACCTCAGTTTCCTGAATTCCCTGGGAAGCATTCAGTGCCTGTCCAAAGCAGCTGAAACTGTTTATTTTGCCATTACATGTGAGCACATTCCAGTAATTCCTTGCAAAGGCATGCCATGTTTACTGCATAGCTGGAACCCTCTGCAGTGATGTTGTTGAGGGGAGCTCTAGGTGGGATCCTCAGCTACAGCCAGCCCATAGTGAATTTAAGTATATAGAATCATAGAATCATAAGGTTGGAAGGGACCTTAGAGATCAACTAGTTCCAGCTCCCTACCATAGGCTGGGACACCTACTAGTACAGGTCACTCAATCCAGCCTGGCCTTGAACACCTCCAGGGAGGGAGCATCCACAACCTCCCTGGGCAACCTGTGCCAGTGTCTCACCACCCTCACTGTTTAAGGCTGCTCCATTTTGCCCTGGCAGGAGCAGAGTACCTCTGTAGATTCTCCTGCTGTGGTCATAGGGGAAAAGAGAATGGTTCTTCTGAAGCGGAGATCTTGACAAATGAAGAAGAATCTCAGCATTTAAATTTTATTTTAGCATGTAACTTTGTGTTATTTTATGGTGCATTTAAAGGGCACAGCTTGCCTGTCCACAGCTTCAGTTTCTGTGAACTAAGTAATAATTATGCTCTGGAGGGGAGGGAGAAGAAGGGGACAGTACAAAGGCAAATATGTCCTCCAGAGTCTGTACAGGCAGTGAAGCATTTAGCACAGATGTGAGATAAACCCAACAAATGGAGACCATCTCCTTTGAGAATGTGAAGAATGTGGAATTTTGAGTTGTGTGTGCAGATAAAGACTCAGTTTCCAGTATCTGACCCTTTCTGTCACATCTGCCTCTTGCTTTCTGATGTATTCCTTTTTTGGCAGCCTTTCTGGCTACAAACTCAATTAAAGCTAATAGATTTGTTCTGGTTTTCAATAGCCAGCCTCGTTGGAGAGCTGCTGTGTTTATTGAGTCTCAGGGACAGTAAATGATGTGAAGACATTCAGAGTAGGTTGTAATTCACATATATTGTGTATTGCCTTGCACATCTTTTCTTCCACAAACATTTCATTTGACCATGAAGCGATTGTGACTCTCACCAGATTGTGTAGCCACATGGGATTGTTAAAGTGAGTAGTAGTGTGTGGTGCTCTTGCAAAAAGGAAACTTTGTGCCAGTTGGCACTGCATACCTAAGCTGAGAGATACTCCCCTCATCCTAAACAGCAATATCTCAAGTTGAGCATTTCAGAGTGGTACAAAGCTGTTCTCATTTCGATGTGAATTTATTCCACAGGCTCAGTGCAAGTATTGAGCTGGTGGATTACAAGGTGATTTTTATGACCCACTCTGGTGTTATTTCAACAGTCTCATCGTAAAGGCTAAAGAACCTCCTGCTCCTCCAGGGTTGGATATAGCCAAAGGAGCTATTGAGGGAGGGGATCATCAGGAAAACCCAAGTCAAATCAGTCCTATTGCCTCCCCTAAATATTTATCACAGTCTCACAGTATCACCAAGGTTGGAAGAGACCTCAAAGCTCATCAAGTCCAAGCCATTACCACAGCCCTCAAGACCAGACCATGGCACCAAGTGCCACGTCCAAACCTGCCTTGAACGCCTCCAGGGACGCTGACTCCACCACCTCCCTGGGCAGCTCATTTCAGCAGTCAATGACTCTCTCAGGCAAGAACTTTCTCCTCACCTCCAGCCTAAACTTCCCCTGGCACAGCTTGAGACTGTGTCCTCTTGTTCTGGGGCTGCTTGCCTGAGAGAAGAAAGCAACCTCCTCCTGGCTACAACCACCCTTCAGGTAGCTGTAGACAGCAAGAAGGTCTCCCCTGAGCCTCCTCTTCTCCAGGCTAAACAATCCCAGCTCCCTCAGCCTCTCTCCATAGGGCTGTGCTCCAGGCCTCTCCCCAGCCTTGTTGCCCTTCTCTGGACACACTCAAGCACCTCAATGTCCTTCTTAAATTGAAGGGCCCAGAACTGGACACAGTACTCAAGGTGTGGCTTAACCAGTGCAGAGTACAGAGTTAAAGTTTTCCCCCACTGATAGGTAAGCCTTAGAAAGCCTTTTCTAAGAGGTCACTAGAGCAGTAATCTAAACTTTTGTTCAGCTTCCTAGCAGAAAGGAAGTTCTTAATTATGGGGGGGAGGGGGGTGCAGCACAGATGCTGGGAGGTGTTATGTCAAGAGCTTTATGAACTGTGAACTAAATAATAAATAATAAATAATATCACACCAGTGATAACTAAGCTGGGTGTTCCTAGACATTTCTACTGGATATATTTAGAAAGGAGGTCAAATATTAATCTACAGTCAGTTTAACTCAGAAATACCTCATTTTACAGTCACATTTTCCCTCATATTTGATATGGTTGGAAACATTCTGGTGGAGAATTTGTAGCCATTGTAAAAATGTGTTTTGATCTCTGACTGTGGAGCGTATCTGATAGCCAAAGCCTTTAATCTTAGCTTAGATATAGTGGAGCAAAGCCTGGCAAAATGCCTGGAGGGTCTAGGTCTTCATTACAGTGGAAACACCTTTTTTTTTCCTTCTCTGAGCTATAATGCCAGAGTACATGAGGCATGTGGGGCTGGTGACATGATGGAGACCCCCAAGTGAATCAGAAGTGAGAGGGCTGTAAGCAGGTGAATCAGGGAGGCTTGCAGCACTTAACTGTTTTAAAATGCAATCCATCTTTGGGCTACTGACTGTCTCCTGGGATAAACAGAGGAAAACACCCAGTGAAACTGTCTATAAATTGACTGAGCTTGTGCTCAGGTGAGAACTGAAGCAGTAGGATTGTTTCCCCTGCTGTAGGCTAACAATCCAAACTCCCTTCTCTCTTTCCACCACACCTCGCTTTTGGTTGTGTTCTTTTGCGTTTTGCTGTCAGAAGCAGAAGACTGCTTCAGGGGTCCTTAATACTTTAATAATCATTGACTTTCTCCCAAAGCTTGTATCCCAGAGGGAGTGATGTTTGCTCATAATTATGCCTGAGAGACAGACTATTGCAATTTTGAAGGAGGATTTAGACATACTTACTAGACTTCTTCAGTAGTAATTAGAAAAACCTTTGCTTCACACTGCCTGTTTTCAAGATTTGCCTAGTACCTGTCCTTTATTAGGTGTGTGAAAAATCCTTCTACAGCTATGGAAGTACCAGATGCAGGTGTCTGTAAAAGACACTTGAGTGCAGGGGTTATTCCTTGCCTCGCTGTATTTGATGAGCTAGTTGTGAAATCCTCACAGATGTGACAGAGTTGGGATTCATTACTGCAAGCAAGGTGGATCTGTTTTAGTCCCAGGGGGCTGTTTTGGAAGACTGGCCTAATGTCAGTGCAGTTTACTGCTGCTGCTCCAGGAGATAAATAAAATGTCTTGTTTGTGTCACCCAGGAGAAAGCTGGGGGCATGCTGCTACTGTCCGGCTAATCTTTCACTGGGACAACAGTCAGAGGTAAGTGCAACTGCAGACCAGTGAGGTCCACAGTAATAGTGACAAGTGTGGCACCTGGGGATCTTTTTTCAGAGTGGCCTTGCTGGCCAAGCAGGGATTTGGATTTGATTTCTGCTCTTGGTCTGCCACGTCCCAGGCTACTGAAGCTCAAGAAGAGCTTTCTAGTTGAGCTTAAGCTAGTGTGGGCTGAGCTGTTGTGCTCCTCCTCCTCCCCACGGTCAGCTTGCTGCAGTGCTGTCCTTTCTTCCTGACAAGATGCCATGGCTCATCTAATGGCAGCTGCTCAGACTCAAGAATTCAGGATCTAAGTAGGCAGGGGTTTTGTTATCTGTATTTTCTAAGCAGAAAGTAGAATTTCTTTGCTTCAGTCTTTTTTTGCCTCAATCTGTACAATGCCAAAAAAGCCCTGAGAAGGCTTTTCTACCTAGACAGTGATTCTCAAGAGGACAGACCATAGGCCTTACTGACCCCTAACCTCAGTGGCAGCTGTTGGACCCTTCTGCTTTTGAAGGCAGCAGAATGGTTTTCCAAAACTGGACACTTAGATAGCAAGTTAGAGTGGCTGAAGAGGTAGAGAGCTGTATTTGCTCCCAAGGCAAAGCAAGGCATAGCTTCCACAACAACTAGGGAGGGTGGTTTTGGAAGACCAAAGTAGTGAGGATGACCCTCCTGAAAACAGTATGGAGTTCTGTCTGTTGCAGCTAGATCTCTTCTGTTTCCTGGGTCACTATTGCAAGCTCACTTCTCTTTTCTGGTCTTTTCTACAGTATCACAATGCAGCAACATGAGATTAAGAAGCCTTGCTTCAATTCCCTAATCTTCTGCAAACAGCTAAGAAAAATGTGACTGGAATGTGGCTGGGCATAGTTTTGCCTGCTAAACTTGAAAGAGAAATGCAGTGACACTTTCTTGGGGAGTTTTTTAAATTCTAAGTTTGAAGGCAAGGCAGAATGATTATGGCAAGCTGTTTAATTTGGAATTAAATTAACATCACTGATTAGCTAACAGCTTTTATAAGACAGAAGTTGCATCAACATAATGATTGCAGAGTGAACAAAAGTTAATTTTATATATCAAAAGTAAAGAGCTTTTTTTCTTCTGCAGCACAGCTAGGAAGGCTGGGGATAGAGGTTCCAGAAAGCAAGCCAAAGAGAGGCAAACAGGTTTTCTTTACTGTTCTAAATATGCAGCTAATATGGAGCAGGGCCTGCAGAAGCACAGCAGTTCCAGATGTTTTTCTTTAAAAAGCAGAAGTGGCTGATTCTGGTGCATTTTCACATAGATTCCCTGTACCTGATGATCCATCCTGGGTTTGTTGGGTTTGCATTAGGTTACTGAGGCACAAAGATTTGAGAAGCCATTTGACTCTTACTCTTTTTTTTTTTTTTTTCCCCTTAAATTATGCTTTGGCCAAATATGATACCTGTCTCTTCTACTACTGAAAATGTCAGGGCTTAATTATAAGGGTTCTGACTGCTGGGAGGAAGGATCCTGTTGAGTCAGAGGCACAGAGCAGAGCTCTAGCTGAGCGCTTGTAAAAGCCTGGCTTCTGCAGCTTCAGATTTAGGCTATTCTGTAAAGTATAAACCCAACACTTAAATGTTCTGAGGAATTCCCTGTGTAGCTAATATGAAGTGGCAGTGTTCCTCAGGCTGTAATTACGTGCTCTCTAATAGAATGGCACCTCAGGGAGTCAAAAAAGCCCCAAAAATAATTAACAGGATCTTCGGCAGGGTGTCTTGATACAGAGAGCAGAACACTTTCTGTGTTGGCTTTATGTAAGTGTTGGGTTTGGGGAGGTGGGCATGGTGCAAACTAGCAGCTGTGGGACTGGTTTAACTCCCTTGCTTTTGAGCTGTTTGGCAACCTCCTGTCCCTATTGTGCAAGTATCTGTGGGGCTAGGTGCTGCATAAGCACAAATCATGCTGCATTGCCTAGAGTCTAAATGCACAAAATCAAGGAACTGTTAGAGGAGAAATACAAGGGAAATGATTTTCTCAAGGTGATGCTGTGTGTCAGTGCCAAGGTCAGGCTCAGAAATAGAACATCTTATTCTTTTTCTCCATCCTCTAGGTTATATTGACAGGCTTGTGGAATCTCTAGAAAAATCTTCCCTAGAAGCATTCGAATTCTTGGGGATACTGAACCACAGAATCATTTCAGTTGGAAAAGACCTCTAAGATCATTGAGTCCAACCATCTCTCAAATGATTGCTTAATGGAGTAGGAAAGAGTTGTGCTGCAAACCTTTTTTGTTTGCATTTTAAAAGAGTGACATTTGGAATTCATTAATAATGCATATTGATTCCAAAATGTGATCAAATACTGTGATGAAACAAGGCTAATGTTCCCTTTTTTT
>VWZE01004773.1:0-14564 GCA_013396675.1 Eubucco bourcierii | reverse complement strand
AATACTGGGAATAAAAAAGCCTAATTTTCCCTTTTTTTTTTTTTTTTTTTTTCCTTTTTTAAGGAGGTCTGCATTGTACTGCAGCTGGGAGGCCATGTAGGGATGGGAATTTGGCATCCATAATTTGAATGACCTATATGAAAATACCTAAAAATCCCACTGGTTACCTACCCCATGACCATGGAAAATCTGGCTCTGGTCATTTGGTTACTTGGAATGTTTATTACTGTATCCACTAATAATTATCTGGGTTTTGTTTGCAGGTTGGCGACGTTGTACAAATCACCGAGTCAGAAGGAGTCAACCATACCCTATCACATCACAGTTAGTATCTCTTTTGGGATGGGGCAGAGTTGTCTGAAAAACTCCTTTGCAGCTAACAGACAAACCTGAGAAGGATGTTTGCTTTCTCAGTGTTGCCTTTCAGTTGCCTTCTGAAGGTAACCAGCAGTACTGGGATGTCTCCAGGTTTCTGAATATTTTGCACCTTTTCTCCTTAGCAAAATGACCCAGCATCTTAGTCTTCTTCCAGTGAAACATTTTGATTTTCAGATCAAATTTACAGGCAGCCTGTCCCCATCTGTTCTTGTGCTGGTACTGCTTATTTTATCTGCCCTTGATGTTAACTTTTGGCCCAAGTGCAATTACAGAGAGCAATCAGGCACTCTCTGAGCCTTCATTCTGGGAGACTTGAGCAAGCCAAGCTGTTTTCTCCCTTGTCAGGTAGGTTATTGTTTCCCAAGTGGCTCTTCTCTGCATCTGTTCCAGTTATCCTTTCAGGACAAGGGTGACCAGAATCATCCATGGTATTCCAGTAGAAGTACACCAGTGCTTTGTGCCATACCTACTTCCACACCTCTGCTTTAAGTGCCTTGCCTGATACAGCCCAGCTGTATTCATCTCTTTCACAGCTCCATCCTACCACTGGCACTCTGGCCAGCCAATACATACACATTTTTCTCTTCTGCCACCATCATTTGAGGAGCTTCCAGCTTATGGCCTGGAGTCTTTATTCATCCCTAGTTAAACACTGTGATTATTTTCTTTTGTGGAGTGCTTAGATACATATTAATGAGAATACATACTGCCTAAGCTCTGGTTAGGATCAAAACCCCCCCAGCATTTGACTCTTACATCTCAAAATGTCAGATACATAGGTACATGCCATAACTATTTGCTGTGTGTCCTCATGGAAACAGGTTGCCATAGCATTTCCTGCAGATTTTAATGCTGCCATGAGATCTTCAAAGTGGTGAACAAAAATCAGATTTCTGGGGTTTTTTTCAGTCCTGAGTGTATTCACCTGCACAGAAGAAATATATATACACACACACATATGTGTATCTCTGCAATATGTATGTGTGTGTGTGTATATATATGTACTCCTAGTGTTGTAAGGACTGGAAGGGTAAGTGGGACTGCATCCCAAGGCTGTTTGCATCATGTGATGTGAGCATGCAGCCCTTTCTGTCCAGCTGACAAACAGATGGATTTTATCCTGGACAATTTAATTGCTTTTCCTTTCAGTTTTGTATGCATTGTAAACCAGCTATGCTGTCATCCATATGAATTCACACAATCTTGAAGTAGAGTTGAGAATGCATCCTAATCAAAGCTTGGTTAAAACATTAAGATTATCCCTGTTTTTTTTTTCTCTTAATCCTTTTGAGCTGCTCTGGCAGACAGATTCTTTAAGTAAAAAAATGTATTATCCTTGTTTCTTTCATGAAATTCAGGTCTGATGGTAACAGTCTGCTGTTATCATTTCTCATTCCCATCTCTCCACAGTTAAATTGAAAGCTGTAAATACATGCTGGATGTTTCCAAATCTGATCTGGCACATCTATGTATAACCAGCATTAAAAAAAAAAAAAAAAAAGATTAAAAATATAATTAAAAATATAATCAATTCCTCAAACCTACGTCCTCAGAGATTATTTAGGCTTCTGCAAGTTAGGCATTTGGTACCACTGACAACTGGCTGTTCATTACCTGCAAGCTGATGGAGAAATGTGTCACTTGGTGACCAAGCTCTAGCTCTTTTTCAGCTGTGTCCTTCCCACCACTGTGAGCAGCGTGGAAGCTGTGGAACACTCATCTGCTGCTTTCACAGGCTGATAAGGATTCATTCTTAAATGCAGAGTATAGAAATGTCAATTGATATATGCACAAGGGAGTAAGGAGATCCTCTGATTCACCTAAATTTCCTGAGTAATGTGACCTGATTATTTAATCATGAAAGACAAGAGACCCAGGACCTGTATTCTGGGTAGGAATTGTGTCTCCCTGCACTGTAGAGGGTCTGCCAGACTAGCAATGAGGATACTGCTTGAGTAATCAAGCCATCGACCTTTGTCAATCTCAATGCAGTCTGTAGACAGCAGAAGTTGTTAAATCACAGAATCCCAGCATGGGAGGGGTTGGAAGGGATCTCTAGAGATCAAGTCCAACCCTTCTGCTACAGCAGGGTCACACAGAGCAGGTTGTCCAGGTGGGTTTGGAATCTCTCCAGAGAAGGAGACTTCACAGCCTCTCTGGGCAGGCTGTGCAGTGCTCTGGCATCCTCACAGCAAAGCAGTATTTTACTAGAAGAACAATTCAAAATGACCATAGACTATCTGAGCTTTGAAGGTCCTAGGTTCCATTAGCCATGTTCTCACCATCCAAAACCCACTAACAAGCTTCACAAATATATACAAGTTCTGCTCTTTTTGGGGCACTATGCCCAGAAGGTATGTGCCTTTAACTAAGTGAAAAACATCTGTACTAAGCAGTCTGCTGTATCATGTTCTGGCCATTAGAACAGTTGGAATGCTTTCCCTGGGAGTCCTGCGCGCTGGATTAAGTGGATTCTTGGCTACAGCTCCACCTTTGTGCCTAAGGGAAATAGCAGAGATTAGAGGCAAGCAGCAGTGAAACACTAAACTTGAAGATTCCCCATTACACTATTTAGAATAACAGTTGAGTTGCTTATTATAGCAGAGGGACTGCACAAATGCTGCCCTTGTGGCACCTCTTGCTGTTTGTGCCTCTAAAAACATAGCAGGCTGTGTGAGGTGAGGCATTTAGAAATAGAAACACAGAGATGGGAGACTTAAGCAAAACACTCTTGAGTTTTGTTTTGGATTGATCTTGGTGTGGGACACACTGGCATTTTAGAAAAGTCCCATGTCTGACAGTAATTCTTCCTGCTTTTTCACACTGCACCGACCTAAAATGTCAGCTTTGCTGAAGGGCTTTCATCTTCCCATTGTCTCTACCTGAGCATTTGGGGTCCCCAAAGCAAATTCTTTTTTTGGTTAACCCCTTTCCCTCTCTTAAGTCTGCACTGCAGTGAGGCTTCCCTGAGCTGCTGGCAGTGCTCCCTGCACAGCATTTGCCTGGAGATGGGCAGACAGTTGCAGGCTTCAGATCTCTCTCTTCATCTGCAGTGATGACGTTAACTAACGATTTTCCAGATCTTTCATATTTTAAATCTCCCAAAAGCATTCCATTGGGAGCTAAGGTAGCAGAAAATACCAGTGGTACAAAGCCAAATAGATCACTTTAAGCTCTCTCCTGAGCACCAGCATCTAGTTTTCACTTCTACATTTAGTTTTTGGCAGTTAAAAGATTCTCATTCCATTATGTCCCATAAATTACTATGCTGGGACAGGCTTTGCAGTCTAGAGACTAATTCAGATCTGCTGTTCTCTTACAATGTCTCATTGAGGTTTTCAGTTCATTAAGTAGATACATGAAACAAAAATAACCTAGGTTTTAGAGCTCAGTTTTGTTTCTGAAAATGACTGAGGCAATTAATCCAGTCATCTCCTTGCTTCTGTGGGAGCTTGAATAAGGGCATGAAGGATTTGGCTTTTAATTTATTTAAATAGACAACATAAGTTAATTTACAGAGGAACAGTGCTTCATAGCCATAGGGGTTATTAAGTGGTAAAATGAAAATGGTAGCTTGGTTGGTGAAAATAAAGTATCTTTTAAAAAGTAAAACCAGGAGACGTGGTTGGCATGCGTGTTGAAAAGGTTTTGCAGTTCTGAGCTTAGCCTGGTCTATAAATGTTCTCTGGCCACTCAGCTAAAATAAAGGACAGGACCATGCCTCCTTCTGATCTTCTGGGAACTAGTTACTCATGCTTTATAGTCACTGAAGTGTTAGCACAGCAAGAGTTTGCTTCTATGTTACAGCCTCATGGCTTCCGAGATGTGCAACCTCCAGCTGCCACTCAGGATGCACAAGGTACTGAAATGAACCCTCGCAAACGGCCGAGGAGAGAAGAGGAAGAGTTGGAGTGGTCCAAAAGCTGACTGTTAAGAAACCTGTGCTACAGGAAAAGAGCAACCAAAGGTAGCCTGAGAGACTCTTTAATTTCAGTTCCTGCTCTGGATGTTATTTTAACATTAGGACTGCGATTTGCAAATTTCTGTCACAGGAAGCTCCTTTGTGTATGACATCATTTTACTTTTATAATAAAACTGTGTTTTCTAGGACAAGAGGCCTCAGCTTTTTTGGTGAGAGACAGAGAATACAACTTAAACTCTGAGTGAAAAAGCAGTAACATGAACATCTAACACAGTCCATTTAATGACCCAGGTCTTGATCACTCATCTGGTTTGGTGTGTATCTGAATTTAAACAAGGCTTCATGCTGCGGTCTGCTCAGATGCCTCAGACCAGGGCAGAAGGCAGTGGAGCTGCTGATGGATGCTTCAAGATAATACATGCCTAAAAGCTGTGCCAGACTGGGGCGTTAGCCCTCACCTGCTGCAAAGTCCTTGATCAAGGACAATCAAAGCACCGTTTTAAACTTCTCATTTATCTTGTGGCAACAACAGAGATGAAAGCCTAAGTCTGAAGGACAAAAATAATCTGGCACCGTAATTTTATCATCCTATCCAAAGTGTTTTACCATCGCTCAAGCTGGAGCCAAACTGCTGCATAGCCCTTAGCTTCCATGCTGTTCTTCTACCAAAGCATTCAGAAAGATGACTGCAATCAGGATCTGTTTTGTTCATGGCTTCAATAAAGAGGAAACCCAGGCTTCTTAGACACCAATATATTAGGAGTTCCAGCATCTAAACCGAATGGATGAATGTGCACTGAAAATGCAGCAGGGTTTTTATCTTCTTTTTATTAAGAGAAAACAAATCGATGAGATCATTAGAGAAGAAAGGTACTGCAGTGCAAAATAGTAATTACCTCAATTATGAGAAGTTTGTACACACACACACACACACACACACACACACACTTGCAACCCCTTTCTGGCGTAGTGTTGATAATGGTATAGCTGAGGAAATGCAGCCAGCAGGCTAAATGGAAAATTCAAGTTGTGGGAGTCACTATGTTTTAATTTTTAATTTAGTAACACTAAACTGACTTTGCCTTGAAACAAAATTCTGAGTCACAGAACTTCTCTATTCAAAAAGCTGCAAAAAAGTGGCAGCGATTTTTGGATCATCAGAGCATTTTGATATTAATTACATAATGAAAAGTATTCAACTGCCATGCAGCAAACAGCTGTGTCACCATTTAAGAACTGTGACTTGGGGAGAAGCTCTCAAGCAAGCATGACATAGAGGAGGAAAAGCAGCAGGATTTGTGACTCAGACAAACATTTCAATGCAGGAGACACAGGCGAACAAAAAGATCCTACCGCATGTGATGTCAGCAAGCAAATGGTCCATTTGGGAATAATAGCTTCCTACGTATTGCAGCGCCAGAGGAGGGGGGGAGCTGGCACAGAGCACAGTGCCTACGTAGCCACAAGGAAAACCATCCATTAAGGATGTTGGAGCAGTATTTTAAGAAGCTCTGTTGGTTGCTAGTGATAGCTGCTATCGAACGTGTTTGGTATTTATGGAAAAATCCATTTCTCTCTGTTGTGTTCTGATTTAATATCCTCACCACGTTCTTCCACGTGTGAGGGGAGTAAGGACTCGTCTCCACTACACTATTCATTTTAGCTGACTGTGGGGTTTTATTTTGTTTGTAGTAGAGTCGCATCCAGAAGCCCCAGCTGAGATGATGATCCTGTTAGACCAAGATAAATGGTTTTGTCTGAGTAAACGTTAGCTCACCCAGCATTCCAGGCTTCATTATCAAAACAAAAAACCTGCACGGTTACTGCTTAACAATGGCTGTTACAAACCCTTGAAAGGAAGCATTGGAGGCTCCCAGTGTTGAGATTTGTAATTTTTTTTTTTTTTTTCCCATATTGAAGCTATTACAAAGATCAGTTCTGCAGATCAGAGCTAGGGAGAAAGATCTGTTGGTGAAGACAAAATTAGATTAAATGAGCCAGATTTTGTTCTCATCTGCTGGAGACAAGGAAGCTGTTCCAGGCTTAGAACTGCATATAAAGAATTTGACCGTTGCCTCACCAGTAAATCTTCCCTGTCAAGTTGGTGTTTTCTTACATGTACCTGCAACTCCCTTGAACTTCACAGTGCACAGTACTGGAAGCTTGAGAGAATTTTATGACTGCACAAAAAGTAAGATTCTAACTAGCCAGGCTCACAGCACTTCACCAAAAATAAAACAGCTTGTTCAATTTGCTGCTCAAGTCCCTGTTTTTTGAAAGCCACGAGCTTTAACTATCATGCTGAGTTTAGCATGATTCCATTTTTTAGGGATGACATTTACTTGTGGTGTAGGAACCTACTTCGTCACCACAACAAGAATACAGTGTCTGCCACAGGGCTTGGCAACGGGGAAACATTGTGGTCACAGAGCACTTCTTCTGAAGCCTAGAGTCCTGCCTTGAAACTCCCTGGTTTGCAGAGAGAAAACAACAATTAATTTCTTCTTGATTTTATGTGTTCTACCCCTCCTTTCTATTATGAAACAGTGACAAACCAACTAGCTTCCAAGTAGAATAAACTTAAAGAAATGCAGGGAAGAAGACATTAACTGCAAGTGAGAATGTAGCCCAGGTTCATGTTACACAAACTGTCTTGTACTGAAGTCAGTTACAAACTAGTTCACTAATGTGGAAGGAGATTCAGTTGGTAACCCCCAATGCTGCAGGAGAAAAGCACATTGATGATAAAACATCTATTTTTCTGTTGACTTTCTGTTACTATTCCTTCAGGTATTTTGGGGGACTAAGCTTAGAATTATTCTAACATATTTCATGGATTAATGGCAAAGGTGGAAATCCTTGCTGACTGCCTTTTAAACTCTATTCTTCACTGAACAAAAGAAGTTGGAAGGAGAAGTCATTGTGTTCCAGCTACCAGAGGAGACTGTCTTTAGCATGCTCAGGATCATAATTATTTAGGGAGGCACGTTAAACTCTATTATACTGTTTAAACACACTCTAATACTATATGAAATATATTTGATTAAGTTTTGAAGTACAGTTCGATGCTTTCTTGTCCTAAGACAAAGTACCTTGCAGGAAATTGAATAAATAGAGCATTTACATTGCAGTTACACAAATATTATAGCAGAGTATATAGGGGAATAATACTGGGTTTTACAGGATGAGAACCAGGGAAGTTCTGGTTCCTAAACTAGTTCAAGCACAGCAGTCCTGCTAAGGGTATGCACACAGGAGCCTGCCTGCAGGGGAGCATGAGCCACTGGCTGTGGAGCTGGCAGTGTCTTAGGGCAACTGAGTAGCCTGCCCAGCCCTCCTCCGCACCAGCCCTCCCCCTTGACTGGAGGAACCAGTGCCAGCTGCTCCCCGCTCCAGGGCTTTCCCTCTCCCTGGCTCCCCAGACTGCGTACTCTGTGTCTTGTGGCTTCTAGCCACAGTCATTTTGGATGATTAGGGTCAGGAGAGTTGCCTTCCCTTGGCTAGTGCAAGATTTCTGCATTAATGTTCTATGCTGAAGAATGTAATCACTGGGAACTGGCCCCCTTCCCAGTACTGAATTTCACTCACAAATGCACCCACAGTTAAACCATAACCTACTGTCTTGCTTCCTACAAGCGAGAACTAGTGATATGAGATGCACTACAGTCTAAGCTCTACACAGCTTTATCTATAGAAATAAAAAATGGTATTAAAAGCAATAATTCAATCAGTAGACAAGCAGTAAAGATGTTAAATTATATGCTGAAAGTATGCATAGAAAAGTATGTATTTTACTGAGTCATTCTCCAAGAGTTATAGCTAATCCTGTTCCTTTTATTACAAGAATTATTTGCCATTGATTTAAATGGAGCCAGAAAGGAATCAGGATATGAAAAAAAAAATATTAAAATCACATTTCATTTTCCAACGATGGTAAGGAGGAACATTTAGAATATAAAATATCTACTACTGTATATATATAAAAAAAATAAAGTAAAAAGGAAACTCTACAGACCTCAATAAATGGTTCTAATTGGATCTGGATGTGTTTCTCCAAGCCTCCAAACGTGCTGCTGGCAGACTTGCTCAGTTTGGTATCTCACATTGCATTAGTTGAGAGTTTTAAACTTATGACACATTTACTTCTAATACTCTAATTTATTTAGCGTGAACCACTGCAATTTTAGCAGCAGTTACAGCTACACTTACTTAGTGATTATTTTTGTATTATGTATGTTGCTAAAATAAAATGTTTTGGACTGCAGAACAACTTGTCTCCTTAGCATGAAAGTTATGCCTACAAAATACAGCGTGTCAGTAAGAGATTGTAACATAATTTGTAACACCTTTCTTACTGCATAAGCTAACTACACATTTGACTGTAAATGCTGTTGAAAACATCACATAAATGTAGCTCTTTAAAAGTAATTTATTAATGCATTGTTTTGTATAAGTAACACAAATTTCCCTGGCTAAATCATGGAATTTGAGACTGTTCAAAGGAAGTTAGCACCAGCTGCATACATACTTGAAAGCCTGTGAATCCTACCACTCTGTTTCATCTGTACTCTTATAGTATATGGATTACAATAACAATGGCCAGAGGCTGGACACAACAGTGGTTGATTTCTGGTACTCCTGTAAGTGGATGATATTTTTTTAAGGTTGGTTTCCAACTTTATTTTTTTTTAAGAGATATTTCTAAGTAGAAGACTGAAATTCAAGGTCTTGTGTCTGGAGCAGAGTGTCACAGAATCAGGAATGTAATCTGCAGTGAGATGATGAACAAGTCATTTAAAGTAAGCCTGTGGAGGAACCAAGGTAGTATTTTAAATCCCACTAGACACCTGCTTTAACAAGCCTGGTTTAAACTTTGCTCCCATTTTAGGATGAACTTCACCCTCCACCCCAAAAGGGCAGAGTATACACACACCATTAAATCCCTAGAACAGAGTAATAAATGGGATTTAAGTGGTACCATTTTATATTGCTTCCTCTGAGCGAAAGTCAGCTTCAGGCTGAGGAATTCCAGTAGTGCTGCATTGGCACAGTGTGGTACTGTGGGACTTCAGCCTCTGATGAAATGTGATGGAAAAATGGGAAGTACAGAGGAAGGGGCTGGTACAGGCGCATTGCCAGTAAGGTCTGCAGTTTGCTGATATCCAGGAGGTCTGTGCCCCTCATCTCCATTTAGCAGTACAAGGAAATTACAGTAATGAAGAGTGGCTGATGGCTGAAGTGGATCAACCTTAACAAGGAGATTTTTGGGCTCCATTGTGCTCCTGTCTGCAGGATGATCTCACAAGGTGGCAACCTCGAGACCACATTACTGAGTGTTATGTGGTCAGCTGTGTTCTGCTGAGGCAATCCCATGGGCACTAATCTATAGGCACACTTCGACCAGTCAGTCAAAGCTTTTATGACGCAACAAACTTTGCCTTTGTTAATGGGAAACAAGGTACATTGTGCTCTATCTGCTTTGACAATGTTCCAAACCTCTTCAGTCATTTTGAAGTGCTCAGCTTTTCAATAGCTCTTTCTTCTAAGTACTTTTCTCCAGCAGGTTTCCAAATTCAACTAAATAGGCATGGACTAGTATCCTCTTTCTCACTATTGCTATTCAAAGAACCCCCTTTCCTAGACAGGGGTGAAAATGGAATTTTCCTTTGGAATGGAATTGGAAATTTCCATGACAGCTGGAAGTAGGTCCAGGCCCGAAATCCTGCATTTTGCAATGGATGTGGATACTTCAGAATAATCTTTGACTATTAGATGGGAAAAGATGACTTGACCTCAAGGACTTAAAAAAGGACTAGAGAAAGAAACAGAGTTAAGGACTCTGCTATTTAGGAACAGCTTAACACAATACTTATTATGGTAAAGGAGCCAGTAAGACCCCAGTAACAAAAGTTACTGCACTTTTAAAATTGCAGTTGAACAAAGACTGAACCAAGAAAAGTAACTGTAGCCTGATATGGCTTGTCAACAAGAGCCTTCTCACTGTGTTCCTTTCAAATTCTTGATGTTCTTACCCTTAACCAAGAGAAATTATTATAGTGAATTGAACAATAATTGCCTCATTGAGTTTGAAAAGCTATAAAAAGAGCAGACATATACTCACATTCACAAGATGACTGATTTGATCATATGAATACACAGAAAGAACTTTAATCTCTTTCAGCAGCATAGTGCAAGCATCATTTCATGTATTGTCCCGAGTACACCACCACATTCAACAGCAGAGGTGCTTTCAACACGAGAGCAGCCAGAGGCTTGGAAATATCTGTTTTTCTGGTGGTTTCATCTGGCCAGGAAAACAGAATACAGCTTCTAAAATTACTTCTGGTTTACTGCAAAATCCCTACTTTTTAAAGAGATCACTTGAAAGGCAGTTTATTTACTGTTAGGGCTTCCCATTGTACTCTTTTGTATGGTATTGGATTATCTCATAGATATGTTAAACATTGTCAGGCTATTCTTAATGCCTCTACACATTTTGTACTTCTCAGTGTACAGGAATCACCGCCAAAGGCTACAACAAAAAATTTTAAAGCACTTCTTTTTGCACTCCATACAATTCAGGTCACCTCCCCAAGGCCTGCTCAAATACTGCTTATTTCTCACCAGCAAAATGAGGCAGAGGAAGGCATCACCTTAAGGCTAAACAAGATTTGTTACAGAACAATACTGTAAAACCTTAATTTAAAAAAAAAAGGGGGGGGGGGGGGGCAACATGATCAAGCCAGAAGGATACAAACACCTGTGTTTCTGTCTCAAATCTGGTGCAAGTCATACCCTCCATTTGACAATGTGTTGCAAACCACTGATTTCAGACTCCAGATTTTATGAACTGTGAGTTTATTCCATCGACTCAATCTCATCACACAGGAGCCGCTCATACCGCTGCTACCCAGCAATCCAGAGCACACTGAGGCATTCTAAATTTAGCTTCCAGAGTTACTTGAACACTAAAAACATTTCATAATAGAATCAAACACGCCTCTCATAGATTAGTGCTTTACTTGATAATGCATCATATTTAGAGCTTCCTTTTCTGGGCAGCAGCAAGGAACAGTGTGGCTACCTCCTGTGGTAATTGCCCACCCCACTGTCTCCACACAGTGGAAGCAATAGCAGGTTCCTGGCTGCCTAACTCAGCCATACCACCCACAGTTACCATATGTTCCACTCCCCAGGTTAATAAGAATGGTTTTTCACCTTTCCCTCCCAGAAACAAATGTCAGCATGGCTTAGAGCCATAAGCTCTTTATTTAATATTGAAGCAAAACAATAAGAACTTGACCATAGTGCCAAAACTTGACAAAGTATCCTGAGTACAAAGCTCTACTCTATTTCATTTTAATTAGTGTCCTTTGCAATTAGACAAATGATGAAAAGCACATGGGGACTGCCAAGATGAATCAAGGACATCTGGTAACTTTAACATTTCAACATGAAGCTGAGTAGGTATTGCTCTCAGATACTCTTCTGTGCAATTTGAAATAAGTCAAATAACACACAATTAATAAAAATTTAAGAATGAGGCTACCTAAATCCTTTTGAATCTTTACAGAGGTAGCTGTAACTGTTGACGGTCTTACAGCACAAATGTGATCATATATCTTACTGGATTACCTGTTACTTCCCCAAGATCTCATTACAAAAGGAATTTTAAAAATTGGTACAATATCATACTAAGATTATCTGCATTACAGTTTCTTAGAAACTCCAACTGCCTCTGAATTCCTAGTTCCTAATCATGAACTGAAACCTGCTTTTTCTGATACCTGCATTGATATGCATTCTCTCGAGGCCTGTGACTCACTGATGATGCAGTACGCACAAACCTAAAAAAAAAAAAAAAAACCCCAAAATCCATCAGTGACATCATCAGCTGCAACTGTGAGCTATCTCCTCAGAAAGAACTGCAATGTTTTTTGCCCCTCAAACCCACCTGGTATTCCTAAATTAACAAATGCTAAATTAAAATGATATATGGTACACTGAAAATAAATAAATAAATAGATAGATACCCAAAGATACTCTTTCAGAAGCTCTGCAATTTTCTGTTGCTTTAATAGATTTTGGCTGTGAAAGACTGAGACTAACTGCAGCAACCACATTTTTAACTCTCATGGCTCTTACATATTCACAAGATTGCAATCGGATCAGTCAATGCAGTTGCCGGAAATAGTCTAAAATTAGTTTGGCTCTGAAATAATTCACCAAACAGAAGACTGATTTACAGCAGCACCTGACATGCAGAGGTAATTACTACAACACAGAGAACAACAGGTTTTAGCAAGCTACTGTCCTTGTTATAATCTATTAAAATTTGGGAATATTTTTGCACACGAGGCTTGTGATTTTGTCATTTTTCAAGGTGTATCTGACATGAAGGATGTAATTCCTTCCCATGTGTACAAGCTATTCTAAATATCTGGCAATTATACCTGCCCATTGTTGGTATTTATGGACTTGATAGCTCTGAAAATAGCTTTTCAGCAGCAATGAATAAAACAAGCCAAAATGCTTTCCACAAATGAAAGATACTTATTAGACATCAGCAAAGTATCAGCTGCAGTTTGTCTTCCATTAACTGGCTCTAAGTTTCAATGTGTGTAACATCTTCTGCTTATGAACTCCCCTTTGCCAGAACATCAAATGTGCAGATACCATGTAATGTATCATTTATTAGTCCACATGGCTGATCTTGAACACAAATGCCAGAAGTTTTGTTCCTAAGTGCTGGAAATGGGCAACTATGGTCCCAAACCTCCTTCTCAAGAATTCATAGAGTCATCGAATCATTTAGGTTGGGTAAGATCTTTAAGATCAAGTGCAACTATTAACACAGCACTGCCAGGTCACCACTAAACCATAGCCCTCAGCACCACATATACAAGGCTTTTAAATCCCTCCAGAGATGGGAGACTCCACCACCTTTCTGGGCAGCCTGAGCCATGCTTTAACAACCCTTCTGAGGAAGAAATTGCTCATGTCCAACCTAAATCACCTCCAGCACAATTTCAGGCTGTTTCCTCTCATCCTATCCTTTTTAACTTGGGAGAAGACCAACTATGTACCACCCGGCTCCAGCCTCCTCTCAAGGAGCTGTAGAGAGCCAGAAGGTTTCCCCTCAGCGTTTACTTCCGGGCTGAACACCCCCAGGTACCCCAGCTGCTCCTCCCCTGTTCTCCACACCCTTCCCCAGCTTTGTTGCCCTCCTCTGGACACGCTCCAGCCCCTCAGTGTCGTTCTTGTAGCAAGGGGCCCAAGACTGAACCCCGTATTCGAGATGCAGCCTCACCCGTGCGGAGTTCAGGGGGACAATCACCGCTCCGGTCCCTCCGACCACTTGACAGCTTTCCAGAGGACATTTTTGCCGAAGTGTCTGTCTAACGGAACATGGCTTGCTGAAATGCTGTCTAATGGCCACTTCCCTCACCCTGACCCATTCACATTTCAAAACTACTGCTCACAGCTTGGCCTGGCAGCCAGACCGGGGCAGCGATGCTCCCACACCACGAGTTTATGCTCGGGCCCTGTCCTGGCAGGGAGCGGGAACCCGCGGAGGCGACACCAGCGCCGGAAACGATGAGCGCAGGGAAATCCTGAGGCAGGGATTAGGTAATAGGGAACGCGCTCTCAGGTTTCCTTCGGGTTCCTGTGAGGAACCTACGCGTCTGGCTGCCTCCGCATGACTCATCACATCGGCGCGGCTGGCAAAGCGCCCGCCCTCCACCTGCCTCCCCCCCCCCCCTCCCTCGGCCCCCCGTTCGTCCNCCCCCCCGGTCCTCTCGCCGCCCGTTCGTCCCGTCCCGTCCCTTCCCGCCGCGGGCCGAACCTCCCACTCAGGCCGCAGCCCGGACCCTTCGGCGCCCTAAGCGCCGCCCGCGCTCCCGCCCCTGAGGCGCGCGCTCCCGTCACCAGAGGCGCCCCCCCGCCCCCCTCCCGCGGCGTGCGCGTCTCCGCGTGTCCGGCTCGGACGCGCGCGCGCAGGCGGTCCGTCGGGCGGGAGGCGGCTGCCGGCGGCAGGCAGGGAGCTCTCTGCGGGCGCAGTGCTGATCCGCCGGCGGGCGGCCGGGAATGCGAAGCAATGGCCGCGGGCGGCTCGGGCAGCAGCAGCGGCGGCGGCAGCGCGGAGGAGAAGACCTCCCGCCGCTTCCTCGAGCTGTTCTTAGGCGAGTTCCGCGGGCCCTTCGGGGCAGAGCCGGCACCGGCTCCCCCCCCGGCTGCCGACGCCGCCCCGGCCGCCACTGAC
>VWZE01004772.1:0-14446 GCA_013396675.1 Eubucco bourcierii | reverse complement strand
GTCTTGGCAGGAGGCCTTCAGGGGTAGGCAGGATGTCTTGCCATGTGCAGTCTTAGCACAGATGTCACGCTGGCTGTGCAGGCCGATTGCATGGAGGCATTTATGGTCTGTTCCTGGTAAACTCAAGGTAGGGGAGTTTCCAGACAGTACAGGATACAATAAGGCAGGCAAGTACTGTTACAGCAAGAGAGCACACATACAACAGCAGTGCACATTGTGTCACTTGCTCATCTCCTTTTATCAATACAGCCTGAGACTAATGGGCCTTTGGACATAGAACAGCAAATCAGAATGTCAGTTAGCCAAGCCTGACCATAATAGGTGAAGCCGTAGGCTTGCTTTACTCTTTTTAGGGTAGAACACAGGACTTGCACAAGGCATACACAAACTGGGTGTGTGTATATCTCATTTACCACAGGAAGCAAACGAGTCAGTTGCCCCAGGTTCTTTCTCCTCTTTCTCGCAGTTGCTTCTCCCCATAACAGGAGGGAGAGCAGAAAAACATGTCTGGGCAAGCCAAGACATGTATAAGCCTATTTTGGTCTGCTTAGGCCTACCACGACACCCTTTCAGTGAAGAAATTTTTCCTCAAGTTCAACCAAAATAATTTCTGGTTTAACTTAAGACCATTTTCTCTTGTCCAATTACTTGTTTCTTGGGAGAAGAGTCTGAGATCCTCCTCACTAAAACTTTTTTTCGAGTAGGTTTTAAGAGTTATAAAGGTCTCTTTTTAGCCTCCTCTTCTAGGTTAAACAATACCGGTTCACTCAGCCCCTCCTTATAAGATTTGTACTCTAGAAGCTTTGTTACCATTCTTTAGACATACTTCATTATGTCAATGTCTTCTCATAGTGAGGGGCCCCACACTCAACACTGCATTCAAGGTGTGACCTCACAAGTTCTGAGTGCAAGGGAAGATCACTTCTCTGGTTCTGCTGCCCATGCTCTTTTCAGATACAAGCTGGGATGGGTACACTGTTGTCTCATTTTCAGCTTCTATCCACCAGTACCCTCAGGTCTTTTGCTGTCGGGCAGATTTCCAGTCACTAGCTACAAACCACAAACTTTGTGTAATTTTCTTTTACTTATTTTATCATAGAAAAGTGTCACCAAGTATGCCATGATTTCCTGCCAGCACAGGGAAAGAATTATAACAGTGTGAAATGCAAGCAACGGAATGTTGTGTATACACACCTGGAAGATTCTAGAAAACTTAAAAAAAAATGTGAAAGAAGTAGATTTTGATCAGGTAATGAGTACTGAGAATGTTAGCAGCATTGTACTTGCATCTTCACACATGACACTGACGGGCATCCCTCACCCTTCCCACACCCTGCAACCTTCTTCAGCCACTCAAGACCCCTTTTCAGTCTCCACCATGCCCTGTTGTACCCTGACTGGGGTCAGGGAACTGAGGTGGGAAAAACCTGCCTGCCAGTCCCTGTTCTGAGAAGGTCCCAGTCCTTTCTGAGCCCTGATGCCAGGACAACTTGAGGTTACACACACACACACACACACACAGAGCTATGTAGCATGTCTGTAATTTAAATTTGTGTTTCATTAGTTCATTTAGTATGATGTCTTCACAAACTACATTCCAAAGAGCTGTTCTTAGAGAAAGAGACAGTAGGGTAAAATACAGTGACGATGTTCTCCGTCAGGCTACTGTTTGCACTAGTATACACATGTGAATATGATGGTAGCAGGAGTGAGAGAGTGTGAACATCCATGTAGCCAAGAGTCTGATCAGCAAAGTGCTTTTAATCTTGCAAACCACAGAGATACACACTTTCATTGCACCTGCATGGGAAAAATATTATTTCACAGGTAAGGATATTTTTTTTAATGGTGATGAAATTGCACTTTAAAATATAAATCCACTGACGAACTGGTAAGGGAATCTTCTCTTGAACATGTAAATCACCCAGTGATCATGATAATGCATTAAGATCTGAGAAGTGTCTCAACAAAGATAATATCATAGAATTACAGAAGCATTCAGGTTGGAAAAAACCCTCAGGATCACTAAGTCCAACGAATAACCCTACTATACAAGGTTCACCCTAAACCATATTCCCAAACACCACATCCATATGACTTTTAAACGCAACCAGGGTTGGTGACTCAATCACCTCCTGGGTAGCCTGACCACTCTTTCTGTGAAAATTTTTTTCTTAATATCCAGCCTAAACCTACTCAGTCACAGTTTGAGGCAATTCCCTCTCCTTCTATCATTAATAATGTCTGAGAAGAAACCAGCACCAACCTCTCCACAATGTCCTTTCAGATAGTGTGATGGTTTGGGAGTTACCCACCCCCTACACTTCGTAAAATCACCCAGACTACACTCAGTTGGCTGGAAGTTAAAAGATGAAGCTATATTTACAGCTCAGCACAATATACAAGCAGATACATACACTATATTCAGGAATATTTACAGAAATATACAAGTAAAAGGTAATACAGAAACACAACACCCCTCCCAGAAATCAGAGACCCCAGGCGTGGCTCCCAACCACCTTTCCACCTTCTTCCCATCCCTATACCTTACCCCAAGGTTTGCCTTATGTGCAAGGTGAGTTACAAGGAGTTAGGGGAGTTACAAGGAAAGTGATTAGTGAGATTACTCGGCAGAGAGGAGAAAAACCAGAAACTGCTAGACAGCCTGAGACACTGTGCCCCAGAGACTGCAAACCCGAGTGGCTTATCTCTTTGTTTTGTATTCTTTTCTTAAATATCTCAGTAAACCTATGAGTGAAGTAGACATCACCATTGTTTCCTTTTCACAGCCTGTAGTATAATTTTCTCTACTAAAATATTCCAATTAGCCTCTAAACCAGCACAGATAGTTGTAGACAGCAACAAAGCCTCCCCTCAGCCTCCTCTTTTTCAAACTAAGCAGTCCCAGCTCCTTTAGTCTCTCCTCACAAGACTTATTCTCTGGGGTCTTCACCAGCTTCATTGCCCTCCTCTGCACTTGCTCCAGTATCTCAACATCCCTTTTGTATTCAGGTGCCCAAAACTGAACACTTGAGATGTTGGCTCACCAGGGCTGAGCACAAGGAGACAATCACCTCCCTGTTGCTGCTGGACACAGCATTTCTTATACAAGCGAGGATGCTATTGGTTTTCCTTGCCAACTGGGCACACTGTTTGCTCATACTAAGCTGCTTGTTGATTAGAATGTCCAGGTCCCTTTCTGCCAGACAGCTCTTCAGCCACACTGCTCCAAGCTTGTAACGTTACTTAGGGTTGTTGTGACCTAAGTACAAGACCTGGCATTTGGCCTTGTAAAGTTCATGCCATTAACACTGACTCATCAATTTGATCTATGCAAGTCCCTATGTAAAACCTCCCTACCCTCTTGAAGATCAACACTGCCACCTAACTTGGTGTCATCTGTGGACTTGCTGACAACACACCCTATGTCTTCATGATGATTGCCCTGAACAACTTGCCTGATGTGTCGTCTCCAGACAGTAACTGCCCAGGGGATGTGGTGGACAGTGGACAGCAAAGAGGGGTGGAATCCACTCAAAGTTGAACCCTCCAAGCACACAGGAAGGCTCCCTGGAAACCATGCATGCATTGTTAAAGTGAGCCATGTGGAGCTATGAGGAATGATCCAGGATCACAATAAAAGCCCTGAGCAATGCCATCTTAGTTGGGGGGAACATCATCTAGGACATATCAGGTTGGAAACCACAGCCCAGGAATGTTTCTCCCCCTACCCCCACCAAAGAAGAAGCATGGAGTGGTAAATACCTCTCCTCCCCTCTCTTTATCTCTCCCTTTCTCTTCTTTCTCTGTTTCACAGAATCACAAAACCTTAGAGGTTGCAAGGGACCTCCAGAGATCATGTCCCACCCCCCTGCCAAAGCAGGATCACCTAGGGTAATTCTCAAAAGAATACATCCAGGCAGGATTTGAAAGTCTCCAGCGAAGATGACTCCACAACCTCTCTGGGTAACCTGTTTCAGTGCTCCGGCACCCTTACTGTAAAGAAGTTTCTCCTCATTGTGCTGGTTTGAGGCTAATTAGAATAGTTTAATAGAGAAAATTACACTATATGCTGTGAAAGGAAAACATCATGATGTCTACTTCACTCATACGCTTGCTTAAAAAAAATNCTGTGATTTCTGGGAGGGGAGTTGTGTTGCTGTATTACCTTTCACTTGTATATTTCTGTGAATATTCTGTATATAGTGTATATATCTGCTTGTACACTGTGCTAAACTGTAAACACAGCTTCATCTTTTAACTTCCAGTAGGTTGAGTTCTAGTCTGGACCGTTTTACAAAGTGTGTGTGGGGGGGGCGGGTAACTCCCAAACCGTCACACTCATGTCCCAGTTTGTAGCTGTTGCTCCTTGTACTATTGCAGCAGATCCCTGAATGAGATTAGACCCATCCACATGACACCCACCCCTCAGATAGTTATAGATGTTATGAGATCTCCTCTCAGTCTTCTCTTCTCCAGACTAAAGCTCCAGGTTTCTCAGTCTCTCTTTGTAAAGGAGATGCTCAAGTCCTCCAGTTTTGTTTTCTCCATTTCTTTAATAAATAGTCTCATCTTGATATATGACCTCATTTGTGGTTTACTTTCACTTATGGGAATGTTTGAAAGAACCTCATCTCCTTCCTGACTTCTGGACAGAGACAACTGGTGATCAGGTTAATAGCTCACCTTTTCAGAATCATTGTTATAGTATATGATGTCCATTTAATATTTTATTTTTAAAATTTATTTTAAAAAAAAAGTTCCTTATTTCCCCTCTGCCATGGCAAGCTCCCTATGTAACAAGGCTATGCACTGTAGCATTTACATTCCTGTCTTCAACACTTCAGAACAGTGAGTTTTGTGATGTGGTTTCTCATGTGTCTGCCACTAGTAGGATTCCTGCTGCATCTATCATGACATCACTTCCACGGCTCCAATTTTCAACTGTCTGAACAATATAGTACAAACTATGCAAACTCCAAGCTGCATAACTTCATTAAAAAACCAAACAAACAAACAAAACCCAAAAATAAACACAAAACCAAACAGAAAACAAACCAAAACTAAAAAATCCAAACCAATCAACAAAACCCCACCCCAAAAAAGACATAAACAAAACTCCACCAAAAAACAAATAAAAAAAAATTCAAAACCAAACCCAAATCCCAGACAAAAACCCAAACCAAATCAAAGCAAGAAACCCAACTGTGTAAACACTGCAATGGGAAGAAATCTTATGTGTAAGGAGTCTTTAAAATGAATGGTCATTACACTGAATTTTAGGATAAGACCCAGGAATATTTTATTGTGATGCAATGAATTTTAAGAATCAAAAATATTCAGGTCCAGATTTTTAATGAAATACTAGAGGTAATACTTGAAAATAAAATCTTGACTGAATTTGTCAAAGTGACACCTAAGTAAGACTTCAGGTACAGCAGTTGTGACAATATACTCCCTCCTCCCACAACCTGACCTGTGTTCCCATAAACTTCCTCAAGTGATAATTGCGAGTGGTGGTAATAATGAATAATGTTGGGTTATGATAGTTGCATCTGCTTAAAGTGGATTTGATGAAGGCAGATGTCCTGGATTCAGCTAGGATGGGATTAAGGCTTTTGTTTCTTTCACAAGAAGCTAGAACAAAACAGCTGAAATAGCTGCTGCTGGGTTTTACAATGCGAAAAATGTCATATTCTTAGACAATCAGTTTTTTCTCAATTTATTTCAATAAAAGGAGAATGAGTGTCTTCCATGACGTAATTTAGAAACTTGGTAGAGAGTGATCAAACAAAGAAAAAAGCAATGTAAGGTTTGCTGTCATCTCCCTCTTTTAATAACAATCAATTTTCTGTATTTTGTCTGACAATGTCATGTAAGAAAAATCTTTCCTGACTGGTATTTAATCAATAGCTCTACTATTCTTCTACTGTTCCATCATTTTTCAACCTTAAATATCCTATACTCTACCAGTATATGATAAAGCCCAAACTTTAGGCTTGTCCTACTTAGATAAACCTAAGATCTTGCCCTCTCTTGCTGTTCATGTCTTTGGTACTTCATATGTTCTGTCTTATTCCTTCAGATATCTGTGAGATGCTTTCTAAGTGTGCCTTTTGGTTCTGGAATGAACAAATACATTGCTTATCATCTGTTCAATCGCTGCCAACAGTTATGACCACCAGACTGGTAGGTAAAACAAAGGCTTCAATACTCAAGAGAATGCAAATAATTAATCGTTTATCCTGCTATCCTTGTGCCTGTTTATTTTCTCTGGTAGCAGGAGTAGCATGAATATGATTGTGTTTAGGCAGTGATTTACATTCCATTACTGTGACTATAAAACATCTGTTTGATTCAAGATTTAACAACATTGGTGCACTCAGAATCAAATCCCCTTAACATAATATTAAGTTGAAAAAAGATTTTTATTAATACTATGGAGGTAAAAATTCCCCCAATCTTAAAATGATACTTGATCACAAACTTAATTTCTACAACTGTGTCCTAAAACTGATATTTCAGGCTTACCACTTGTAATATAACTTCCCGATACTTGAATATTACCAAGAAACAAAGGATAACAATTTTAATAGCAATATTTTGAAATCTGAAATACTCTGTCATGCTTGATGGATTAAAACAGCAGGCAACACACATATTATTTTAATGGTAAGATATCTTACGGCTACCTTGAAAGCATGCTCAAGGGTTACTTGAATAAAAGATGCTTTTCAGAATATCTCCACATCAAAGAGGTCTACAAGTCTAGAAAGATTACAGAAACAACAAACACTTGTATGTAGGATTCCTCCTGTTGTACTTAGCTTCCACAGTGTGTGATCTTCAGAATCACAAATTATTGCATGAAGAAGATAATCAGGATTAACTGTATCACATTGAATTTACTGCTGTTTAGAGTAGCATGTTCTGTGATTATGAGTAAAGCCTTAACTCACTGTAAATGTGAACACTAGTGATAAAAGTATTTGTCTCTGGAATCCCAGTGCTTTTGCAGAGCAGGTAGCTGACCACAACCAACTTCACACCACTTCTGTCTAACTGGAAAAAAAAATAAAAATCACTGGATGTCTTTCAGAAAGTGTGGGATCATATTTGAATAATCAATATAAAAGATCATAAAGGAAAAAATGAAATAGGAAATGACACTAAGACTCTCAACCGTAGTTGGGTGCTTAACCTTTTGTTCAGGTTACTCTCTTAAATGACAGATAAGACAACAGGTAGTGGCAACTGGTACTGTAAATCATGATGACATTAATATCCTGTAGAGGAGGAGGTGGGAAGATAGCAGTTTGAATTTTTTAATCAATTGGCAGTGACAAGAATCATTTTAATTTCCTGCAGATATGGCATCATTCTTTATAACTGCCATTATACTTGCCTCCAACATTTGCATTCTTCCTCAAGTTTATTCTTCTTTTAATATGTATGTGTTATACAAAACTAATGCCTATTGACTTACTATAGCCCCAGGGATTCAAAAGTACTTTTAAAATTTTGTATTGTCTCACACAGAGTTTTGATACTTTGAACTGTGTCAGCAAAAATGAGCAAATCCTTTCCCTTTGTGCACACAGTATTTATTTTAAATAGACAGAATTAATGTTAACCTATTTCTCACTACTGAAATATTTAATAAGTCTGATAGAAAGTTTTATTTATGTGTTGATGCAAACATGGAAGGGAGTTTGATTCAACCTCACCAACCTGCTCACTGGGAAAGGACACATTTCTATCACATTAATTACTCTGTTCCAACATTAATTGCCAAGATTCTAGATTAAAAGAAATTCCTAGAAGTTTATTTATTTTCGATAAAATTTCTAGTGAGTAGAGACTTTTTTATGCAACAGTTTTACTCCAAGTAATTAGTTCCACTTTAAAGAGACAAAACCAGGAGGATCTAGCTAACCTGAGCAATACGGCTCAGAAGTAAAAAAAATCTACAGTTTCATCTTGTGAACTCTGATCTGAATGAAATGCAGAGGAAATACTGAAATCAAGACAGATAAAAATGCATGTTTTTTCCTTGCAATTTTATTTTTAAATCTTTTTGTTTTTTCTACTAACTAACTTGCCTTTTTTCAGTTGTAAAGAGAGATTTCAGATTTGATGAATGCTTCATTCTCTAGTGAATAGAAGTGTTTAAAAAAAAAGAAACAGTGTATTGCTTTTGAAGTTCCTTCTGTTCCTTCTAATGTAGGAAGCTTGCTGAGTTTGGAAAGATTTCCTTCACAACTTCAGACTAAATTACTAGTGAGTTTCTAGTTTGAAGCTAATATAGTCATAGACAGAATATATCCATGTGAGAAAATTGGAAAAGATATACTGCATACAACTAAGGTGGTTATGAATCTGAGCCTTAGGGTTCAGCTTAATGAGAATAGTTCAATAAAACTTTCCTTTATGTTAGACTTGTCAAGGTTTTACAATTCGGAGGCCTACAACTTTGTAAATATGACAGAAATCGTTTCACCAGTATACACTCTCTTGATCGCCTTGTGCCTGAAAGAATAAGATCTGTATTCCTGATGAATAGTCATGCTTCCATATTGTTTTTTCCAGTTTCAGCTTCTATGTTTAATTTGAACATTATTTCATCTGGATGCACATACATACTTTTATATTTGGATACATGCTCACACAAGCTCTCTTTAATACTGTGGACAGTGTTGTAGGTGCTGCCATTTATATTACTCCCAAGTTTCTTCTCCCCATAGTGGCAACGTTACACAAAGTCTTTTTTGTTTGTTTGATTAGCTTATTTTAAATATTATTTTAAATTCTTATGGATGGTTGTTGCTTGAAGAGATGTAAAGAACATGATGAGGGGGAGGGAATAGATTTTTCTTACTTTTTTAAAGAAACAGAAATAGGTCTCCTGGGTGGAATTTTACATCAATAGACAAAATCACAAAAAGGTTATGAGAGATGGACTGGAAATTCCTTCATTTACATTTTGATTTCAAATACTTCTGAAGATGTGGCTTGTACTGTGAATTCTCTTTCTATAATAGAATTAGTTGGTCTGTATGCAACTAACTATTGGAAAAGAAAAAAATAAATGATTTTTACAATCATTCACCCAGTAAAGACCATAAAGGGGTAAAGAAGAGAAGTTTCTTGTTTTGCTGGTTTTAATGTATAAAAATATCAATACCATGTGTCATGTGGTATTTTCTTTTCTTTTTTCCTACTAGTTGACACAAGAGCAGGCAATCCAGACTTTTAAGTTAAAAAGCATTTGTCAGATGTCACAAATAGTCTCGTCAAATTATTACTGATTTACAGGAAAACTCAAAAAAAGTAAAAATTCTTGTGCAATTACTTAGTATTTTGTCTACAGATTGTAACTGTTATATTTTCCTCTAAACCCAGGAGCAGTGCAAGAAGGCAGGTAAGATTGTCAGGAAGCCAAAATGGATGAAAATTTTCCACCCATACTTACCTGGCAAGAAAGGAGAGTTTATAAACAATGGAAACAAGAACAGGCCCTGTGGGTGAACTACAAAGAAATTATCCAAGCATCCAGGGATCAGATTAGGAAACCAAAACCACGAAGAGAATTAAACTTGGCTAGGGGCATAAAGTGGAATATGAAGAATTTCTTCAGGTACAACAGTGACAAAAAGAAAGATAGGCAAGATGTAAGGCCTCTCTAAAAGGAAAACAGAGCCCTGGCCATGATGGATACAGAAAGGGTTCAGGTGCTTAATGATTATTTTGCTTTAGTGTTCACTGGCAAAGTCATTAGATGCACCACCCAAGCTCCAGAAAGCAAAGGTGGGGAACAAGAAATGGAAGACCTGTTCATTGCAAACAAATGTCAAGTTTGAGAACACCTGAAGAACCTGATGGGTCCTTAGGGAACTGGCAGATGAAGCTGCCAAACCACTGTCTATCATATTTGAAAAAGTCATGGCAATCTGGTATGTCTGGGAAACATGACACCCATCTTCTGAAAAGGAAAAAAAAGAAGACCCTTGAAACTATAGACCAGTCACCTCTCTACCTGGTGATATCATGGAACAGGTCCTCCTGAAAACCTTGTTAAAGCCTACAGAAAATGATGGAGAGGTGATTGGTGGTAACCAACACAGTTTCATCGAGGATAAATCATGCCTGATGAACTTGGTGGTTTTCTGCGATGGAGTTACAGCATCAGTAGACAAGGAAACAACAACTGCTATCATCTGCATGGACTTGTGTAAGTGCTTAATGGGCTGCCCAGAGAGCAATGGGCTACCCAGAGATGTGGTGGAGTCACCGTCCCTGGAGGAGTTCAAGGCGAGTTTGAATGTGGCACTTGGTGCCATGGTCTAGTCTTGAGGTCTGTGGTAATGGGTTGGACTTGATGATCTTTGAGGTCTCTTCCAACCTTGGTGATACTGTGATACTGCTTGACAGTGTTCTGCATAACATCCTGGTCATCAAAGTGGAACAGTATGGACTTGAGGGGTGGACCACTTTCTGGATAAGAAATAATGGTTTGTGGTCCAGATGGAGACCAGTGACAAGTGGCATCCCTCGAGGATCAGTACAGGGCCCAATGCTGTTTAACATCCTTGTCAGCACAATGGACAGCGGAACCTTCAGCAGGTTTACAGTTGATGCCAAGCTGTGTGGTGTGGTTGGCATGCTGGAGGGAAGGGATGGCATCCAGAGGGCCTTCACAGGCTGAAGAGATGAGCCCAAACCAACATCCTGAAATTCAACAAGGCTAAGTACAAGATCCTATACATGACTGATACTGATATGATTCTAGGCACAGCCTTTTCCTAAGAATAAATACATGGAAAACAGAACTGTCACTTGCACTGTGATGTCACATCTGAAATGGAACTTGTCAAAAATCATACATGAGTCATCCAACACCTGGGAAGTGATCATACTTTGTATTAAAAAACAGAAATGACAACAACCAAAAACATAACACTTGAAAATTGTCCATGTCTGGTCAAAGAAAGTGAACAAGTAACAATTTGCATTCATTAGTTTTGAAAATGCTTTATGACTGTATCATTTATCACACTACTAGTAAGATCAAGATGTGTGGTAGAAAAGGAACTCCCTCCCCCTACTGAAATTTACCATACCAGCTGAGATGGCTTGAAAGTAAGATAAAGCTGTATTTACAACAATGCTAAATTTATAAGCATATATATATATACACACAACATATATATTTACAACTGCTATAAGCAGTTTAAGCAGTAGCAGAGTTTGAAGGTATCAACCCTAGCCACAGACACAGTTGGATAGGCAGAGCCACCCACTACTTGGCTGCCTGCCTCCTTACCAGGAACAAGTTAGCTCTTGGCAAGCTTCCCCACTTCTACTGGACTCATTTCAATTCCAGCAGCTGTAGGTGGAAGTGTCCATGCCTCACTAGCAATGGCTACTGCAGCTAAACATTCCTCCTTAATGGTTGAGACCCACCTCTGCATGGCTTGCTGCTCCCCTGCACTATTGTTTACACCACTCTGACCTTTGTTGGTCGTCAATTTTATCTCACTAGTCACAGAGGTTCTGCTTCTACACCATCTGTGTGAACTGCAGGAATGTCTCCTTAAAATGGCACTACATGATTTTTCTACACACCAAGGTACAAATAGCCCTATCATTACAATTACAAAGATCATATTTAAACACAAAAGGCATACATCAGTACTACTTCCAAAAATCTGACAGTACAGTTGTTCCACAAAGTCTCCTGCACTCACAGGGAGAACCAACTTCATTAAATCAAATGAAACACTCACAGTAGCATTCTAAGCATTAGAATTACAGCCCATTCAACCAAAACAATAATTACCAAGCTTTGCAGACATGGATTTCACTCCTATCCACAAAATTTTTATCAGATACCAGTCGATTTTCACATAAAGATTCAACAGAATCTATTTGTAAGATATCCACACTATTGTTGGGTAAACGAAATGCCAGACCACCCATTATAGCTTGATCTTAGCTTCTGGAATTGATTATTAATGAATCAGTCGAGATGGCCATAGGTTGGACTGCCAAATCCAAAACGTGGTGGGTTAAGACACTNGGACTGCCAAATCTAAAACGTGGTAGGTTAAGAAACTCCCCTTCCCCCCACTCTATCAAAATTTACCATACCAGATCATTCAGCTTGGAAGTTAGGTAAAGCTATATTTACAGCAAAGCTTATTGTATAAGCACAAATAAATACATATTTACAAGTATACACAATTACATAAAATTGAGAAATGATACAGAAATGCAAATTCCCTCACAAACAAACAAACTACTCAGAAAGGGCTCAAAGCCACAGTCTCTCTCTTTTAAAGAATAATCAAAACTTGCTTGTTATATGTTAGTGGAAGATGTTAGAGCAGAGCGAAGGAGAAGTGAAAGGAGCAAATGCTCTGAGGTAGAAGGAAGTAAATTATTTACGCTTTGGCTTTTTTAACCCCTTTTTGCAAACCAATGAATTATATAGACTTTATCATTATTATTCTTTTACAACCAATATAAAATTTCTATCATAATATTCTGATTAGCCTCAAAGAAGCACAAGATGCCATCACAACTTTTAATCACATTATTTTCTAAAAAACACATAGTTTTTAAAATTCAAGATCATACATGAAGCCAAAGAATTTGAGTTTTATTTATCCTCAATGTTGCAATAAACCTGTCTTATCAAGAACATATTAAAAAGATAAAATTGCAAGTGAATCTTATTCCTTTTCACGTATTACCTAATTTCTTAACTTTAAAAAATCCTAACTATTTGTTATATCATTCCTTTTCAGTAAAAGCACATTTCTCTTCTGAAAAATTCATTATGTCTTGTGAAATTTATCTTTGAACACAAGGTGTTTTACAACATGGTCAATCTGACATAGCTAAAAGAGCCAGCTTGTGATGATCTGGGAGTTTCAGTTTCACCATACTTGTACTTGGACCATTGCTAACCATACCGTAAGTGCTTGATTCGCTTAGCCTGCTTAATAGCAGCACAGATGTCACAGTCATGTATGACTTGGGTGATAGTGTCCATGGATAAGTCAATTAACCTGTCATGTGCCCGTCAGTAGGTTGTATCTCTGCCTTGATGTCCAGACGAATCATGGGCCCACCGAGCTAAGAACAGTTTCCCTCAGTGTTTCCAATCAAGGTCAAGATCACAGTTCGTGTCAGCTGGAAAAATTTCAACAGTTTGATCTGCCTGATGGTTGTGTTGATGTTCCTCAGTGGCTCTGTTTTTAGGCATGTGTGCATCTATGTGCTGCACCTTCACTGGAATTCTCCCCAGTTGTGCATCATTGTCCTGCAATAAATCAGCACACCAGATAGGTTTTCCTTTACTCTGCCAATCATTCTTTTTCCAGTCCTTTAGCCAACCCTATAAAGCATTAGTTACCATCCATGAGTCAGTGTAGATGTAGAGGATCGGCCAATTTTCACGTTCAGACACATTGAGAGCAAGTTGGACAGATTTTACCTCAGAAAATTGACTGGATTCTCCTTCTCCATCTCTCGCTTCAGTAAGTCTCCTGGTAGAACTCCAGACTGCTGACTTCCGTCTTCGCTGGTTCGCAACAGGATGACAGGAACAAAGTGAAGATGTTATCTGTGAACAAAACATAGATCTGTTCCTGATCAGAGAGATCAACATAAGGAGGAGCTTCTTCAGCACAGGTTACTCTCTCCTCTGGAGGTGTTGTAGAGTCTGCCTTCCAGCCTGTCGGTGATAACCTCTAACAGACCAGTTCAACTGAGATTACCCATTTGTGCTCGTTGGGTTATCAAAGCCATCCACTTAGACCAGGTTGCATCTGTGGCATGATGTGGTGATGAACCTTTCCCTTTGAACATCTAGTTTAGAACTGGCAATCTAGAAGCTAACAGCAATTGTGACTCAGTTCCATTCAATTCATGAGCTGTTTTCACTCCTTCATAGGTTGCTAGGATTTCTTTCTCTGTTGAGGTGTAATTTGCCTCTGAACCTCTGTAGCTACGACCCCAGAAACCAAGCGGACGACCACGAGTCTCCTTTGGAGCTTTCTGCCAAAGACTCCACGTTGGACCATTGTCACTGGCATCTGTGTACAGAATGTTTTTAATGTCTGGACCAGTTCGAACAGGTCCCAAGCCCACTGCATGGGCTACTTCTCGCTTTATGTGATCAGAGGTTGCTTGTTGTTCATGTCCCCACTCAAAATAGTTTCTCTTACGAGTCACATCATGCAGAGGTTTGACAATTTGGCTGAATCCAGGAATGTGTAGTCCCCAAAATCCCACTGCACCAAAGAAAGGAAGAGTGTCCTTCTTATTTGTGGGAACTGCCATGGTGGAGACTTTGTTTATCACATCCTGTGGAATGTGACAGCCACCATCCTCCCAAAAATGGGATTTCTCTGGCAGGTCATAGAATCATAGAATGGTA
>VWZE01004771.1:22247-45526 GCA_013396675.1 Eubucco bourcierii | reverse complement strand
AAGATGATCAGAGGGCTGGAGCAGCTCTGCTATGAGGACAGGCTGAGGGAGTTGGGGCTCTTCAGCCTGGAGAAGAGAAGGCTTCGAGGGGACCTGATAGTAGCCTTCCAGGATCTGAAGGGGGCCTACAGGAAGGCTGGGGAAGGATTATTTACAAGGTCCTGCAATGACAGGACAAGGGGCAATGGGCTTAAACTGGCAGAGGGGAGATTTAGACTAGATGTTAGGAGGAAGTTCTTTACAGTAAGGGTGGTGAGGCACTGGAACAGGTTGCCCAGGGAGGTTGTGGATGCTCCCTCCCTGGATGTGTTCAAGGCCAGATTGGATGAGGCCTTGAGTGAGCTGTACTAGTGGGAGGTGTCCCTGCCTATGGCAGGGGGTTGGAACTAGATGATCCTTGAGGTCCCTTCCAACCTTACCATTCTATGATTCTATGATTCTATGATTTCCAGGTCTCTTTCTTTTTAGTATCGGATTGTGCTGAAGACATTATACATGTGTTGGAAGTGGTATGCCAAGATTTCTGATATCTAAGGATGCTAAGAAAAGGGAAATTTGGCTCCATGAAAGTTTAATAAATACTGCATTCTGGTGAAATTTTAGAAGTTATGGGAATACTAAGTTCTGGAAGTGTTGCAGGATACCAGGCAGGATGACTAACTTGCTATGGACTGGTTAACTGTTACAATTTGTGTGTGTGTGTGGAAAATAAGGAATAATCTGATAAAGTATTTTGATAATGTAAAGAATTAAAGAAGAGGCTTTTAATTAATACCAAGCAATCTGTGTGAGATGTATAATGTTAAAAAAAACCCATTGTTCCTTGATTATCTGCAAAGTTGTCTTAAAAACAAATAACTTTTTTAATGGAGATAACTTTTGCAATCAATATATTTAGACTTCTGTAAAGGACCAGTTGCAAACGTTGTATGTTAACACTGTAGAGACAGAATTACAAAGTGCTAGGTTGGAAGTGACCTCCAGAGATCATCCAGTCCAACCTCCCTACCAAAAACAGGATCCCCCAGGGTAGTCCATACAGGAATGCATCCGAGCAAGTTTGGAAAGTCTCCAGAGAAGGAGACTCCACAACCTCTCTGGGCAGCCTGTGCCAGGGCTCTGTCACCCTCACTGTAAAGAAGTTTCTCCTCATGTTGAGCTGAAAACTTCTTTATTCCAGTTTGTATTCATTGCTCCTTGTCTTATTGCTGCTGACCAGCAAAAAGAGCTTGGCCCCCTCCTCTTGACCCCCACCCTTCAGATATTGATAGACATTGACCAGATACCCTCTTAGTCTTCTCTTCTCCAGACTAACCAGCCCCAGGGCTATCAGTCTCTTTTCATAGGGGAGATGCTCAAATCCCCCAGTCATCCTCATGCCTCTCTTGGAATCTCTCCAGCAGGTCCCTGTCTCTCTTGAACTGGGAAGCCCAAATCTGGACACAATATTCCAGGTGTGGTCTCACCAGAGCAGAGTATCACAGTATCACAGTATCACCAAGGTTGGAAGAGACCTCAAATCTCGAGTCCAAGCCGTTACCACAGCCTTCAAGACCAGACCATGGCAGCAAGTGCCACGTCCAAACCCGCCTTGAACACCTCCAGGGATGCTGACTCCACCACCTCCCTGGGCAGCCCATTCCAGTAGTGAATGAGTATAGTGGGAGAAGTACCTCTGCTGAAAGTGAACATTATCTGTCAGGATTTACCTGTTGCAATTAAAACTGGAGAGTGATATTTGTGTTTGAACTTCATTTGATCCTAGGTTTGATGTTAATAATCATTTTATCAAGGAGCTGGAAGTAAGTATGAAATGGCAGTCAGTGGAACCTGCAGATGCTAGAGAAATGGCATAGTGCTGCCTAAGGGTGAGAGCAAACAGGTAGGGCAGATCAAATTGGTCCTTAATGTGAACTCGTTGACATAAAGTGCACTTGAATGTTAGACTTGTGAATCAGAACAACGCTGAAGCTACTGCACACTAATGTGCAAGAAATAGTGTGGCCAGCAGGAGCAGGGAGGTCATTCTACCCCTGGACTCTGCACTGCTTAGGCCACACCTTGAGTCCTGTGTCCCGTTCTGGGCCCCTCCATTTAAGAAGGACATTGAGGTGCTTGAGTGTGTCCAGAGAAGGGCAACGAGGCTGGGGAGAGGCCTGGAGCACAGCCCTATGGAGAGAGGCTGAGGGAGCTGGGATTGGTTAGCCTGGAGAAGAGGAGACTCAGGGGAGACTTTCTTGCTGTCTACAGCTACCTGAAGGGTGGTTGTAGCCAGGAGGAGGTTGCTTTCTTCTCTCAGGCAAACAGCACCAGAACAAGAGGACACAGTCTCAAGCTGTACCAGAGGAAGTTTAGGCTGGAGGTGAGGAGAAAGTTGTTGCCTGAGAGAGTCATTGAGTGCTGGAATGGGCTGCCCAGGGAGGTGGTGGAGTCACCGTCCCTGGAGATGTTCAAGGCAGGTTTGGACGTGGCACTTGGTGCCATGGTCTGGTCTTGAGGGCTGTGATAATGGCTTGGACTTGATGATCTTTGAGGTCTCTTCCAACCTTGGTGATACTGTGATACTGTGAATGACTCAGAACAGGTTTGGTGATCGGTGTGGGGGGGGAAAGCAGTGTGATGGTGGTGGCAGAAGGACATTAGAAGGGTCTTTTCTAACCAAAATGATTCTGTGATTGAAATACAATGAAGACATTATAGGATAATTGATACAGTTGCCATAATACTTTGTATAGTTCTCATCTCTAGAAAAAGAAATAATAGTAATATTAAAAGAGTGTTTATTCCAGCAGAGATAGCCAAAACAAGGGTCATTATCCAGAAACTGAGGTCATAAAAAAATAGAAGACGTATGACTTTCTGACTGCAAAAGTTATTATCCACCAGGAGAAACTTGCAAAGACAGCAGCCAGTTTGTCATGGTTTTCACTCACAAGAGGGTGTCCTTTACCTACCCCCCACAGAATTGGCTTCAGTGGGAGGAAGTGGATCTGATGTATTTGTTCTGTATGAGAAAGCAGACCAGGTCCAATCAATGCATACTCTTTGATTCTGCTTGCTGTAAGCTCTGAAACAATCTACAAAAATGAGGGAGATCTTTTTAGTAGGATGGAACGGGTTAAAGTATCCAGGTGGAGGAAGTGGCTGGGGAGGGACTATTTACAAGGTCTTGTAATGACAAGATGAGGAGGAATGGGTTTAAACTGACAGAGAGGAGATTGAAACTGGATGTTACAAAGAAGTTCTTTGCAGTGAGGGTGGTGAGACACTGGCACAGGTTGCCCAGGGAGGTTCTGGAGCACAGAATCACTTCAATCACATTCTGTGATTCTGTGCTCGACAACCTCCCTGGAAGTGTTCAAGGCCAGGTTGGATGAGGTCTTGAGTAACCTGTTCTAGTGGGAGGTGTCCCTGCCTATGGCAGGGAGTTGGAACTGGCTGAGCTTTGAGGTCCCTTCCAACCTAAACCATTCTGTGATTCTATGATGCTGTAAGTGGTTTTCCACACAACTGTATTTGCTTGTAGGAAAAGTAATCATGAAATTAATAGCTTCAGGGGGGTTCAGTGTTGGACAAATCTGATGGTGTTAGCATTGCTTGCATCTGTTTTATCAATCTCTTTTCCTCTTTCCTTATCTGGAGTTCTTTTTAAAATTTTTTTTTACTTTCTTTGATCAGTTCAGTAGCATTCTTAGCTTTGAGTGTTTGATTCATTGTCCCTTAAGTTTCCCTAAAACTTGCTCTGCTCTATGCCTTCCTCTTGCATTCTTGTCTCCTGAAAGTTTTTCAGGTGTGTCTCAGTACACATAAGCTTCTTATTCCTAGCTATGTTTTCAGTAAAGTAGTTTCCCAGGGACATGCAGCCTACTTATGCCTGTCCCTGGGATTGGAAAGAACTTTGAAGAACAAAAATAATCAGGATCTCTTCTACTGTTTGCAGAGTGGCAGTACATAATGGTACTTACTGACCTTTTGCCAATAAATACTCAAAGGGAAGCTTCCTTCCCTTTTCTTATCCATGCTTTTCATTACTGAATTATGCATAATGAAAAAATATACCTGAGTGAATTCTCATTGTAATCATCCATTATGGATCTGAAGAAGGCAAAGTAATTTTTCCTAGTGTTCCACTTCATGTGAATATGAGAAGCCTCCATTTGAAGAGTCTCTTGTTGCTTCCAAGCAGAAGAGCAGCAGTCAGCACATGCCTCACTTCTGTCTGAGGCACAAGTAGAATATTGAGACAGTCATGGCAGGTTGCTCCTCTACAGCCCAGGAAGTAGCCTTCCAGTATCTGAAGGGGGCCTGCAGGAAGGCTGGGGAGGGACTATTGACAAGGTCTTGCAATGACAGGACAAGGGGCAATGGGTTTGAACTGGCAGAGGGGAGATTGAAACTGGATGTTAGGAGGAAGTTCTTTCCAGTGAGGATGGTGAGACACTGGCACAGGTTGCCCAGGGAGGTTGTGGCTGCTCCCTCCCTGGAGGTGTTCAAGGCCAGGTTGGAGGAGGCCTTGAGTGAGCTGTACTAGTGGGAGGTGTCCTTGCCTATAGCAGGGTGTTGGAACTAGATGATCCTTGAGGTGCCTTCCAACCTTACCATTCTATGATTCTAAGTCTATGGAATTAAAGTGTTAAGAGTTAAGGCTCCCAGAATATTTGGAACAGAAAATACCCACTCCTTTATGTCATGACTTCAAATGAGTTTTCTCCTGTTCTTTCTCCTGAATCTATAACTTGCAACCCGTTAGCTGAGAATGAGAGCTTTCAGGAGTCCAACAACAGCATCATCTCTGTCACTGCCTTGATCTCTTTCCAGATGCTAAACCCAAAATTTAGATCACAGTCCCTGATCACAGTGAGAACATTTATTTTACAAGCTAAATTGCATGGCATGTTCTTCAGTCTGGAAAAACAAAACAAAACAAAACAAAAACAAAAACCCAACAAATGAACCCAAAACAAACCCAAAGCCCTCTGAGTGAAGGAGCTACTCACAGAGAAGCCAATTAGCTACCTTTCAATTCCTTTGTCCCCTTAACAGTTTGGGCTAATTTTTTACAGTGCAGAGAAAACCTAAAGGCTAAAAGGGAACTGAACAAAAGAGTAAAAAAGCCAGATGGGGAATATTTATTTGCTGGGTGGGGAGCTATGGCTGAAGATCAGGATTGTATCAGTAGGTTGGCTGCAGTCTGGTCAGCAGGGTAAGCTGTTGCAGAGGGCAGTCAGTTCTAAAGGTGGTGTTCAGCAGGCTTGGGCAGCTTGGGCCAGCAAGGAGAGGCAGCAGTGAGGCTGAGCCCTATTGTTTCTGGAAGTGGTTGCAGGGCTGTCCAGGTGTCCTGATTTAAAGGCTGCTCCTTGAGACAGGAAATTGTATCTTGTTCTGAGGTTTACTGTAATAAAGTACATAGTCCTGGGGGAATGTGCTGCTGGGTCCATGAATCACTTTATGGGCTGGCTGTTCTGACCTCAGCCCTGTGATTTATTCGCGCCATACCGCACTAGGAATGGCAAAAATGTAACTGGCTCATGGTCTTCCCAGCCTCACACCCCCCTCCTCCAACCCAGATGGGCCTGTAACTGGGAGGCTGCCATAAATCCATAAACACAGGTTTCCTCGGAGCTGGCAGCTTCACTTGTCTTGCCCAAGAGCTCTCTGCTGCGTGTCCGTGGAGGATTTGGCGGTGAGGGAATCCTCTTGCTTCTCCGGTACTTCCTTCATCAATTCGTGGCCTTGTAGCTCCTTGAGTTTCTTGTATGAAGAAGTGAAAAATCTAAGTGTAGTGATGGAATTTTTGCCCCCCCCCCCAAAAAAAAAAGAGCATCTGGAAGTGTGCAAGCTGTTGGTAATCCACCTTTGCCTTTAAGCTAACAATAAATAAATAAAAGCAGACCTGACCCTTTTCAGCTCGGGATGGCACTGGTTTGCAGGCACTACCAGATGGACTCTACTCTTAAGTAAATAGCAGCATTTGCATTTACAGAGGTAGTAAATGCTGTGCTTTTGGTCAAGCTGCAAGTAGCCTTCCAGTATCTGCAGAGGGCCTACAGGAAGGCTGGGGAGGGACTATTGACAAGGTCTTCTAATGACAGACAAGGGGCAATGGGTTTGAACTGGCAGAGGCGAGATTTAGACTGGATGTTAGGAGGAAGTGAGGGTGATGAGACACTGGCACAGGTTGCCCAGGGAGGTTGTGACTGCTCCCTCCCTGGAGGTGTTCAAGGCCAGGTTGGAGGAGGCCTTGAGTGAGCTGTACTAGTGGGAGGTGTCCCTGCCTATGGCAGGGAGTTGGAACTGGCTGATCCTTGAGGTCCCTTCCAACCTTACCATTCTATGATTCTATGAAGAGTCATTCCTGATACTTAGATTCTGTGAGCTGTGCTTCTATCTGCTTTGACTCAGTTTGTTTATGTGCTTTGCAGTTAGCAGTTCTCTTCTTTGCTGGTGGTCTTTCTATCTCTCTTTTAAAAGATACTTTTCTTAATGGTGCATCCTTCTCTTTTCCTGTAAATTCATTGCTCCATGTACTTCAGCAAAAAAAAGTTGTTTTTTTGTTGATGTTGTACAAGATACTTGTTTCTTCAGGATGATTGAGTACTGTGTTCAGTTTTGGGCTCCCCAGTTGAAGAGGGACAGGGATCTGCTGGAGAGAGTCCAGTGGAGGGGTACAAGGATGATGAGGGGACTGGAGCACTACCTGATGAGGAGAGGCTGAGAGACCTGGGGCTGCTTGCTCTGGAGAAGAGAAGACTGAGAGGGGATTGAATCAATGTTTATAAATATCTGAGGGCTGGGGATCAGGATGGAGGGGACAGGCTCTGTTCACTTGCTGCCTGGGATAGGACAAAGAGCAGTGGATGGAAGCTGCAGCACAGGAGGTTCCAGCTCAACACAAAGGGGAACTTCTTGACTGTAAGGGTCCCAGAGCACTGGCACAGACTGCCCAGAGAGGTTGTGGAGTTTCCTTCTGTGGAGCCTTTCAAGGCCTGTCTGGATGTGTTCCTGTGTGCCCTGAGCTAGATTGTCTGGTCCTACTCTGGCAGGGGGGTTGGACTGGATGAGCTCTTTGGGTCCCTTCCAATCCCTGACATCCTGTGAGCCTGTGATTTCAGGAGTAAAAGTTGCCCAACTCAATCATTTTCACCTTGACTTGAAACTATTCTCTGCCCTCACTCCTTGCAAACTTCCATACAATTCACTGTAAATCTCCACTGCATGTTCTTGGTAGGAATTTGTCTGGGTTTATCTATTTGTTTTAACTATTTTAACCATTGTAGGGAACTGACAAAAAGAGACAACTTTCCCTCTAACAGTCTGTAAGTAACACTGTCAGAGTGAAGAAATACAACCTGTAAAGCAGTCCTCTTCCTTGCAATGCCCTCAGACTTCTGCCTTGACCTTCTCATCCTCAAGTTAGCCTTGGAAAATCTGCACAGCTTTTTCATAAAGCAGATTTAGCAAGAAGCTTTTTTGCAAATAATTAAGCTTGCCCCAGGTCTCTACACCTGAGTAGATGTCAAATTACATTTTGTAGCAAAGGTGCAACCAATTAAAGGGCAACTCTATCAAATCAAGCAAGAGCTCACTTACAAGAAGCTCTGGGAATTTCTGTTTATCTACCATGTAGAAGGTTTTTCTGAGAGCCTCTCTGTGCTGTGGGCTGGGTTACATTTGTTTCTTCTTTTTCTTATGCTTGAAGCTGGGGGTTTGTTGTTGTTTGGTGGTTTTTGTTTTGGCTTTGGGTTTCGTTTGGTTTTTTGTTTGTTTGGGGTTTTTTTGGTTTTGTTTTTGTTTTCTGAGATCAGAGCCTTCAACATCAGAGGATGTTAGGAGTTGAAAGGGAGCTCTGCAGATCTTCCAGTCCAACCCCTGTGCAAGAGCAGGACCAGAGAATCTAGCACAGGTGGCACAGGAACACATCCAGACAGGGCTTGAAAGGCTCCATAGAAGGAGACTCCACAACCTCTCTGGGCAGCCTGTGCCAGTGCTCTGGGACCCTTACAGTCAAGAAGTTCTTCCTCGCGTTGAGCTGGAACTTCCTGTGCTGCAGTTTCCATCCCTTGCCTCTTGTCCTATACCAGGGCTCAAGTGAGCAGAGGCTGTCCCTGTCCCTTCCTTCCTGACCCCCAGCCCTCAGCTATTCCTAGACATTGCTCAGATCCCACTCTCAGTCTTCTCCTCTCCAGACTAAACAGCCCCAGGTCCCTCAGCCTCTCTTCATCAGGCAGTGCTGCAGTCCCTTAGGCATCCTTGTAGCCCTGTGTTGGCCTCTCTCCAGCAGATCTCTGTCCCTCCTGAACTGTCTGTAAATATATCTGCGATCTTTCCTCAGTAAGGCAATTTTTGATAAACAACAGGATAAACACAGCTTCAGATTTGTTCACTGGAAAATCTCTTAACATGCTGCTTAACATGTTCTTTCTAACATGTTCTCTTAACATGCTGCTTAAGGTTCATGTCCCTTGTGTCTCATTACAAAGCAGACAGTAACAGGCTACCCTGAGCTTGTTGAGCATTGTTAATTGTTTAAATAAAACTCTTTACCTAGAGAAAATGCTGTGTATAGCAGAACCTATCAGTAAGTTTAGCAGGGATCTGATGAGAAAGAGTTGTGGATAGACTGTTTTCATGGTTCAGATCAGGCCTAACAGTGCTCGTTTTGGAGCAGAGTGCCCACAGGCAGTCTCCTGAACTGCTTTTAAAGCATGCAGCTCCATTTTCTCCACATCAGAGACTGGATAGAGATAGAATCAGAAGAGAAGACAGTTCTTCTGCTCCCTACTTGCTGTAAAATGCCAATTGCTTTAAGCATCTGGAAAGTTGTTTATCTTCAGAGTTCATCAGAATATGCTGCAGTGCCAATTCAAACAAGTCTGCACTAAGAGACTGCAAGTAGCTACACCTCCTTTCAGACCTGGATCTGAAAAAGGAAATTAAATGAAACCTTCTGCTGCAATTATGGAACTAAATATATCCAGATTTTATCCATAGCCCCTGACACCTGCTCCATTCCTGTCTTCAACCCTTTCAACAACTTCTGTTTGCTTAGAAACACCCTTTTGGCACTATTTAAGCAGCACTCATTGAAGCTATCAGGAGCAGGAGGCAAAGAGATACCTCAGTGGTGAATGAAACTGCTTCCATCCTCTTCTTGCCCTGATGTGCTATTCCTGGCCTTATACAGGCACTTGGTGCTTGTTATGCTCCCTTTTGATCATCTGAGCAGCAGCAGCAAGCAGAAAAGACTGAAATACAGGTGTTAAGTGCTACACGTAGGACAGAAGAGTTATCAGCATTGGTGCTGCTTTCGGCACTACCACCAAACCTTAACACAGCCTTTGCAGAATTCCTCTGTGCCGTCCTGTGTACTGTGCCTGACCATCTCTCTGTCATATATCCTGTCTCTAAGGTGCAGAGACATGGACTGGATGGATGGGCCACTCAGTGGCTAAGGAACAGATGGTCACACTCAAAGACTTGTGATCAGTGGCTCCTGATGGAGCCCAGTGACAAGTGGAGTTCCTCAGGGCTTTGTTCTGGGTCCAGTGCTGTTCAACATCTTTGTCAGTGACATGGACAAGTGGCATTGTGTGCACCCTCAGCAGATTTGCTGATGACACCAGGCTGTGTGGTGCAGTGGACTCACTTGAGGGAAGGAATCTGTCCAGAAAGATCTCAACGGGCTTGAGAAGTGAGCCAGTGCCAACTGCATGAGGTTAAACAAATCAAAATGCAAGGCTCTGCATTTGAGTTGGGCCAGTTCCAGGCACAGATGCAGGCTGGTGGCAGTGTGGATTGAGAGTAGCCCTGACTCAGATGTGTTGATTGATGAGCAGCTCACCATGAGGCAGCAGTGCCCTCATGAAGGCCAGAAGGCAAATTGTGTCCTGGGCTGCATTGAGAGGAATGTGGGCAGCAGGTCAAAAGTGGTGATTCTTGCCCTTTACTCTGCCCTTTTGAGACTCCACTTGGAATACTGCATCCAGTTCTGATGTTCTCACTGTAAGAAGGACATAGAACTGTTGGAACAAGACCCTTGGAGGGCCACAAGGGTGATCCAGGGACTGGAGCACCTCTGCTATGAGCCTGGACTAAAGAAGCTGGGCTTATTCAGACTGGAGAAGAGAAGACTTCAATGGGACCTTATAGCTGCTTTCCAGTCCCCAAAGGGAGCATATAAGAAAGCTGGAGAGGGACTTTTCATAAGGGTGTCTAGCAACAGGGCTAGGGGGAATGGTTTCAAGCTGAGGGAGAGTCTGAAGATCTCATCTGTAGACTAGATATGAGGAAGTTTTTCAGGACAAGAGTGGTGAGACTGAAATAGGTTGCCCAGAGTGTTGTGGATGCTGATTCAGTAGCCACATGGACAGGGTGGTGACTGTTAGTCTCAGGAGTTTGCTCTCCACATGGTTCAGAGCAACATGAGTTTCTTCATTTTCTGAAACTGTTCTACAACCAGGCAAAAAAGAGAAAAATGTGGAGTTTGGAGCTGCCACTGCAGATATGGTGACACAGTTTATGAGTAAGAATGGTGCTAGCACAGAGGGAACCATCCCACTGGATCAGCCCTTTAGTGTCCTGTATTACTAAATGCTTTTTAAGGGTTTGTTAGGTGTGACCCACCCAAAAACTGTCACTCCACCACCCATAGGACATGACAGTGTCTAAGCTGTTGTCCAAGAGTTTGCCTCCCTGCCATAACACTACAATACTTCATCTGAATCTCTTTGCCTGCTGTTCCTTTGTGTTGTTGTCACTTCATGGGAGGGTCTTTTTTTAATTCATATGCAAATGGTCCAGTTCTCATTGTAATGGTGATTTGTCATGGTAGGTCTTGCAAATGCCTGTGACAGAAAAGTCCTAAAAACTTCATCAGCATTTTCTGCAGGCTTTTAGTAAATGCAGTAGACAAAAGTCAGATGTCTGAAGCAAATACTGTGCAAGAAGCAAATCTTTTCCTTCTGTGGCAACTGATACACATGCCCTGGAGTGAATGAACAGTTTATGAAACTGGAGCTCTGTGTGCTAAAGGCATTACAGCCATAATTACAGCTTGTTTGAAAACTGTGATGGGTCAGACATCCCTCACAGGAGAGCAGTTCCCTCTTGATAGCTTGTAGCTACCTGGACTATCCAAATTTGTGGCAGATACATAGATGTTGGAGCTTAATGCCAGTTGAAAGGAAAACAGATTCAATCCCTATAATGTAACTGGGCCTGATGGAATTATCCCAGTCCCTTGGTGAGCTTAAAATAAAAGCTGGTGGTGATCCCAATATTGCTTTTGTATTACCTCACTCACTTTCAAGAAATAGGAAGAAATCTCTTGAAGTCTATGTAGGAAGCAGTCTCCATATAGGAAGAAATCTCTTCAAGTCTATGTAGGAAGCAATCTCCATATAGGAAGAAATCTCTTCAAGTCTATGTAGGAAGCAATCTCCATATAGGAAGAAATCTCTTCAAGTCTATGTAGGAAGCAATCTCCATATAGGAAGAAATCTCTTCAAGTCTATGTAGGAAGCAATCTCCATATAGGAAGAAATCTCTTCAAGTCTATGTAGGAAGCAATCTCCATATAGGAAGAAATCTGTTCAAGTCAAATTGTATAGGGCAGTGCATTTATACCATTTCTGCATGGAATTTGTGTTCTCCCTGACATATGTGAACATATTCTTTTAATGAATATGTATAGGGTTTATGTTTTGAAGCATCATTAATTCAGCACTGTTTGCAGCCCATTGTTCTTTCTCATTATACAGCTGATAAATATTCCCACGTTAGGACACTAACCGCTGTCAACTATGAAGCTACTTTTTAGAATTCAATTTCTGTTATGCTTTACCAAAGGGATTCCTCTGCTTTTCTAGGAAGGAGCTGTGAAGGAATTGCATCATCTCCACTTAAAGCATCTCTTGGTTCTGTTACTATTTGTAAGGCAGAGGATGAATTTGGCTACCCTGGCAGCTAAAACACTTTTAGCTGTGGTTCACCAAAGAGGAGAAATAAGGAATGAAATAAGACTGGTTTATGCAGGAATGCAGGGAGATGTGAGCCAGTATTCAGAGCACTGCATACTAGAATCTTTTGGTGCATATGGGACTTGGTAGATGAATCCATATGAGTTGTAATTCACAGGCTCACAGGATGTTAGGGTTGGAAGGGTCCAACCCCCCTGCCAGAGCAGGACCAGAGAATTTAGCACAGGTGGCAAAGGAACACATCCAGACAGGGCTGGAAAGGCTCCAGAGAAGGAGACTCCACAACCTCTCTGGGCAAAAATTTAAACTGTTGCCATCTTCCCCAGTTGTATTTCCCGAATCAGACATCTTCATTCAGTGCCTGAAGGTGATGTGCCTTTTTACACCATTCCTTGCTGTCTTTTCATGAAAGTATTTACCAGGACACTCAGAAAATCATGGAATGGTAAGGTTGGAAGTGACCTCAAGGATCATCTAGTTCCAACCCCCTGCCATAGGCAGGGACACCTCCCACTAGTACAGCTCACTCAAGGCCTCATCCAAACTGGCCTTGAACACCTCCAGGCAGGGAGCAGCCACAATCTCCCTGGGCAACCTGTGCCAGTGTCTCACCACTCTCACTGTAAAGAACTTCCTCCTAACATCCAGTCTAAATCTTCCCTCTGCCAGTTTAACCCATTCCTCCTTGTCCTGTCATTAGAGGACCTTGTCAATAGTCCCTCCCCAGCCTTCCTGTAGCCCCCTTCAGATACTGGAAGGCTACTCTAAGGTCTCCTGGAATCCTTCTCTTCTCCAGGCTGCAGAGCCCCAACTCTCTCAGCCTGTCCTTATAGGATGGAACAGGACAACCTCATAAGGAGTGGTCGAAAGGCTCATGGCACTTGGCACTGGAATCATTCAGGCAGTGGCTTCTCAACTCTGCACTCATCAGTGCCTTCCATAAGATATTTCAGTCCTCTGGCTCTGTCAGTATTGCAGAACTGGAGTTGTTCATTTTCGCTGTGTTCTTGACATCAACTGTAAGAACTCTCAGTGTCAGCAGAACTGCAAACTGAATGAGATAAACCCAAAACACCTCCTCCCTTTTGGTCCCATTTGCAGTTAATCCTAAACCTCTTGTCGCTAGATTATCCACGCTATTGCCTTTTCAGGTTCCCCTTGTAATATTCACTCTGGTTTAAGTCTGCTTACCTCTTGTGAACTGCTGCACAGCTCTGTTCAGGCTGCAGAAGCTGCCCAAGCGGAGAGATAAACGGGCAGTTGCACCCTGCTGTGCTGCTGGTGCCGCAGCTGCTCTGCTGTCACCCTCTCATATGGCCCAGCTGACTTCAGTGAGCTGCTTGTGTAGTGCCTCTGGCGTTAGCCAGCATTTTGCAAGATCAGCCATCCTGAGTGGTGCAGCAAGTGCATTCTTTGCCTGCTAGATAAAACGTTTCAGGACCTATGATATTGATAGCTGAAGACAGGGTTTGCTGAAGACACTAAGCCTGTACCAGTGACTGTGACCTAAAGTGAAGCTGAGCCTGTGTGACCGCCACACTCCTGACAGACAGGTTTGTTCACCTCCTAGCACCACTCATACAGCAACTTATTTGCTCCTCCTGCCACATCACCTGGCTTACATCAGGTCCTTCTGGTCTGCTGACAAGAAGGGAGGCAAGTCTGTTTTGTGGTTCTCTGGCTTGGTGGTATTTGCTCCTTGTGGTCTCTTGGAACCAGTTAGCATTTCCAAACAGTGTTGAGAACAGTAGTGGCCCGTGACAGACATCCCCTTTCAGCAGAGCTGGCAGTGCACCTGCACTCCTCCCATGGCAGCCTCTCTGCACAGAACTGAGAAATGCAGCTGCAATGCACCTATTGTGTCACAGGATATTTTTCTTGCTTTCATTCAGACTTCAGCTTGATTCAGTTCCAGAAAACAGTCAGGAAGTCATAGTACCTCTCACTCAGCTTCTTGAGCAGCACCCCAGCTTCAGATATGATACAGCACTGAAGTTCTGCCTGATGGAATTTTGTTTCTAAGGCACTATGGCAAAGATTATTCAGCAAAACATAAGTAAGGGGTTGCCATCCCTGTTATCCCATCCTGGTCTTGAAGTTTTCACTGAGGAAGTAGAGATGGGCCACAAAGGATTTGATTGCAGGAGGTATGCTTTATGGGCTTTGTGAGGCACCTCCAGTTTCCATAGCAGGGTAATGACTGTATAGATACTGTTACAGAGATATTCTTGGCCCTAGTCCCAAATCAGGAGCGAGGATTGTGGGTTTGCTATTAACAGAATGAGTGTTTCTTTAGGATCAAACCAGATTACTCAGAAGAAAGGAAAAATGACCAGAGCTCCAAGCCAGCCTGTCTTTCCCAGGATACTGATAGCTAGAGAAAAGCAGAGGTCATGGATCATGTTCTGTCACTTTACTCTATTGATATTTTTCATTTCTCAGGCAGATATCCAAAACCGAATAGCTTTCCATACAGCTAAGGCAACAGAAACAAAGTGCCAATAACAGTGGGTCCATTTCAGGGGTCAGTGCTGGGCCCAGTGCTGTTTAACATCTTTGTCAGTGACATGGACAGAGGAATGGAGTGCACCCTCAGCAAGTTTGCAGATGACACCAAGCTGTGTGGCACAGTCGACTTACTAGAGGGCAGGGATCCATCCAGAGGGACCTGGACAGGCTGCAGAGCTGTGCCCAGGCCAACCTCATGAGATTCAACAAGGCCATGTGTAAGGTCCTGCAGCTGGGTAGGCACAATGCCAAGCACAACTTCAGGCTGGGTGGGGAATGGCTGAGAGCAGCCCTGAGGAAAAGGACCTGGGGGTCTGGGTTGATGAAAAGCTCAACATGAGCCTGCAGTGTGAGTGCAACCCAGACAGCAACTGAGTCCTGGGCTGCATCAAGAGCAGTGTGGGCAGCAGGGCAAGGGAGGNGAGTGGGTCCACAGGAGGCCATGAAGATGCTCAGAGAGGGCTGCAGCAGCTCTGCTGTGAGGACAGGCTGAGAGAGTTGGGGCTCTGCAGCCTGGAGAAGAGAAGGGTTTGAGGAGACCTTGGAGTGGCCTTCCAGTATCTGAAGGGGGCCTACAGGAAGGCTGGGGAGGGACTATTGACAAGGTCTTGCAATAGTCAAGGGTTTGCAAGGGTCAATGGATTTGAACTGGCAGAGGGGAGATTTAGACTGGATGTTAGGAGGAAGTTGTTTGCAGTGAGGGTGGTGAGGCACTGGCACAGGTTGCCCAGGGAGGTTGTGGATGCTCCCTTCCTGGAGGTGTTCAAGGCCAGGTTGGATGAGGCCTTGAGTGAGCTGTACTAGTGGGAGGTGTCCCTGCCTATGGCAGGGGGTTGGAACTGGATGATCCTTGAGGTCCCTTCCAACCTTACCATTCTATGATTTATTGGTTTTACCCACACTTGACACTATGACTGGGAATCTGATGTGCCTCTTTTCATCCTTTCTTCTCTTTCTCTCCATTAATTCATCAGAATATTTATATTTCTTCATAGCATAAATGTATATAGAATATCTTTAGCTTATTCTACACTGTCTGAAAATATTGCCTAACTTTGTAGTATCATATTCTTGAAAAACAAAGAATAATCTAAGGTGCTGGCTTTTCTAGGCATGGTCTAGGCAGGATCCATGTGCTCTCTAATGGAATTGTGTCAGGTTTTTTCATATGCTGCTAGTCTGCCTATTCACAGAATCACACAGTGTTAGGGACTAGAAGAGACCTTGAAAGCTCATCCAGTCCAAGCCCCCTACCAGAGCAGGATCACTTAAAGCAGATCACACAGGAACACATCCAGGCAGGCTTTGAATATCTCCAGAGAGGGAGACTCCACACCCACCCTGGGCAACCAATTCCAGTGTTCTGTCACCCTCACAGGGAAGAAGTTTTTCTTTATGTTTCCATTGAATTTTTCTGCCTCAGCTTCCACCATTGCCCCTTGTCCTGTCTTTGAGCATCACCCAACAGAGCCTGGCTCCATCCTCCTGGCACTCAACCGTTACATATTGATAAACATGAATGACTTCACAGGTGACACCAATGTAGGAGCAGGTGTCAATCTATTGGAGGGTAGGAGGGCCCTGCAGAGAAACATTGATAGGCTGGATGGGTGGGCAGAGGCCAATGGGATGAGATTTAACAAGGCTAAGTGCTGGGTTCTGGGCCCCTCAACTCAAGAGTGGTGTTGAGGTGTTGGAAGGTGTGCAGAGAAGGGCACCAAGGCTGGGGAGGGACCTGGAGCACAGCCCTGTGAGGAGAGGCTGAGGGAGCTGGGGGTGTGCAGCCTGCAGAAGAGGAGGCTCAGGGCAGACCTCATTGCTCTCTACAGCTACCTGAAGGGAGGTTGTAGCCAGGTGGGGTTGGGCTCTTCTGCAGGGCTCCCAGGGACAGAACAAGAGGACACAGCCTCAAGCTGTGCCAGAGCAAGTTTGGGCTGGATGTTAGGAAGAAGTTTTTGACAGAGACTGTAATTGGCATTGGAATGGGCTGCCCAGGGAGGTAGTGGAGTTGTCATCCCTGGAGGTGTTTAAAAGGAGACTGGATGTGGCACTTAGTGCCATGGGTTAGTTAATTAGAAGGTGTAAGGTGATAGGTTGGACTCAGTGATCTCAAATGTCTTTTCCAACCTGATTAATTCTGTGATCTTTAATAGAAGACTCAATGTTATGGCAGTGTTATTAGCATAATAATTGCACTGAGGTGATTAGCAGAATGGTTTTAACACATTTGATTATTTTTAAAAATCATTCTCTGAAATGAGCAACATTAGTGGGCTTTTTTAATGAACTGGAGTAGGTAAAATATGTGGATTCATTGAGAATTTTGAGTTTTCACTACTTCAACTGCATTTGCATCCACATTTTTAGATGCAAGGTAGATGGGAAACCTGCCAGTATGCAGGAGTGATGGTGAAGAAGAAACACTGAATTCTGCATCTTGCACACCATCACAAGGATCTCAATTCATTCCTTCTTTGCCAAGTGATGACAAGGTGCTGCTGTGGTGCAGTATGTCCAAAGCTTCCTTTGTGTTCTATTGCACATCCTGATTTAGCCATGCCAGCCTAAGTTGAGAATTCAGCCTAAGGTGAGAATTCAGGTCAAAGACCAGAGATAGTTTTGCCTAACATTGAGCAATCCTCATCCCTCATTTTGAGAACTGCTCTTTTATGATCAGGACTACTGTCTTTGTCTCCTTACTTCACAGCATCTATAAAATCACAAGATTACAGGATCAGAGGCTCCCAGGATGTAAGGGGTTGGAAGGGACCTCTGGAGATCTTCCAGTCCAAACTCCCTGCCAGAGCAGGAGCAGAGAATCTGCAGCAGGCGACACGGAAACAGGGCTGAAAAATCTCCATGGAAGGAGACTCCACAACCTCTCTGGGCAGCCTGTTCCAGTGCTCTGTGACCCCTTACAGTATGTTTCTGAACTCTGTAAGAGTTTGAGAAGCTGTTGAGAAGCATTGTGTTTCTGCATCTAATTGCTACAGTGCTTGAGCCTCAAGATGCTGCTGCAGAATGTTCTTACTTATACCAGTTCTGTGAGACCTGAAAAGATTTGTGATGAGGACAGGCCTCCCTTCATCTTAGTTACTCAAAACATGCACCCAACAAACTCATTATATCGATTATTTACAAAAAAAAACAGTCAAAGAATGGCTCAAGCATCCTGGAAGGGATCTGTTTCAACCTCTGTCATGCACAAGCATGTCTCCTGGGGGTCTGGGTTGATGAAAAACTCAACATGAGCCTGCAGTGTGCACATGCAGCCCAGACAGCAACTGTGTGCTGGGCTGCATTAAGAGCAGCGTGGCCAGCAGGGCAAGGGAGGGGATTCAACCCCTTTGCTCTGCTCTCCTGAGACCCCATCTGGAGTACTGTGTACAGTTCTGGAGCCCCCCAGCACAGGAAGGACATGGAACTGTTGGAGCAGGTCTAGAGGAGGGCCACAAAGATGATCAGAGGGCTACAGCAGCTCTACTATGAGGACAGGCTGAGAGAGTTGGGGCTCTGCAGCCTGGAGAACAGAAGGCTTCCAGGAGACCTGATAGTAACCTTCCAGTATCTGAAGGGGGCTACAGGAAGGTTGGGGAGGGACTATTGACAAGGTCTTGCAATGACAGGACAAGGGGCAATGAGTTTGAACTGGCAGAGGAGAGATTTAGACTGGATGTTAGGAGGAAGTTATTTGCAGTGAGGGTGGTGAGACACTGGCACAGGTTGCCCAGGGAGGTTGTGGCTGCTCCCTCCCTGGAGGTGTTCAAGGCCAGTTTGGAGGAGGCCTTGAGTGAGCTGTACTAGTGGGAGGTGTCCCTGCCTAAGGCAAGGGGTTCGAACTAGATGATCCTTGAGGACCCTTCCAACCTTACCATTCTATGATATGTTGTCATTTTATGCTTTAAGGTGAATCTTGTAGAGTAGGGTTGTAGGTTGGACTTGATGATCCTGAGGGCCTTCTCCAACCTGGATGTTTCTGTGATTCTGTCATTTCCTTCTGGGAATGCACTGCACTGTTCAGGTGACTTCAGTAAACTTGACACCTTCCTTCTGAAATAGCTGCATGAACAGGCAACATAACCCATTGCAATTTAATCCTTAGGTTATTTTTGTGCATGTAGGCTCAAAATTCATCCTGGAAATGTTTAGAATGCTGAAAATGTTCAACCAAAGTAGTAATAAGTAGTGAGTATTAAAAGCTGAGAAGCCAAGTGCAAGATAATAATATATTATTATCTGCCTTCTTTATCCTCTGAGCAGTAATTTGGGTCCAGCACAGTCATTTAGGGTCTCAGTTTCCTATTTCATCAATAGACATGACTAAAGTACTTGCTGCCCCTCTTTGGAGTTGCAGTTATGGTCTGTTCAGTTCTTTGCAGACCTGTTTCCTCTAAGTTTTGCAGGACAGTGATGCATTCATGTGGTGTTTCTTTCAGACAAGAAGCCCTTCTTGCTGCCATTAGTGAAAAAGATGCCAACATTGCTCTGCTAGAGCTTTCATCCTCGAAGAAGAAGACCCAAGATGAAGTGGCTGCACTGAAACGAGAGAAAGATCGTCTTGTGCAACAGCTCAAGCAGCAGGTGGGTAGAGGAAGGCTGGGGAAGAAACTGGTTAATAGTTTGGACTGAGATTATTGTCTTCAGTTATGGAACCAGTAAGAGGCCTCGAGCACAAGCCCTATGAAGAGAGGCTGAGGGAGCTGGGATTGGTTAGCCTGGAGAAGAGGAGGCTCAGGGGAGACCTTCTTGCTGTCTACAACTACCTGAAGGGTGGTTGTAGCCAGGAGAAGGTTGCTTTCTTCTCTCAGGCAAGCAGCACCAGAACAAGAAGACACAGTCTCAAACTGTGCCAAGGGAAATTTAGGCTGGAGGTGAGGAGAAAGTTGTTGCCTGAGAGAGTCATTGAGTGCTGGAATGGGCTGCCCAGGGAGGTGGTGGAGTCAGCGTCCCTGGAGGTGTTCAAGGCAGGTTTGGACGTGGCACTTGGTGCCATGGTCTGGTCTTGAGGGCTGTATTATCCGGTTGGACTTGATGATTTTTGAGGTCTCTTCCAACCTTGGTGATACTGTGATACTGTGATACTGTGTAATCCTGTTGTATGGTGGGGCAGAAAGCATGCAAAGAGTGATCTGAAACTGGCTACCAGTCATGAAACCTGTAAAACATGGCGGGGAACAAGTCTCCGTGTTGAGAGAAGTTACTTTGTGTCACTGACTGAGGAGTAAAATCTGCCACAGAATGGATAGCAGACTGTCAGTGAAGAGGAGGACATTAGTTATTGTCTTCTGCAGGCACAGCCAACCACAGGCTCAGGGAAATGTAGTGATTATTCTCTTGCTAGCCTGTATTTGCCTGTGGGCCAAGCAGCATTACGTGGGAGGAAATTCTCCTTGCTGCAAAGCTCAGATATGTTTGTGTTACACCACACAGTCTCTGCTGTGATTTCTAAGCTGTGACAGGAGCACCACAGGGGAATGACAGCTACTAGAGTGGAATCTGGGAGGTCTTGTGCCTGTGAGGAGATTGGTCCTTTCCTATTTCTGGCCTCTCCCGTTTCTAAGATCTTTTTGTGTGGGCATAACAATCAGGAAAATTGTGTGTGTGTCTGTCCAATATTTAATACTGCCTTTCAGTATTGAATTCAATGTGAAAAATACATTGGCAAGAAAACACAGGAGCAAAAGGCATCCCTGGCAATATGAGATTTAGGATCTGAAAAATCTCTGTAGATTTTTCACTTCAGCACTTCTGGTGGGGTTTCCTGAGTTACTCCCTGTAATAGCACATATGCTCCTACCAATCCAGTATCAGCTTCTTCAGTGCCACTGTTTCCATCTTCATAAAGCTTTATGTGCAACATTTCATCTGTCAGCCAGATGATTTTTGTTGCTATCAGACAGTAAGACCAAACCAGGTCTGCTTTCTGATGAGATTCTTCCTACTTCTTCCTTATTCACCTGGAGGTGCTGAAGATCATGTCTAAGGTAAAAACTGGGAATGCCTTGTGTACTGGGCTGGATAATTAGTCAGTGGGTGATTGTAAGGCATGGAGGTTGTTCAGCAGTAGTGCCTGGCATAAATTGCATTTCAGTGTCAAAAATACCGTGGTGGTTTTTTACTTTGCTGCAGACTTAAGTACTTGAGTGCAAGCAAGTACTGAGGTGTGCTGGTGTGACACAGTCTTTGCCCTACAGCACAGAAGTGATGGCAGTAACACACACACAGCAGCTCCAGGTTGAGGTGGAGCTGAGAGAAGAGTTTAGTATAAATGAGATAACATAATGCACAGTTCCCTTAGCCTATGTGCAGGAAAAGCACAGCAGAAAGCCAGGGAGCTACACTCCCATCCCTCTCGGTCCTGCTGCCATCCTGGTGGCAGGCAGACAACACCCAGAAACCTGGAACTGAAAAGCAGCAAGCAGAGCAGGAAGCCTCTCAGCTTACAATGTGGACTTCAAGCCACAAGATCCCTTGCTCCAGCCAACACTTCAGTTGTGAAGCTGGCAGGAAGCAGAATCACACTTTACAGCTCCCTGAAGGGAGGGTGGAGTGAGGAGGGAGCAGCCTCTGCTCTTTGGTGGCAACAACAGGGCCAGAGGAAATGGTTCCAAACTGCAGCAAGGGAGGTTTAGGCTGGATGCTAGGAAATGTTTCTTTCCAGAGAGGTTTCTCAGACCTTGGAATGTTCTAGGGCAGTGCTGGAGTCCCCATCCCTGGAGGTGTTTAAGCAGCCTGTAGAGCTGGTGCTTAGGGGCATGGTTTAGCATTGACCCTTCAGCGCTGGGTGGAAGGTTGGACTGCATGAGCTTGGAGGTCTCTTCCTAGTAGATGTGTTCTGTGGTTCCTTAGGAATCCCAAGCAGGTTATTTGCCCTGTATTTTTAAGATAACAAATATTGAAGGTTTAGTTTAAGAACAGTAATTTTGATTGTTCAATCAGGTCCGAAGCAAAGAAAGAGATAGAGTTTTTCAAGTCTTTCACTTGTCAGGCAGATGACCTCCTACTAGAACAGGATTCAGAAGTGGTCACAACATCTAACTGTCTGTAGGTGTAGTATTAAGAGGGTGATTACCTGAAATGACTTAATCAGGTGATCTTCTTAACATTGTTGTAGTTTCTATCACTATTTGTCAGCCTTAGGCTGCTGCTAAGTAGGCAGAGCCACTTCCCTTAAGGATGCCCCTTCTAAGTGCTTTTCTGCATCAGGAGACATGTGGCCAGCAGGGCAAGAGAGGGGATTCTCCCCCTTGGCTCTGCTCTTTAGAAACCCCACCTTGGATACTGCATCTGGTTCTGGTGTCCTCACCATGAGAGTGACACAGATCTGTTGGAATGAGTCCAGAGGAGGGCCACAAAGATGATCCAGAGGCTGGAACACCTCTGCTATGAGGATAGGCTGAGGGAGCTGGAGGTGTTCAGCCTGAAGGGGACCTTTGAGCTGCTTTCCAATACCTGAAGGGATCCTACAGGAAGGCTTCGGAGGATCTTTTTACGAGAGTGTCCACACATAGGACAAGGGGAAATGGATTTAAATTGGAGGAGAATAGGTTTAGGTTGGATCTTAGGAATAAATTCTTCACTAAGAGGGTGGCAAGACTCTGGAATGGATTGTCCAGAGAGGCTGTGGATGCCTCCCCCTGGAGATGTTCAAGGGCAGGTTGGATATGGCCTTGAGTAGGCTGGGCTAGTTGAGAGGTGTCTCTGCCCGTGGTAGGGAGGTTGGATTAGATGATCATAGAATAGTAAGGTTGGAAGGGACCTCAAGGATCATCTAGTTCCAACCCCCTGCCATAGGCAGGGACACCTCCCACTAGTACAACTCACTCAAGACCACCCTCACTGGAAAGAACTTCCTCCTAACATCCAGTTTCAATCTCCCCTCTGCCAGTTCAAACCCATTGCCCCTTGTCCTGTCATTGCAAGACTTTGTCAATAGTCCCTCCCCAGCCTTCCTGCAGGCCCCCTTCAGATACTGGAAGGCTACTATATCTACCTACTGATCTCTGAGGTTTCTTCCAGCCTAGGCCATTCTATGATTCTGTGATGATTCTGTGTAGGTGTAGGATGTTTGATTTCCCAAATAAACTAAAACTGCGAAGGAGATTAGTTTGAAATTGTATTTGCTGTGCAGTGAAACAAATTCTGAGCTTATGTTGGAGCAATAGCCCTTGTTCAAAAAATTTGTTGAAATATCCAAATGCAAAAGGTTCTGGTTCCAAAACTACCATCAACTGTAACCTTGTTGTTGCTTAAGACATATGAAGAAAGCAGAAAGTAAACTCCTTATCACATTGTAAACTCCTCCACATGCAGCTGGAGGCCGGGCACTAGCAGTGTCCCCCAGGGATCAGTGCAGGTCCCATCCTCTGTAACATCTTCAGTGATGATCTGGATGAGGGCATCGAGTCAGGCACCAGCAAATTTGCAGCTGACACCAAGCTGGGGGCTGATGTTGCTAGGTTGGAGGGCAGAAGGGCTCTGCAGCGGGACCTCAACCGCCTGCACAGATGGGCAGAGTCCAAGGGGATGGAGCTCAACAAATCCAAGTGCCAGGTGCTGCACTTTGGCCACAACAACCCCATGCAGAGCTACAGGCTGGGCTGGGAGTGGCTGGAGAGCAGCCAAACAGAAAGGGATCTGGGGGTGCTGATTGACACCCACCTGAACATGAGCCAGCAGTGTGCCCAGGTGGCCAAGAAGGCCAATGGCACCCTGGCCTGCATCAGCAATAGTGTGGCCAGCAGGAGCAGGGAGCTCATTCTCCCCCTGGACTCTGCACTGCTTAGGCCACAC
>VWZE01004771.1:5694-22188 GCA_013396675.1 Eubucco bourcierii | reverse complement strand
TGTAGCCAGGAGGAGGTTACCTTCTTCCCTCAGGCAAGCAGCACCAGGACAAGAGGACACAGTCTCAAGCTGTGCCAGGGGAAGTTTAGGCTGGAGGGGAGGAGAAAGTTGTTGCCTGAGAGAGTCATTGAGTGCTGGAATGGGCTGCCCAGGGAGGTGGTGGAGTCAGCGTCCCTGGAGGTGTTCAAGTTGGGTTTTGTCGTGGCACTTGGTGCCATGGTCTGGTCTTGAGGGCTGTGGTGATGGGTTGGACTTGATGATCTTTGAGGTCTCTTCCAACCTTGGTGCTACTGTGATACTGTGATACATTTGTGCTATGAGAAATATAAATGCAGGTTGTATGTAAATAGTAGAAGTATAAATATGAAATGACAAATAGTGGAGCTGCAAGACATTCTCCAGTGCATCCCAAATACCCAAGGCAGAATATATGTTTATGTATAAACATGCTAAACTGTATTGAAACCATACCTGAGAAATATTTATTTGACTTAAAGGAATCTCATTTTTCTGTGTCCTTGACCCTTGTGGTCCTCTTCAGTTGTTACAGGTCACCAACCTCATGTTTTCCAACAGAACAACTCTGCTGCTTCATCAATTTAAGCTTTCTCTACATGGACTCTTTTCTACATATTGAGAACAAAGATCCATTTATGTTAGCCAGCTCCACAGGACTATATAACATTTCAGGAACTTCCTAAAAGTTTAGCTGTAATTCCTAAATTTAGAATAGAAATTGTGAATGAAAACTATTTCAGACTTGCAGATGTATTGAACACAGCTGTTGAAGAAAGGCAAATGATGCCATTTAATGAAGATCTTCTGGAAGGCTTTGAAAAGCAGTTCTGGAGCCTAAAAAGTCTGCTCAGCCCATCAGATTCAGAGCTGGGATCCTGACCTCAGTAATTCCTTCCTTCTGCCTTTAACATTGTTTTAGAGCTGTTGAGCTCCTTGATTAGCATTTGATATTTAAATCCATCTTGTTTCTAGGACATGCTTAGGCTTTGTGGTGAGGGAGCAACTCTCTGAGTTGGCTGGCAGGCACAGCTGGCTCAAAAGTTCCTGTTTCCATGTACATAAGATGCAAATAGAAATGCTGAGCAATATCAGAAGTGGATGGTTTGTGTGGAGGTTTACACATGCTGTGGTAGGTACCAGAGACCCATCTGCTGAATCTCATTCAAACTGGAAAGAGCCTCTGATAGAGACAGAGTTTTGTGACCAAGCTGTGGATGGATCCAAGCATATGTGACAGGATTCAGATTATGGCTTTGCACTGCCCTGCTGGTTACTGAGTTGCTACAGCAGCTACCTGTGTTAGCAGAGTGGCTTACTGTTAGTTGACCTTTCTCAGAGTGCAGCAAGATACAACTCTCTCCCAAAACAAAAACTCATTCTACTGAGGAGCCTCAATTTACTTCCTAAAAAAAAAAATCACAACAATTCCCATGCCTTCAGCCCTGAAATTTCAGGGTTTATTTTAAAATATTGGTGAAGAGACATAGGTTCAAGTAAAACTTCTGGAGGACTCTGCAGTTATTCCTTGCTTTGACTTTCCTTTCTTTGTTCCAAACACTGTCACATTCCTGGTCACTGACATGGGGAAGGACACTACTGGGAAGGAGTCCTCCCAAAGACATTTTTGGTCTTTAATTTCTTTAAGTCCATGTATTAAACTTTGGATGAAGAGAGGCATTTCAGAAAGAGGATATGGCATCAATGTTGTTTTAATTTAGAGTTTCTAGGCTCTAAATTGCAGGAATGTGCCTCAATATAGAGACCATTTCCTAATGAGGCACTTGGCATTGACCAGGCTTGCCAGTAAACGGAGCTGCCTGTTTCATATTGGTTGTCAGTTTGCATGAGGGATTTCCTCTGTCATTAGAAAGGCAGGGCGAGGGTCACCAGCTAATGTGGTCCCAATTTACTTCCTCCCAGAGTACTTTGTCTCTGTTAGCAGTTCATGGAGAAGCAGTGGTTAGGAGGTTGCTTCAGCAGAGGGGGCCAGGTCTGATGCAAGAAAACAGAGCTGAAGGTTGTCTAACAAAGTCCAGCTGCAGCGCGGCGAGTGCCAGCAGCGTGCTCACGCTGGGTATCCTGCAGAAGCCTCCACAGCATCTGTCAGGCTGGAACTGACACAGACCCAAGCAGCTTTGGCCTGCTGTGTGGCAACACCTCCACTGCTCCTCTGTTAGAAAGTATCCTCTTCACCATTTATTCCTTTCCTTGTCAGGCTGTTTTATCAATTAGGATCTATTTTTCATACTAGGACAAAGTTTGTGCTCTGCAGCTTTGAATCTGGACATGAGCAGGCAGCGTGAGCTTGCAGCACAGAAGGCCAATGGCAGTTTGGGATGCATCAAAAGCAGCACTGACAGCAGATCCAGAGAGGAAATTCTACTTTGCTCTGGTGAGACCTCACCTGCAGCACTGCATCCAGCTCTGGAGCCCTCAACACAGGAAGGACATGGATCTAATGGAGCAGGTCCAGAGGAGGCCACGAAAATGACTGGGGGGTTGGAGCAGCTCTGCTGTGAGGACAGGCTGAGGGAGCTGAGGGTATTAAGCCTGGAGAAGGCTCCAGGCAAACCTAATAGCAGCCTGCCAGTACCTGAAGGGTACTGGGGAGAGAGTATTCGCAAAGGCCTTCAGGGACAGGACAAGGGCAATGGCTTCAGACTAGAGCAGAGCAGATTGAGATTGGATTTGAGGAACAAGTTCTGCACCATGAAGGTGCTGGAACACTGGAACAGGTTGCCTGAGGACATGGTTGAGTCCCCTTCCTTGGAGATACTGAAAATGAAACTGGGCAGGGCTCTGGGCAGACAGATGTAGTTGAGGATGACCCTGCTGACTGCAAAGGGGATTGGGCTGGATGAGCTTTGGAGCTTACTTCCATCTCAGACTATTCTGTGATTCTGTGTAAAGAGGAGGTATTACCTGAGTGGGCTGAGGTTTTCCTGTCTGTAGGCTTTGAGCCTTAAACACTTGGGGTTTTAGGCTAGGAGCTGCTTGGAGACAATACTGTCATTTTCTTTGTTTGTACAGGACCCAACTTGACCAACATCTGTAGGCACTACTATACTATGAATGTTTAAGCACTCGTGGTGATATTTTAGGAGGTTCTGAACACCATCTGTTTTCTGAGAGCTGGGAGCATTATTCCATTGCCTAGTTTGTAAGTCACTGTATTCACTGATATGCCCAGTGAGGTGCTTGGGGCCCAGCCCTGCAGATATTCAAGGTCAGGCTCGACAGGGCTCTGAGCAACCTGATCTAGATGAGGATGCTGGCAGCAGAGGGGTTTGGACTAGAGGTCCCTTCCAACCCAGAGTGTTCTGTGATTTTATGTTATGTATTATATAATGTTTTTAATTATTTCTGATTCTCTTTTGATATACTATACCAAAAGTTGCCAGGAACTAGCTTGATCCAGTATTACAGATTATGAAAGCTCAGGATTTTCATTTTAAATGATATGATTCCAGCTTACATTAATACTGAGGATCTTTTAATTATGCTATTTTAGCTATTAAGTAGTTTTCAGGTCCTTTAAGAACATGTATAGTTTTGATCCTATACTTCAGCATGCTCACAGGACCACCAGGTGAAGCTTTCTTCACATATTTCATAAACACATATTCTCTTCTGTCACATAGCTTGTTAATGAAGGGCACAAAGATGAGGGCTGGAGCTGCTCTCCCACGAGGACAGGATGAAAGAGTGGGGACTGTTTAGTCTGAAGAAGAAAAGGCTCCCAGGAGACCTTATTGTGGCCTTCCGGTATCTCAAGGAGAGTACAAGAAAGCTGGGGAGGGACTTTTTAGAGTGTCAGTTAATGATAGGACTGGGGGGGGGAATGAATGCAAGCTAGAGGAGGGAAGATTTAGATGGGATGTTAGGAAGAAGTTCCTCACCATGAGGGTGGTGAGAGACTGGCACAGGTTGCCCAGGGAGGTGGTGGAAGCCTCATCCCTGGGTTTTTTTAAGGCCAAGCTGGATGTGGTTCTTGGCAACCTGATCTAGAGTAAGGTGTCCCTGGCCATGGCAAGGTGGTTGAATTAGATCCTTGAGGTCCCTTCCAAGCTTGACAGTTCTGTGATTCTGTGAAAAACCCTGAGTAGGACTGCCCATCTGTCTTTATCATTGCCACATTGTGCAGATGTAATGTCTCTTTGAGCTTGTTGCTGCTTCACCTGTTACAGAGACAGAGAAAAAGAATCTTATTTCTCTGCACTTTTTGGGTTTATACAGAGGTACCTCACAGAATCACAGAATGTTAGGGGATGGAAGAGACCTTCAAAGCTCATCCAGTCCAACCCTCCTGCCAGAGCAGGATCACCAACAGCAGATCACACAGGAACATGTCCAGGTGGGTTTTGAGTATCTCCAGAGAAGGAGACTCCACTTGGGCAACCTGTTCCAGTCTTCTGTCACCCTCATAGCAAAAAAGTTTTTCCTCATGTTTCCATGGAACTTCCTATGTCTCAGCTTCCACCATTGCCCCTTGTCCTGTCTTTGGCCATCACCCAGCAGAGCCTGGCTCCATCCTCCTGGCACTCAACCTTTTCATATTGATAAACATGAATGAAGTCACCTCTCAGTCTCCTCTTCTCCAAGCTAGAGCCCCAGCTCCCTCAGGCTGTCCTCATAAGGAGCAGAGACTACTCTTTTTATCCTCAAAACTAGGCAGTCTCAATTCTGCCAGGTTTCCTGTCTCTTATTTCCCAGCTATATGACCATTTCAATTTTTCATTCTTAGCTTTTATTTGATTTGTCTTTTTCTTTCTCCAAGAGTGATATTCCAAACTAGACAAAGCTCAAAATGAAGCCTTTTGTTAGCTGAAACTCTTAGTGAGCTTGGCATATGAGTCTCTGCTAGAAACCTTAATGGAATCTTCCAAAACCTCATCAGTTCCCCCAGGTTCCCAAAAATAACCATTAATAGCTTTCATTATAGTAGGTAAACTCCTTCCTAGTATAGTCAGAGCTAGAAAATTTGAAGACATCTCAACTTTCTTTTTTGACCTAAAATTATATTCTCTGAGTACTGAAATAAATGTTGTTAGTCACCTGAGTACAGTTTTTAGTGAAGACTGGCACAGAAAGGGCATAGAATCATAGAATGGTAAGGTTGGAAGGGACCTCAAGGATCATCCAGTTCCAATCCCCTGCCATAGGCAGGGACACCTCCCACTAGTACAGCTCCCTCAAGGCCTCCTCCAACCTGGCCTTGAACACCTCCAGGGAGGGAGCAGCCACAACCTCCCTGGGCAACCTGTGCCAGTGTCTCACCACCCTCACTGGAAAGAACTTCCTCCTAACATCCAGTCTAAATCTCCCCTCTGCCAGTTTAAACCCATTGCCCCTTGTCCTGTTGTTGCAAGTCCTTGTCAATATTCCCTCCCCAGCCTTCCTGTAGGCCCCCTTCAGATACTGGAAGGCTACTATCAGGTCACCTCGAAGCCTTCTCTTCTCCAGGCTGCAAAGCCCCAACTCCCTCAGCCTGTCCTCATAGCATAAGGCAGAAAACCCAGGAAACAGCCAACTCTGCCCCATCTCACCACCACTGCCACAGAAAAGTGCCAAAAGCAGCAACTGCAACAGGAAGCCTCCCATGCTACAATCTGAACTTCTCCCCCTCAATACTTTTCTCCAACCAACACTTTCATTTTGAAGCTTGCACAAAGCAGGATGGTTCTGAGTAACAGTAGGAAATTTCAGTTCAACCCATGACACTGTTTTTCCCTTCTACTTCTATATCCTCGTCATGATCGCAGAATCATAGCAAACATCTGGTTGTCAGAGACCTCCAAGGTCATCCTGTCCAACCTTCCACCCAGCTCTACAGGGCCAACACTAAACCACATCCCTAAGCCCCAGCTCCACAGGCTGCTTGAACACCTTCAGGGGTGGGGACTCCAGCACCACCCTGGGCAGAACATTCCAAGGTCTAAGAACCCTCTCTGGGAAGAAATATTTCCTAGCATCCAGCCTGAACCTCCCCTGCTGCAGCTTGGAACCATTTCCTCTGCTCCTGTCCCTTGCCACCAAGCAGCAGAGGCTACCCCCTCCTCGCTCCAACCTCCCTTCAGGGAACTGTAGAGAGCAATGAGGTCTGCCCTCAGCCTCCTCTTCTCCAGCCTGAACACCCCCAGCTCTCTCAGCCCTTTCTTGTAGTCCAGGTGCTCCAGGCCCTTCTCCAGCCTCCTTGCCCTTCACTGGACATGCACCAGAACTTCAATGTCCCTCTTGGAGTGAATACAGCACTCAAAGAAGCCTCCCATGCCACAATCCACACTCCAAGCCCCCACAACAATACTTTGCCAGCAGTTTCATTTTGAAGCTGGCATGAGGCAGGATGGTTTTGAGTAACAGCAGCAAATTTCAGTTCAACCCATGACACTGTTGTTCCTTTCTACTCCTGTATCCTCATCATGATCATTCCTTCCTCTTTGGGCCCATGTGGATTTGGGGGGCTGTTACTTACCATTCCCATAAATTGTGTGAAATTCCTTGGCACTGACTGGTAGCATTAGCAGTTAGCATTTCTGCAGTGTAATGCACATCTGATCTAGCCATCCAAAACCCAAAGCTGTGTTCTCTATGCTACTTTCTGCTTCTTCCCTGCAAAGATTTTGGCTGGCCACCCTTATGAGGCTAAGGTACTGCAAAGATTCGTTTCTCAAGTACATGTGGTTTATGAGATTGTGAGGAAAAGGAAAGAATTTTAGATTCCAGAATAGTTTCTGCCCCCCCTATCCCTAAAAATGCTATTTTTCCACTGCTACTTGTTTCCCTGGAAACCCCACACACTGACACCTGACACTCCTCTGCTGTGAACTTCTCCAAAGCAAAGTTCCACTGATTGGAGTCATTTGTCTTTGTGAATGTCAAACAGGTAAAAGGATACTGTCAGACAAGGATTTTCTTCTTATTGCTGTGGCTCTATCAGCATGATCACACTTCTGGCAGTTTTTATTACCAACCTGCTTGATGAAATAGTGCAGATGACCCCACCTGGAGTCCTGTGTGCAGTTCTGGAACCCTCAGCACAGGAAGGACATGGAACTGTTGGAGCAGGTCCAGAGGAGGCCATGAAGATGCTGAGAGGGCTGCAGCAGCTCTGCTGTGAGGACAGGCTGAGAGAGTTGGGGCTCTGCAACCTGGAGAAGAGAAGGCTTCCAGGAGACCTGATAGTAGCCTTCCAGTATCTGAAGGAGGCCTACAGGAAGGCTGGGGAGGGATTATTTACAAGGTCTTGCAATGACAGGACAAGGGGCAATGGGTTTGAACTGTCAGAGGGGAGATTTAGACTGGATGTTAGGAGGAGGTTGTTTGCAGTGAGGGTGGTGAGGCACTGGCACAGGTTGCCGAGGGAGGTTGTGGCTGCTTCTTCCCTGGAGGTGTTCAAGGCCAGGTTGGAGGAGGCCTTGAGTGAGCTGTACTAGTGGGAGGTGTCTCTGCCTATGGCAGGGGATTGGAACTGGATGATCCTTGAGGTCCTTTCCAACCTTACCATTCTGTGATTCTGTGTGAGGCATGCAGTTAGTCGTTGCTTTGCATTGACCCCCCTGGTTTGAAACCACTGATCAGAGTGATGAGAGTGATTATCCTTTTACCAAATGAATTTCTCTTTCAGGTGGCCTGGCCATGACCACTGTAGGTAATTGTTGATTGCTGTTTCTGTGGCAGAACTCCCTTTGTTCTCCCAGAACATTTGTGAGGTCCCAGAAATGTGATGGTGCCCACTGAAGTTTCGTCAGTGGACGTGCTCCTAAAAACTACTGTCAGAAAGGAACACCAGGAAGATGAAGTGACAGGACAATGGCAGTGGCTTCAGACTATAACAGAACAGATTTAGATTGGATGTTAGGAATAAGTTCTGCACCATGAAGGTAGTGGAACACTGGAACAAGTTGCCCAGGGAGGTGGTTGGGGCCCATCCCTGGAGATACTGAAGGTGAGGCTGGACAGGGCTCTGGGCAACCTGATCTAGTTGAGGATGTCTCTAATGAGTGCAGAGAGGGTTGATCTGGTTAAGCTTTGGAGGTGCCTTCCAGCCCAAACTATTCTATGATTCTGTGATACTTTGTATTTAAGTTGTCTGCATGTGGTGGTGAGGACTTCTTTACATCTGAGAAAACAGTAAAAGCTGATGTTTGAAACAAGTAATGTGACTCAGGGCACTGAAATCCATCTTTATTTGTTGATCTCTTCCTTGCAGTACTCACATATTTGCACTAACCAGAGTTGCAATAGATACAAAAGAGGGGAAAACCACTTATGTGGTAAGACATTAAGAAGAGACAGACAAGTTTGAAGGGAACTTGCATTCCAGAGCTTGCTGCATACACTGGGCAGAACAGAAGGTATTCTGTATCCTGCCATTCTCTGGATGCCATATTTAACCTATTCAAAACAGCAACAGATTTGCCAGAAAATTTCCAGGGAATGAAGCATTTGAGGGAACTGTTGTCACTTGTAAGGGACTTGTTCCCTAAATAGTGAGGCCACAGCCTCATTTACACGCTGCATGGTGTGGACTGACAGTGTAAAGTCATCTCTTTTTCAGGTTCTGGTACCACCACTATCTGTAGGGCCAAACACAACTTGGTACATTTTGAATCTGCAGGCCTTTGGCCACAGAGAGTTGCCCATATAGGTAGTTTTTGTAGCACACTCTAAGCTGTCCTGACAGCGTAGCTGGCGTCCATGTGAGCAGGCAGAGGCGGGGATGTCAGACTGCACACTTCCTGCTCAGGAAGCTATTGGACTAGAAACAGAAGAAACTCCTGGCTGAAGTGAATATATATGCACTAATTGGCTCTCCTAGAGCATTGCCAGCTGTCAGATTTAAGCATCATGGCTTTTGTCGAGGGCCTGTAATCCACCCAGATTATCAATCACAGTGCTGCTTGTCTTGCCAGACTTTGCTCCTCAGTAATTGTTTCTGTCAAGGGGAGATCTCTGCCAGGAGCAGACCCCAGCACCCTGACAGCAGCCGAGCAGGCAGAGAAAGCAAGGCTTTGTCATGCCCTTGAACACAGCTTCCTGATGCACAGCACAAGAATTCCTTGCAGATTAAAAGAAAGCACCTTCTCCCTGCTATGTGTTCCAGGCCTTTTTCCCATCATTTTTAATCATCAATTCCCACAGTAACTGCACTCAGTGCAGCGTCAGCAGTCTTTTCTGGGGCAGCATTTTATCTTCTCATGGTAGTACTTATATTCTCATTCCTCACTCCCTCCTCCTTTTTTTTACCTTTAGCCTCTGCCTCTCATATTACTAAATAATAATGTATGTTGAAGTGAGCTCCTCACTGCCACTGGCCTCACAGTGCTGGAGAGGGGAGCTGCTTGCTGTCCCTACCAGAATCAGCCTTGTCTGCTTTCTGCTTGTGCTTCCACTCAGGTTGCAGCCTGCTTTTAGGGCATTGCAATGGAAGCTCTGCAGGTTTGCTTGAAGTGGAAGGCTCTTCATGTCACTGAGAGACTGAGTCCATTGGAACTCAGGTGACACACAGTACTTGGCTGCTACTCTTTCTAGACAATTGTATCATTTAACAAAAAATATTCTATTGACTAGTATCTCCCAAGTTCAAACTCAGTTTTAGAAAAGGTACTTCATTCTGTTAGAAATAATCATCCATTTGTTGAGTCTTTTAAAAGTTTTCATATTGTAGCTTTACACCTTTTTAATTCACTAAAACTTTGCAGTAATACATGTAAAGCATGGAAATAGAGAGTCATTGAATTTTTCTGCTTGGAAAAGACCTTTAAGATCAAGAAGTCCAACAGTCAGCCTTGCAGTGCCACAACCATTAAACCATGTCCCAGAGTGCCATGTCTACACATCTCTTGAACACCTACAGGGAGAGTGACTCCACCACCTCCCTGGGCAGCCTGTTCCAGCTCCTGACCACCCTTTCAGCACAGAAGTATTTCCTAATATTCAATCTAAATCTCCCTGGCACAATCTGGGGTGGGAGTGGCTGGAGAGCAGCCAAACAGAAAGGGATCTGGGGGTGCTGATTGATACCCGCCTGAACATGAGCCAGCAGTGTGCCCAGGTGGCCAAGAAGGCCAATGGCATCCTGGCCTGCATCAGCAATAGTGTGGCCAGCAGGAGCAGGGAGGTCATTCTCCCCCTGGACTCTGCGCTGCTTAGGCCACACCTTGAGTCCTGTGTCCAGTTCTGGGCCCCTCCATTGAAGAAGGACATTGAGGTGCTTGAGTGTGTCTCTTCCAACCTTGGTGCTACTGTGATACTGTGTGATAATCTGAGGCCATTTCCTCTCATTCTGTCACTTGATACTAGGAAGAACATTCCAACTCCCAACTCACTGCAAACTCCTTTCAGTTAGTTGTAGAAAGCAATCAACTGAATAGCTGCTGATAGCAACTGATACCACATTTATGCTATCTCCCATTCAAGGGTTATGAACTCCTCTACCAAGTTCTTTAAGCAACTAGAAAACCAGGATTCCTGTACAAATCTAGGTGAGTGGGTCAGACACCATATATATATATAGAGAGAGAGACACCCTATATATATAATATCACAGTATCACCAAGGTTGGAAGAGACCTCAAAGATCATCAAGTCCAATCCATTACCACAGACCTCAAGACCAGACCATGGCACCAAGTGCCACGTCCAGACCTGCCTTGAACACCTCCAGGGACGCTGACTCCACCACCTCCCTGGGCAGCCCATTCCAGCAGTCAATGACTCTCTCAGGCAACAACTTTCTCCTCACCTCCAGCCTAAACTTCCCCTGGCACAGCTTGAGACTGTGTCCTCTTGTTCTGGTGCAGGTTGCCTGAGAGAAGAAAGCAACCTCCTCCTGGCTACAACCACCCTTCAGGCAGTTGTAGACAGCATATCTATATCTAGTATATATAGGTAAGCTGATATAGAGTGTGCCTATATATATATATAGACACACTCTATATCAGCTTACCTATGTATACTATGTATAGATCTACATATAGATATATAGATACATCCTATATCAGATTACCCAGGGCAGACCAGGCTTTTTATTGGTATTAAAGATTTCAGAGCACTGAGTGAGCTTGAGTTCTCCAGAAGACTGCACTAATTCAGGGCCTAAAAAATAATAATTCCCTTAGTTTGCAAACAATGCTTCTGGATATGATTACAATGCAAGTAATAGAAACATAGAACCACAGAATGGTCTAGGCTGGAAGGGACCTCCAAAGCTCATCCAGTCCACACACAACCCTCCCCACAGCCAGCAGGGACATCCTCAACTACATCAGGTTGCCCATAGCCCTGTGCGGCCTCACCTTCAGTATCTCCAGGAATAGGACAAAACCACCTCCCTGGGCAACCTGTTCCAGTGTTCCACTACCCTCATGATGCAGAATTTGTTCCTAACATCCAGTCTAAATCTGCTCTGCTCTAGTCTGAAGCCATTGCCCTTGTCCTGTCCCTGCAGGCCTTTGCAAACAGTCTCTCTGCAGCCGCCTTGTAGCCCGCTTCAGGTACTGGCAGGCTGCTATTAGGTCTCCCTGGAGCCTTCTCTTCTCCAGGCTGAACACTCCCAGCTCCCTCAGCCTGTCCTTGTAGCAGAGCTGCTCCAACTCCCCGATCATTTTTATGGCCCTCCTCTGAAACCTCTCCATCAGGTCCATGACCTTCCTGTATTTGAGGGCTCCAGAGCTGCATGCAGTACTGCAGGTGAGGTCTCCCCAGAGCAGAGCAAAGCAGCAGATCCCTCTCTGGATCTGCTGGCCACGCTCCGTTTGATGCAACCCAGACTACCATTTGCCTTAGTCAGTAGTCACTGTCAGCTGTACCATGTGGTGGTGTGCTGGTTTGAGGCTAATTGGAATATTTTAATAGAGAAAATTACACTGTAGGCTGTGAAAGGAAAACATGGTGATGTCTACTTCACTCATAGGCTTGCTGAGATTTGTTTTGGTAAAAGAACATAAACATAGCTAAGGCATTCTCTGTCTGTCTCTCTCTGGGGACACAGCACAGCGTCTGGGGCAGTCTAGCAGCTTCTGGCTCTGACTCCTCTGCTGATGAATTTTCACTAACCACTTTTCTCCTAACCCCCCTGGCTGATCCTCCTAATTTACCTTCTGCATAAGGCAAACCTTGGAGTAAGGTACAGGGGTGGGGAGAAGGTGGAAGGGTGGTTGGGAGCCCCTCCTGGAGTCTCTGATTTCTGGGAGGGAAGTTGTGTTTCTGTTTTCCCTTTAACTTGTCTATTTCTGTAACTATTCCTGTCTGTTGTGTCTATCTCTGCTTGTACATTGTGCTGAGCTGTAAACAGATCTTCAATCCTTAACTTCCAGCTTGCTGAGTTCTAGTCTGGGTCATTTTACAAAGTGTGGGGGGGTGGGGAACTCCCAAACCATCACAGGTGGTTATCACAGTTAAATAAAGAGAACATCTTAGAACAGGTCTTTTTAATACACATCTGAATTTGCTTCTATGAGATCTCTATGCTCCAGATGTTACATTGAGAACAGATGACCCTCCCCCAGCTTCTGACAGTCTTTGTGTTAGCCGATGAGTTAGATGCAAAAGCTGTGAAAGAATGGTTTGGAAGGGCTCAGGGTTGCCAGTAGTTGTTCATTCAGGGCATAAGCTTACAAATACATCTTCTTTTGCTGAGCTACTACAATTAGTGGGGTAGTTGGAAGGATCCACACACAACTACTTCCTACTTGTTGTCCAGTGGCAGGATGTGCCTCAGGAGTAAAGTATGTGAGACTTTCCGACAATGGGTTCTGTGGCTGGGTTGAGTTGGCATCACTCTGCTGGTATTTGAGTTGATGACGTGTGAGGGTCAGCTGAAAAGGAGAGAGTTGATGACTACATCTTAATTGTATCCTTTAGACAGATTGTATAGGGATCTCTGAAGTTTTGGTGGCAGAGAGTGTTCCATTTAGATGTGTAAATCATCTCCATAAGACAAACTCGTTAATACAAATTCTCGGGAAGAAACTGGAATTTCACACATGGGAAAGTTTGGGATGGCTTGACTGAGCTCTGTAAAAATCCTGTGGATCTCCAAGATGAGTCTGTAACTGTCCTGACTGAATGATCTTTGTTCATGTGGGCTGTTTCACCTTGTACTGGCAAATGTCTGGAAGACACACGTGAGCCTTTAACTCGTCGCCATTCGGAATGGGCTAATCCCACCAAATGACAACAAACAGCCGGTTGGAAGGGACCTCCAAGCTCATCCAGCCCAACCCTCGACCCAACACTGCACAACCAGCAATGAGGTCTGCCCTCAGCCTCCTCTTCTCCAGCCTGAACACCCCCAGCTCCCTCAGCCCCTCCTCCTAGCCCAGGTGCTCCAGGCCCTTTTCCAGCCTCCTTGCCCTTCTCTGGACATGCTCCAGCCCCTCAGTGTTCTTCCTGAAGTGAGTGGCCCAGAACTGAACATAACACTCCAGGTGTGGCCTCAGCAGTGCTGAGCACAGGGGGATGATCCCCTGCTGTCCCTGCTGGCCACAGTGTTTCTGCTCCCAGCCAAGATGCCTTTGGCTTTCTTGGCCACCTGGACACTGCTGGCTCATATTTAATCAACTGTCAACCAGAACCCTCAGGTCTCTCTCCAAGTTGCAGCTTTCCAACCACACATTTCAAGGTCTGTAGCTTACCATGTGGCTGTTGTGTCCCAGGTGCAGGACCTGGCACTTTGCCTTGTTAAACTTCCTACAATTAGCCTTGGCCCATGTGTCTCAACTGTCCAGGTCCTCCTGCAAAGCCTCCCTACCTTCTGGCAGATGGACACAGCCACCCAGCTTGGTGTCAACTCTAGATGTACTGAGGGGGCCTCAATCTCCTCATCCAGGTCACCAATAAAGACATTAAAGAGGACAGGCCCCAGTACAGGGAGGATGCCACTAGGAACTGGGAGCCAGCCAGACTTCATTCACCACCACTCTTTGGGCCTGGCCATCAGCCAGTTTTTTATCCAGTGCAGAGGGCACCGATCCAAGCCTCGTACCAGGATTTCAGAAGGAGAATGCTGTGGGAGACAGTGTCAAAGGCTTAACTAAAGTCCGGTACATGATGCTTATCTCATACATTTGCATCATACCCCAGGGAACACACAGCACACTAAAGAGTTTCACACTAAAGCTGTAAAGGAAAACTTTATTTGTGGTTGCTTCTCCTTGAATGAAAGGCCTAATGAACTTGTGCCTTTAAACACTGCCATGTGTAGAGCAGTTCACATACTGATTGTACATAGAAGGCCAGTGGCAGAAAGCTGAAAGGCATTTCATAGAATCATAGAATGGTAAGGTTGGACCTCAAAGATCATCCAGTTCCAAGCCCCTGCCATAGGCAGGGACACCTCCCACTAGTACAGCTCACTCAAGGCCTCATCCAACCTGGCCTTGAACACCTCCAGGGAGGGAGCAGCCACAACCTCCCTGGGCAACCTGTTCCAGTGTCTCACCACCCTCACTGGAAAGAACTTCTTCCTGACATCCAGTTTCAATCTCCCCTCTGCCACTTTAAGCCCATTACTCCTCATCCTGTCATTACAAGACCTTGCAAATAGTCCCTGTAGGCCCCCTTCAGGTACTGGAAGAGATCAGCAAGTCCAACCAATAACCCTACTCTACAAAGCTCATTTGTCTACTAGCATCTGTAGCTGGTGAGGTGAGGCAAGGTGTGCTCTAAAAATGTGTGAGGAGAAGGTGAAGACAGAGATGCCAGGTGACTATTTCATAAGCTAACTATGGAGAAAGTTTCAAGCTGGTTACAGATTGACAGTTGTATGACTTCGTATGTTAGTGGTCTCTTCTTTGCTGGAGAAAGAATCATAGAATCATAGAATGGTAAGGTTGGAAGGGACCTCAAGGATCATCTAGTTCCAAGCCCCTGCCATAGGCAGGGACACCTCCCACTAGTACAGCTCACTCAAGGCCTCCTCCAACCTGGCCTTGAACACCTCCAGGGAGGGAGCAACCACAACCTCCCTGGGCAACCTGTGCCAGTGTCTCACCACCCTCACTGTAAAGAACTTCCTCCTAACATCCAGTCTAAGGAGGAGACTAGGAATGAAGGGAAGAATATAGATCTACATCTAGAAAGGTGCAATGGAAGGTAATGATGAGATGGAGTGTGTGGCATGTATGGGGTTTTATGTGTCATTTGGGGAGTGTCCCAGCTTGGGACCATGGGCTACCCAGGACTGGAGGACAGAAATGACTTTTGCCTCTTTCCAGGAGTAAGAGTGAGTGTGCTGGTTTGAGGCTAATTGGAATATTAGCCTCAATATGGAGAAAAGTATAGGCTGTGAAAAGCAAACAGTGGTGATGTCTGCTTCACTCATAGGCTTGCTGAGGTGTATAAGAACAGGAACACAAACATAGATAAGACACTTGGAGAGTCTCATTCTTTCTAGCTACTGGCTTGGTCTGGACCTCTCTGCTAACCTAACTAACCACTCTGTTTCTAACCCCTATGGCTGATCCTCCAAATTCACCTTGCATGTAAGGCAGACCCTGGGGTAAGGTAGAGAGGTAGGAAGAAGGTGGAAGGGTGGTTGGGAGCCCCTCCTGGGGTCTCTGATTTCTGGGAGGGGAGTTGTGTTTCTGTATTCCCTTTAACTTGTCTATGTCTGTAACTATTCCTGTCTGTTGTGTCTATCTCTGCTTGTACATTTTGCTGAGCTGTAAATAGAGCTTCAGTCCTTAACTTCCAGCTGGCTGAGTCTAGTCTGGGTGAGTTTATAAAGTCGGGGGTGGGGGCAGGGATATTCCAATTATCCTCAAACCAGCACAGATGAAAGGCAGGGGGAGAAGGGAAGAGAATCAGTCAGGCTCTGCCTTTTAAGCTATGATACCAAAAGACAAAATAGAATAACAATATTACAATATCCTGGAACAAGCAGGTTCATTCCCCTGGGATGAGCCTCTGTCCCTATGGTTTTGTTAAAGGGGACCCAGGATCCCTCAAACTACCATAGGGAGTAACATACAAATCCGTGCCTTTTTTTTTTTTCTTTTTTTTTTCTTTTTTTGTTAGCTTGAGAAGAGAACAGTGCATAGTCTGCAATAGACAATTTTGATCACCACTAGCTCCAAAACTGATAATGGCAAAAATTCTTAGCTACACAGCATGAACTTCAGCTTCAGCTGTTGATGAGCACTGCTCTCAGGTATTTTTGGAACTTATGCACTGAAAGACCAATCAGGATGCAGATTTTTTTTCTTATCCACAGTATAATAATAGTAATAATAATAGTAATAATAATAGTAATAGTAGTAGTAGTAGTAGTAGTAATAATAATAATAATAATAATAATAATAATAATAATAATAATAATAATAATTTCCCTTTTTGAAACAAATTGAGCCTAGCCCAGTACAGCAAATCTCAGGCTGATGAGCAGGTGGCACAGGGCAAAATGCGCCTCTCATGTTGCAAGTCTAAGGTATATGCTGCCAATTAGGACTAATTTCTTGGTATTAACATCTCACTA
>VWZE01004769.1:0-13846 GCA_013396675.1 Eubucco bourcierii | reverse complement strand
AATTAATTTTTTTTTTTTTTTTTTTTTTTTTTTTTTTGTTTTTTTTTTTTTTTTTTTTTTTTTGTCTAGAAAGGAGGTTTTTGCTATGAAAGGGAAACCATTCACATAAGTATGTCAACTTGACTGGAATTTTCTTAAGGAAAAGTTAAAAAGACTTCCTCGTAAGGAATATTGCTTCATTCTCATCTTTTTGGTGCAGGGCATCGGGATATTTTGCTCGCTCGCTCTCTTTTTGCTTACTTTTAATTTGTTTAATATTGAAGTGACCTTTCATTTTACAGTTTATATTAATGGAAGTAAAACAAAAACAAACTTTATCGTGACATGTTTCTTTCAGGCTGCAGTTTTTATCCCACTGCAAGCAGCATTTATTGCAATCAGTAATTTGAGACAGATTACCCAGGGAGAAAACAACTGAATTATACATACATAGAATCACAGAATCACAGAAATATCCTGTTGAACGAGACCTCCAAGCTCATCCAGTCCAACCATCCAACCAGCACTGAACAGCCAACACTAAACCCTGGCCCTAAGATCCAGCTCCACAGGTTGCTTGATCACTTCCAGGAATGGGGACTCCAGCACTACCCTGAGCAGATCATTCCAATGTCTGAGAAGCCTTCCAATGCAGAAATATTTCCTAGCATCCATCCTGAACCTCCTCTGGGGCAGCTTGGAACCATTTCATCTGCTCCTGTCCCTTGCCACCACGGAGCGGAGGCTGCCCCCTCCTCACTCCTAACTCCCTGAAGGGAGCTGTAGAGAGCAAGGAGGTCTCCCACAGCCTCCTCTTCTCTAGCCTGCACATCCCCAGATCCCTCAGCCCCTCCTCACAGCCCATCTGCTCCAGGCCCTTCTGCAGCCTCGCTGCCCTGCTCTGGACAGGCTCTAGCCCCTCAGTTGCCTTCCTACAGTGAAGGGCCCAGAGGTGAACACAGCACTCGAGGTGCGGCCTCCCCAGATCTGAGCACAGGGAGATGATCTCCTCTTGTCCCTGCTGCTGACATTAATATGTCAGAATGTTTCCTTTCGTAGGCTTATCTGGATGGGAATAAGGAAACAGAAGACTGACAAGATAATCACACTTTGGCAACATTGACTTTTCATATCTGGAAAATGGAAATATATTTCCAATACACTGAATATATCAAATATTGGCCAGGTTGAAGAGCTGGTTGGAGGCAACATCATGAAGTTCAACAAGGACAAGAGTAGGGTCCCACACCAGGGAGGAATTCGCCCTTGCAGCTGCACATGTGAGAAGTCACCTGCTGGGAAGCAGCTCTGTAGAAAAGGACCTGGGAGTGCTGGTGGAGAAGGTCATCATAAGCCAGCAGTGTGTCCTCGTGGTCAGAAAGGACAATGTAGTCCTGGGTTGTATTAAGAGTATGTCCAGCAGATTAAGGGAGGTTCTCCACACCCTCTACTCTGCCCTGGTGAGGCCACAGCTGGAGTACAGGCTCCAATTTTGGGGTTCACAGTTCAAGAAGAGCAGGAACTTACTGGAGAGGGTACAGCAAAGGGCTACCGAGATGATTCAGAAACAGGAACATCTCTTAGGCGGAAAGACTGAGAGAATTGGGGCTTGTTAGTCTGGAAAAGAGCAGATTGATGTGGGGATTTAATCAGTGATGGTCAATATTTAAAGCGGAGGGAGCCAGTCTTCTTTCAGTGATGCCCAGTGACAGGACAAATATGAGGAGAACTATAAGGGTGATGGAGCCCTGAGCAGGCTGCCCAAAGAGGAGCTGGCATCTCCATCTCCGGAGTCATTCAAAACCTACCTGGATGTGTTCCTGTAGTATCTTCTGCAGGTGAACCTGTCTAGACAAGGGGGTTGGTCTCAGTGATCTCCGGAGGTCCCTTCCAACCCCTACCACTCTGTGCTTCAGTGATTCTGTGTGATTCAGTGTGTCTGTTATATTTGATTGCATGAAAACATGTTAGGGCAGCTCTGTTTATTAAAGGAAATACTGGAAAGTGTTTGGTGACCCTGGGCTCAAATTAAAAAGAGTTGACATTGGTCTCATATTTTAATTATTTTAGAGTTACTTCATTTAAAATAGTAATTAAAAAAAAACAAACCCAAAAAACAAACAAAAACCCCCAAAAAACAAACAAAAAACAAAAAAAAACCCAAAAAAAACCAACCCAAGCTGTCAAAGCTTTCTGCTAAATAGGAAAGAAAAAGCAAACCAACAAATCAGCAGCTGGAGACCAGGAAGGGCAGTCTCTAAGAAATGATATAAATCGTACTAGGGTGATAAAGAAAGGATTATTTGGAGATAAATAGGAAGATACTGGAAGAGGAAATTCTTTAAACATGCTGCATAATTAACCTGTGGGACTTGCTGTCGTGGGGGTATAATGTAGGTTAAGAGATTAGATGGAATTAATAAAAAATTATACATTTGCATGGGTAATGAGAAGTTGGACATGATGAAAATTTACTAGTGGCTAAACCTTCGTACCCAAGGGCAGGACCTAACTGCTAACAGGTAGCAGCCTCAATGCTTCTAACAAGGTTCTATGACAATTAACTATTGGCTGATTAAACCCCAGGGGACTGTTTTATTCTTTCTCTTGGTACACTGATTTTCCTTCCTGTTTGCCTGCACTTTTTGTTCTGCTGTCTGTCCCTTTGATTTCCAGGGTATGGTAAACATTCAGTTCTCCTAGTTTCTCCTAATAGTCCCCTCAGTCTGGAGAGGAAGAGGGATCATTTTAATATTGCTTTTCAAATCTAATTTGCAGAACTTTTGGAGTCCCTGCTGCATCATTATAGTTATCTCCAAATCCAATGTTCACTGGAGAAAGGTGTTGTCAGGAGCCAACAATAGCAGTGGGCAAGATGAAGCAGTAACATGGCCAGACAGAGAAGACAGAAGAAAAGGGAAGTGACAAAATGACAAAGAAATGCAGTATCAGGAACACAAGGAGAGAGAGAAGAAAAAAATTAATGCATAGTGGGAAAGAGTACCCCAAAACAAAGTGAAGCTCTGTAGTCACAGGTATCTCAAAGGCTACCTTAGACTGAAGGAAAGAAGTTGGAACAAGGCAGAAAGAAATAGGAGGTATTAAGATAGCTCAGTGAGAAGAGGATGAAGATATCACCCATGGGTTTCTGAAAGACTATAAACCAACGAAGCTGGGCCGAAAGGAATACTCTGAACACTGTATTGCAGAAACAGGTACTGCAACCTTTGCAAGTGCAACACAACTCAGGAGTGACCTCAGGGGGAGTTCTGTGGTGCAAGAAACACCTCTTCATGAGATAACTTCCTTAGGAGGGGAAGAAGGATCCCATGGAGGTGTAGAAGCTGTGAGGACTGAAAAAGTGGCTGGGCTGCAGAGTGTTGGTGTTTAATGATTCTATCCGCATTTATCACATTTGTCACTCACCATTAATTTAAATTCCCTTTCTGCATTTGTTCAGGAAATAATTGGGATTTTCTGCTGCAGTAAATATGCTTGTTCATCCACTAGTGCAAAGCACAAGATTAATTGCATTACAATGGGGATCAGGAGGACTGCATTTGGAGTTGCAGCTAGAGAATGGTGACAGCCGCTCTGCCCACACTGCTTTGCTTCACTAAGCTTCAAAACCAAGTCTGGATAAGAACATAATTAAACTCCTGACAAGGCAGGGTTATCCCTGCTCTTGGATGTGTAACCAGACACACAACAACCAGAACAACAAAAGAGAATGATGCTAAAAATAACAAAATCATCTTGTTCCGAAAGTTCTCTGGACCAGTCAATCAGTTTTTTTCATACATAGTGTTCGATGAACAGACTCCTGCTCTTCATCACTCATTGCAGTGGATAGAAAACTCAGCTCTCTTGAAAAACATGAGGGAACAGTCCAAGTTCTACTAAGACATCACAAGTTTATATTAATTTGGCAATAAAGCTCCAGAAAGCAGAAAAGATCTTAACTTTCACTGATGTTGCAAAATTTGAGCCAGGACCAAAGATAATGAGTTGGGGAACCTATAAAGACAGGTGGAGAGAGTTGGGGGGTTTTCAGCCTGGAGAAGAGAAGGGTTTGGGGATACCTTAGGCCTGCATTTCAATATATGAAGGGGATCTACAGGAAGGCTGGGAAAGGCCTTTTTAGAAACACTTGTAATGATAGAATGAAGGACAATGGTTTGAAACTGGAGCAGGATAGAGTCATATTTTGGACATCAGGAGGAAGTTCTGCACAATGAGAGTGGTAGAACACTGGAACAGGTTGTCCAAGGATGTGGTTGAGGTTCCATTGCCGAAGACATTCAAGATTAGGCTTCATATGGCCCTAGACATTCTGCTCTAACTGGAGATGTCCCTGTTGGCTGCACGGGTGTTGGACAAGATGACCTTTGAGGTACCCTTCCAATCTGACACAATCTGTGAATCTGTGAGAAAAGAGAGGTAGGCAGCAGGAAAACACAATCAAAATGGTCCTGCTTCATAGGGAAATACCCTGTATTGTCTGAATGTGTGAGCAATCTGGGCTGTGCTGGCTGCTAAATTGTGGGCTGAGGTTTTTCAGCCTGCTTGGAAGGCTTATCTGAATGGCCAAGGACACCACCTGCAAAGTGGCCTCCAGAGGAATGAGAAAAACAGTTCAGCAGGAAGATAAAAGGAAAACAAGAAGACCACCAAGAGCAAAACAAGGAGCATTCTGAACAGATTGTGCCTTAAATGAATTAGACCAATTAGAGAATTCCACAGGAGTTTGTATCTGGATGATCTGGGCCAGCTGTTTGGGGCAACAGCTTGTCCCTTAATGATTTGGACCAATTGCTTTGTAATGGGCTGGCTTGAACAGTCTGTTGGAAGGGTATATAAATGCATGTTCATATTCAATAAATTGGCATTGCTTGGATCATACTGATCTGTGGTGACTCTGTCCAGGATCTCCTGATGAGAAGCTGTCCCAAGGGAAAAAAGACATGCTATTCTGCCTCTCTTTGCCTGTCTCAAGACAAAGAACCCATGGAGGGTGATGAACATTCACAGCACTCTTAACTCCTGGGGTCTTTAGGAATGGCCAAAGTTATCCTCACTGTTACGGAAGCTGAAGAAAGATGTAATGACTCATTAGAGGGCTGAACCCTTCTGCTGCGAGGCTGGGCTGACATAGTTGGGGTTGTTCAGCCTGGGGAAGAGAAGGGTCCAGGGAGACCTTCTGGTGGCCTTTCAGTAACTGAAGGAGGCCTATAAAAAAGATGGGAACAGAGTTTTTAAGCAGGCCCTGTTGTGACAGAACAAGAGCTGATGCTTTGAACTACAAGAGGGAGATTCAGATTGGAGAGAAGGGTGAAATGTTTGACACTGAGGGTGGAGAAACACTGTCCCAGGTTGCCCAGAGTGGTGGTAGAAGCCCCATCCCTGGAACCATTCCCAGTGAGGTTCTTCGGGGTTCTGAGCAACCTGCTATAGTTGTAGATGTTGCAGCTGTCTGCAGGGAGGTTGGATTAGATAACTTTGAAAGGTCTCCTCCAACCCAAACCGGGATTCCACTCTTCAGATTTACTCCTTTGCCCCAAATGAAACACCAATAATTTATGCAAAAGTGTCCTCTGCATGGAGGTCCCTTGTGCTGTCATTAATTGGTGAGGACTGGATCGACCCATTGTTACATGTAAGGAAAAAGGTTAATCCACACATAGCAAGCCCAAGTGATGTGATGAGTCGGGGGCTAGAGCAACTAAATATCTGCTTTATATCTGGATGATTCCTATTCCTTTAGCGCATTACATCAAACAAGCTCTTGATGATTTGCTTTAGCTGTCCAAATGCTAGGATTTTTAGGGATATTTTGTGGTATTCATTGGGAATGCAACTCAAATTGGCAAGATTCTCACAGTCTTGGCAACTAAAAATCAGCTGCTAGATTCAACCTACATTTAGTCTTTGGTGACTGCTTGGTAATTATGCCCCTATTCCCCTGCCTATTTTTATCTAACACAGAGGAAAGAGCCTGAAATTGTGCCAGAGGGAGGGTTAGGTTGGAGACCAGGAAAAATGGCTTTGCTGCAAGAGTGGTCAGGCATTGGGACTGCCCAGAGAGGTGGTGGAGACCCCATCCCTGGAGGTGTGCAAGAACTGTTGGATGTGGCGCTGTGGCCTATGGCTTCATGGCCATGGTAGTGTTGGATTGATGGTCAGGCTTCATCTTAGAGGGTTTTTTCAACTGAAATAATTCCATGTTCTGCCACAAAAGGGCATCTGACCATCCTGGCTCAAGTACCAAGGTGTTTTTAATTCCTGTGCTGTAGTCACTCATTCATGCTGTAAACTGTGCTTTTGCAATGGCTTAGCTTCAATAACTGTAATCAGAAAAATCGATTTTCCTTTTTTACCAGGATGTGCTGAAGTGTTTAAATCGCTTTAGTTAATCTCTGTGTTGTTATTCAGGATGCTGATATTGGCTGATCTCTCTCTACTTGATTATCCTGATGAGTCATCTCTCTCCCCCTCTCCTGAGGAATAAAATTAGCACTACCTTTTCCTCCCCATCTAACTATTTATGAGCAGCACAGAGAGGTTTCCACAGGGCTTAAACAGAAGCAATGGCAAGCTTGCAGCCACACACTCCCAAATCTGTGTTATCAAGTGTAAGTTACACTGAAGAAGTAGCAGAAGGAGGTATTCCTTGCGCACTACATCACTCTGACAAGTTTCCCAGTAGAAAGGTTTGCTGGAACACAGACAAATCAGATTTGCATGATTAGTTTTCTCTATGATACTTAAGGCTTAAAATGATTTTTCTGGTCAAAAAAATATGGCTTTATCCTCTGGAACTGGCCCTCCTGCCTAACAGACCACGGAACTCCATCCAGGTCCAGTAACTCCTGTCTGGACTGAAGAGGTGAAGAAGGAAGGTGTTTTCCTGGCAGTGAACATATTTTACGACTATCCCTCTCTGATATGATAGTGGAAGATAGCAGGGGTGTTGGACTGGATGATCTTTGGAGGTCCATTCCAGCCCCTGACACTCTGTGAATCTGTGATTCTATTGATCATCTCTCAGATTTTCTCTAAGATAAACACACAAGCTCTGTAACGCTGTCTTTTCCTTTTATTCTTCAAGTTCTCTATTTTCTTCCCTCTTTCCAAGTCCCTCTTTCTTTAAAAATCACAGGATCACAGGGTGTTAGGGGTTGGAAGGGACCTCTGGAGAGCTTCCACTCCAACCCCCCTGCCAGAGCAGGGCCAGAGCAGGACCAGAGGATCTAGCACAGGTCACACAAGAACACATCCAGACAGAGCTAGAAAGGCTCCAGATAAAGAGACTTCACAACATCTGTGAGCAGCCTGTGCCACTGATCTGGCACCCTTACACCAAAGAAGTTCTTCCTCATGCTGAAGTCCAACTTCCTGTGCTGCTGTTTCCATCTGTCTCTCAACCTATGCCAGGGCACAAGAGAGCAGAGGCTGTTCCTGTCCCTTCCTTTCTGATCTCCAGCCCAACTGAGTATTGATGGTTGGGAAAAGGGGTTGGAGCAAATATGTCTTCCAAAGGCAGCTAGCAGCTACAGATGCACTTAGCAATCTGAATTCACAATATTACACACTGGGTTGGGCTGCAAAGACCTTGAAGATCATCTAGTTCCAACCCCCTACCGCGGGCGGGGACACGTCCTACCACACCTGGTTGTTCAAGGGCCCCTCCAATCTGGCTTTTAATACTTCCACAACTTTTCTAGGCAACCTCTTCCACTGCCTCACCACCCTCACGGGGAAACGTTTTTTCCCTAATGTCTTACTTATATCCATCTCCTCCCAGTTTAAAGCCATCACTCCTTTACTTTCTTTTAGCTATTCCTCTTTGTTGTATGTGTGAAGCTGATGTTTCCCTTTTGAGCAAAATCTTCTAGTAAAAATTTACCACACCTCAGACAGGTTAAAATTGCTGATTTGGGCCACTACTGTTATCAGGAACTGCTTTAGGTACTAAACTTCTTGTCACAACCTCCACCGCAGTTTAAACTCTTCTGAGAGTGCTCAAAAGCACTAAAATTCATTTGAGAGAGGAGGGGAAAAATGGTTAAAAAATGCCATAATAACACTTCCTTTAAACTATGCATTTTGTGAAGAACCAGTGGGATATCTGGCACTGCTCAAAGCATTTTTGAGTCTCTACTGAGAAGTTATAAAAAGAAATAAAAATATTACAAAGCTGAATGGTGCTGTTGATACACTAGAGGGACAGGATGGCATCCAGAGGGACCTGAGCAGGCTGGAGAGGTGGCACATGTGAACCTCATGAGGTTCAATAAAAGAAAGTGTGGGGTTCTGCACCTGGGCCAGAACAATCCTCATTGTCAATACAGGCTGGGGGAGGAGGTGGCAGAAAGCAGCCCAGTGGAAAAGGACTTGGGGGTGCTGATGGACCAGAAGCTAGACAGGAGCAGGCAGTGTGAGACTGCAGCACAGAAGCCAATGGCAGCCTGGGCTGCATCCAAAGCTGGACTGCCAGCAGAGCCAGAAAGGGGATTTTACCACTTTACTCTCCTGAGATCTCACATGGAGTGTTGCATCCAGCTCCGGAGGCCTCAATATAGGAAGAACATGGACGTGATGGAGCAGGTCCAGAGGAGGGCACAAAAATGATCCGGGGTTGGAGCCGCTCTGGTATAAGACCAGGCTGATGGAGCTGAGGGTGTTCAGCCTGGAGAAGAGAAGGCTTCAGGCAGACCTAAGAGCAGCCTGCTAGGACCTGAAGGGGGCTAAAAGAAGGCTGCAGAGACACTGGTTACAAAGGCTGCAGGGACAGGACGAGGGCAGTGGCTTCAAACTAGAGCAGAGCAGATTGAGATTGGATGTTGGGCACAAATTCCGCAGGATGAGCTTTGGAGGTCCCACCCAACTCAGACCATTCTGTGATTCTGTGGTTCTAAAGCAGAGCAGTGGTTTGCTGGAAAACACCCTACCATCACAAATCTGCATGTGATCCTGACAGGAATATTCTCTCCCAGTTGCTTCCTGAAAAGCTGACTGATTCAAGCTGGCTTCTGTTATTAGATTCCATCATCACCATAGGGAGTATTGGTCACTAATGGAAACCAAGTCCGGTTTGTCCAGCTGCAGCCTGTGCCCACAGGCAGAGAACTGTAGGTAACAAACAAAATGCATACCTACTGCCTGGGGAGGAGGTGCTGGGCTTTGGCTTCAAGTTTTCTTTGTTCCTTTGAGCAAAGTCATTAAGTACAGAACCATAAAATAGAATCATAGAATGGTTTAGGTTGGAAGGGACCTCAAAGCTCAGCCAGTTCCAATCCCCCACCATAGGCAGGGACACCTCCTACTGGGTCACTCAAGGCCTCATCCAGCCTGGAGGGCCTGAACACCTCTAGGGAGGGAGCAGCCACAACCTATGCCAGTGTCTCACCATCCTCACTGCAAAGAACTTCTTCCTAACATCCAGTTTAAATCTCCCCTCTTCTAGTTTAAAACTATTCCTCCTCATCCTGTCATTACAAGACCTTGTCAGTAGTCCCTCCCCAGCCCTTCTGTAGCCCACTTATAATACTGGAAGGCCACTCCAAGGTCTCCTGGAAGCCTTCTCTTCTCCAGGCTGCAGAGCCCCAAGTCTTTCAGCCTGTCCTCAGAGCAGAGCTGCTCCAGCCCTCTGAGCATCTTGGTGGCCTCCTCTGGACTGTCTCAAACAGTTCCATGTCCTTCCTGTGCTGGGGGCTCCAGAACTGCACACAGGACTTCAGCTGGGGTCTGACGAGAACAAAGGGGCAGAATCTCCTTCCTTACCCTGCTGGCCACACTGCTCTTGCTGCAGCCCAGCACTTGGTTGCTGTCTGCACTGCACTCACACTGCAGGCTCATGTTGAGCTTTTCATCAACCCAGACCCCCAGGTCCTGTTCCTCAGGGCTGCTCTCAGCCATTTACCACCCAGCCTGTATTTGTGCTTGGGATTGTGCCTACCCAGGTGCAGGACCTTACACTTGGCCTTGTTGAATGTCATGAGTTTGGCCTGGGCCCACCTCTCCAGCCTGTCCAGGTCCTTCTGGATGGATCCCTGCCCTGGGGATGGAATGTCTCAGAATAAGCTTGGTTGACTTCACTCTGTTCTGGCAGAGGTCCTGAGCTTGTTGGAAGCATTAGGAATCAGCCTAGTGCCTTTATCAGGTTGATAGGTATGACATGGATAGGACAGAAGCCATCTGATCTTCACTTTAGTTTTGTTTTCCTCATCTTTGCTTACCTTTGATTATTTTCTGCTCTCTAGTTATCATTCAGAGCTCTGCCCACCTTCATCATCTGTGTGGCAGTTCAGGGGATCCTGGATCTCCCTTAACAAAACCATAGGGACAGAGGCCCATCCCAGGGGGATGGACCTGCTTGTCCCAGGATATCTTAATATTGTTATTCTATTCTGTCTTCCTGTATCATAGCTTAAAAAATAATGCCTGACCAATCCCCTTCCCTTCTCTTCCCTGCCTTTCTTCCTTCCACTTCTCTCCAGGAACAGCACCTGTTCCTCTCTCATGGTCTGTGGGGGTGATGGCTTCCAGCTGACAGGGCACTGAGCTGCCTCATGCAGCCTGCTGAGACCTTGTCGACCCCAGCAGGAGAGGGCAGTTTCGGCCTACCTTCAGGCTGACTGAGGGTGGAAGGGATGGAGGATTCTAGAAGGCCAGTTTGGGCCTAGTGGGTTTGACACTTGTTCTACCTGATTGCCTTTTGTATATATAATCTTGGAAATAGAACTTCTCTTTAATCTTCCAAGCAGTGTGCAGTATCCTGACTCTTACTGCTTTCTGGGAGTAGAATGAGGATGGCCCTAGACTGGGCCCTAGACCCTCATGGCCCTAGACTGGGACAATCTGGGATAATGTACCAACACATAGGGAATCATAGAACGATAGGAGTTGGAAGGGGATGTCACCTGTTTCTGGACCTCATAGAATGCTTAACTGAACAGTGGAACAACCCTCCAGGCCCTCTCCTACGCCCGATATTCCTAATGTCTAACGTAGTCTGTACTGGCAAGGAGAAATGAAAAGGTAACAGGTACTCTAGCAGTCTTTTCTTGTCCCTGTCTCCTATACCATGACTCCCACATGTACTGCTCAGTGTGTGTTCTTGGAGGTTACTTTTGCATTACTGAATTCAAGACCAAATTTGGCTGAACACCCTCTAGAGGGGGAAACATCTACTGCTGTTCTGCAAAACCTGACTATCATGAAAGAATTCTAGGACCTACACAGATCAGATGCTTTAAATCATAGAATCGCTGAGGCTGGGAAAGATCACCAAGATCATCAGATCCAACCATCAATTCAATACCACCATGCCCACTAAATAACGTCCCATGGTGCCATCTCTACACAGTTTTTGAACACCTTCAGGGATGGAGACTCCATCACCTCCCCATGCAGCCTGCTCCAACACCTGACCACTCCTGCAGGAAAGACATTTTTTTCCAGTACTGAGCCCAAAATTTCCCTGATGCAACTTGAGGTAACTTCCTCACATCTCCTATAACTTGTTGCTAGGGAGAAGAGACCAACCCCCACCTTACCCCAGCTTCCCCTCAGGTAGTTGCAGAGAGCAATGAAGTCTCCCCTCAGCCTCCTCTTCTCCAGACCAAACAACCCCAGTTCCCTCAGCTGCTCCTCACAGACCCTTCACCAGCCTCTCTGTTCCTCTCTGGACATACTCTAGCACCTCAACATCCCTTTTGTAGCAGAGGGCTGCTTAGGGATGCAGGTTTAGTTCAACACAAAACAGCTGCCATTTACCTCAGGTCTTGATGTCCGGATCTCACATTTAATGCTGCTTTTACATTCTGCCTGATGCTCTAGCAGAAAAGATCTACTACTAAAGAAATGGTTTTGGTAAAGAATACTTGTGGGATAGGCACAAAGTCATTTTTTTTCTCCTTGACTGCACAGATCACACAATATTAGAGCTGATTTCAGGTGTGTTTGCAGTTCAGATTATGACAGGCAGATGATCCTTCCCTCTGTAGACTGTCCCAGTGGTTCTCAGCGCCAAGAGAGAAGAATGGGTTTAGGGAGTACTTTTCTCCCTGCCTCGATTCCCTTGCATACTCAAACCAAAGGATCCTGCAGCTAGATGCCATATCCTCTGTTCAGTTCAGAGCCACTAGATGGTGGTGTGCACTAGACCTGAGGGAATCACAGAACACTCCAGCTGAAAAAGCCACTCAGGGTCACCAAGTCCAACCCAGAACCCTACTCTGCATGGTCCACCTTAAACCATAGCGCCAAGCACCACATTCAAACTACCTTTAAAAACATCCAGGATTGCTAACACCACCACCTTCCTGGGCAGCACATTCCAATGCCTGACCACTCTTGCTGGGAAAAAATTCTTCCTCATGTCCAGTCTAAGTTCCTCAGGGGACCGAGAGCAGTGAGTTCCTCCACACTCTGAGCAGCAGCCTCAATGTTGGTCAAAAACTAAAGACCAGGGGACAAGAGGATGAGGCCAGACTCTTTTCAGTGGTGCCTAGTGACAGGACACTGGACAATGATCACAGACTGGAACCCAGGAGGTTCCATCTGAACAGGAGGAGAAAATTTGTTGCTGTGAAGGTGATGGATCCCTGGAGTAGGCTGTCCAGAGAGGTTGTGGAGTCCCCTTTAAGGGCCACAAAGATGATCTAGGGGCCAGTGCATCTCTGCTATGAGATTAGGCTAAGGGAACTTAGATTGTTCAGCCTGGAGAAGATTCATGAGGGATCTTAGCGCTACCTTCCAATACCTGAAGGATTCCTATAGGAAGGTTGCGGAGGGACTTTTTACAAGAGTATCTACTGATAAGACAAGGAAAAATGGATTTAAATGGAAGGAGAATAGGTTTATATTGGATCTTAGGAAGAAATTCTTCACTCCAAGGGTGGCAAGACTCTGGAATGGATTGTCCAGGGAGGCTGAGAATGCCCCTTCCCTGAAGGTATTCAAGGCCAGGTTGGATAATGAAGCAAGCATGGCCTGGTGCCTGGTACGGCCTGGTACAGGGCGGGCTTGGAACAGAGCCAATTGACGGGAGATCCGGACAGAGCCATACACAGACCAATATGACCCAAGCAATGCCATTCTCTGTTTATTGAAATATGAACATGCATTATATACCCTTCTAACAGCCTGTTCAAGCTAGCCCATTACAAAAGCAATTGGTCAAATCATTTAAGGGACAAGGTCTTGACACAACCAGCTGGCTCAAATTGCCCAAATACAAACTCTCGTGGAATGCTCTAACTGGTCTAATTCATTGATGTGCTAGCTGCAAGGGACCAAACAGTTGGAAGCATCCTATCTGTTCGGAACACCTCTTGTTTGCCTTGAATCTTCCTCTTGTTTTGATTTCTGCAGGCTGTTACTGTAGTGCTTCTGCAGGCTACTGTAGCCTGTGTCCTTGGCCGTTGGATAAACATTTCAAGTAGGCTTGAGAAAATTCAGCTTACAATTTTACAGTTAGCAAACTTAGTTAACTTGGATTTGCTCGCATATCCAGCTAATACAGAATATTTCCCTACAGAATAAGGCCTTGAGCAACTTGGGCTAGCAGAAAGTGCCCCTACCCATGGCAGGGTGGTCAGATTAGCTGGTGTCTGAGTTCTCTTCCAGCCTTCGCCATTGTATGACTCTATGATTATCCTTCTCTGGGGACTTTCAAGGCCCATCTGGATGTGTTTGCATGTGACCTGCCCACTTGCTGCTCCCCAAACGTCCCTTCTAGCTGCTACCATGCTGAGCAAATAGCTCTCTCCAGCTCACTAAAAGGCAAGAAGTTAGAAATCCAAGCTGCAGCAGACCGCTATTGTCGTGAGTTTAAAGAGCTGACAGAGTAAAGCTCTCAAAC
>VWZE01004767.1:383097-395966 GCA_013396675.1 Eubucco bourcierii | reverse complement strand
ACACATATATACATACATACATATATATGTATATATATAATTTTTTTAATTAAAAGGCTATTTGAAATAATTATTTTTAACTCCCAGGAAGATATGTAAAAGGAAAACTATTCTTGGGGGTTTTCTTTGTTTGGGGTGTTGGTTTTTTTAAAAGACAAGTAGTTACAAAAGAAAGGTAAAAAGAAGGAATACAGACATGAGAGAATTGCCATAAGAGCAGTGCAAATTGTTGTGAGTAAGGAAAAAAAAAAAACCCAACCCAACACCAAAACAGGGAAGAAATTGAAAATGTTGACTGAGAATGCATGATGTGAGAAATGCAGTGTGAAAGACACTTTGCTTTTGTCTAAGATTTGCTCCTGTTTATAGTAATTTACTTATTTTACATGTTTTATTGCTGCCCTACAGCTAACACAACAAGCAGCAGCTGTGCTTGCAAAAGACATTATGCTCGCAACAGACACCTGCTATGGTTGTACTCAGATCATGCCTGGTTCAGGATCAATACATAAAATGCTGGTGGCCAAAGGAGGAGCTCTCCTAGTCATTGATGCACTCTCAAAAGCCAGAGACCAGGAACTGGCATCTTCTGCAACCCTATCTGAAATTCTAGCCAGCTCCCTATTAAATATTCACTTGCTCCTCACAAGCTGGTAGTCCTGTACTTCAGTAGCTCTCACATGCAGCATTTTCTCCAACCATAAGGAATTTCCCATTGCTGACTGCATTAAAAATTACCTATATGGCTGAAGTACCCTGTTAATGTCACCCCAAGGCAGCTTTTTCCATAAACCATTTTGTTTGCAGAACATTTCAAATGTCTGTAGTGTTCTGCAAAGGTAAAGTGGACAGGATGCCAAGTCTGGAGAGCACGTATTCAGAATGTTTTAGTTCTCCCTTCTTCTGTTGATCTGATTAGAAGCTGTACTGTAATCAAAGAACAGGTTATGCCCTGCATAAGTATCATAAAGTATCTAACTTTGTTACAGATCTGCAACAAACCCAAGAAAGCAACACACTGTGCAGAGAGGATGTGAGGCTAACACAAAATTGTGTGAGCTTTAGACTAATGAATGCTTTTAACAATTAAACCTTTTTGTTGTTGCTGTTGTTGTTTGGTTTTCAGCTAGGATTCATAATGCACCTATTCAACAGGAGGATTTGGCCTTAAGTCAGAAAGATGAGATAAACAGGATAACCATTAAAACACAAAACCCCGTGGTAGCACCAACTGCATGAAGATCAACATTAGATTAAATCCCATTCAGTAAGCAGTGTTTATGCACCTCTCAGCCAGACAGGATGTTCTGCTGGTGTTTCAGACTGGATTCCAGCTGAGTCGTATGAGGTACAGGGACTACATCTCACTGCTGAAGCAAATGAGTCACATTTTCTAAGATAAAAAAGCACAGATTTTACTTGTTTGCTGTGGGAAGGGCTGGGAATGTCTAACACTAGCTTCAGCATTTGGTAATAGCACGGCAAAGGTTTCTTAGAGTGCTATTAGTTGACAAGATGTAGGTTCCTATCTACTTCATGGATAGCTAGAGAATGTTCCTTTTCTTGTCCTTTTAAAAGAGAAAGAATAAGCAAAACAAGAGAGGGAAAGAAAAGACCCTAAAAGCCCAACTAGTGGATCTGAGGATAAGGAACAGGTTTGATTCTTAGTTAAAAAGGTAATTCCAAACATTGTCCTTGTTTAGGTTCACCTAAAGCGTGGGTCATGGCTCAGGTCTGGCTCCTGTACAAATTAAATTCCATTTGAGTTTTTCATTCAGTGAAGTGCAGATGAGGCTTGACAGGCTGTTATTTGGGACATAGTTAACTTATCACTGTTGTTATTAAAGGTAGGCAAGTGGAAGAAAGGGATTGTTCGTAACTGTAAAAGCCCTCTGCTGCTCTCCAGCTGCACAAAGGTAGGGTTTTGACAGCAGACTTTTATGGTAGGATTCTCCTAGCCTGCCTTCTCACTGCCTCCACTATGAACATCTGGTCAGTTGTGTAGCATTAGTAGGAGGGAACAGGAAATTTCAGGAGCTTAATTATTTTAAACATTAATATTTATGCTAAGTGATAATTAATGCAGCCCTGATAATTAGCTTAGATGGTCCAAGTAAGAAATCTAGGCACCTAAAATTTGCTGAATTTAGTCCCACCCTTGGAAATGAAGTTGAAGAATATCTGAGGATAATTTTTATTCAGACCTTAGCCATGGAATTTGTTTTGATCCTGTTGCTAAATGAGGAAGCATGAAGAATGCATTGTCCTAGCATGATCATTCACCTCTCTCTTGGCAGTGAAGTAACTGTTGGCAACATTCCCCTTCAGCTTCAAAGTTAGCATCTCCTTCAAATGAGCAGGAACTGCTTCAAGCCATTGTTTTAGGGTGTCTTCAAGCTTGGTTTGACACCACTCTGCAGGTCAGATATCTAATATTGTACCCATTATCATAGCATCTAAGCACCTTAAAAGTTCCTTCCTTTGTTTATGTAGATTTAATATCTTCCAGACCACCTTTGCAATCTCAAGAATCCGATTCTGTTTTAAACAGAAGTTAGGAGCATCAGGGAAGCAAATGTCTTATCCAATAAAACCAGTCCAGTTCTTGTCTAGATGCAGATTCTGGTTGTCTGCTCAGTTGCAACTCAGCTGACTTTCCAGGTTGCAAAAAAGGGCAGACAGCAAAGAGCTCCTGCTCCAACAACAGTACCTAGGTAACAAACTACCAGGCATAGAAGTGACACTAATATTGCTTGCTTGCTTTTTAAGATGCCTAATTTCTATTCAAGTTAAATCAACTTTGTTCATTACCATTTCCTTTTTGTCACTTTGAAAATGCTCCTCTGCTAACAGCTGCAGCAAGGGTTAGCAGGTGCTGGTGGCCCCATTTCCAGATATGATTTGCAACAGTCAGCATTTTACTTGCTAGACAAGCAAAACTGTGTGTCTAAGTGAGCGAATTCAAATATTAAGGCATATAAAAATCTGCTAACAAAGTCTTCCATGATGTAGAAAGTCTACTTGGCTCTGCAAATTGAACAGATTTTTGTTGGGAAACACAAACATTAAAAAGCAAAACAAAACTCTGCCATTTTAAGAGGAGTATGAGGATTGTAAATATATCAAGGAATAATACTTTCAGGTTGTTCATATTTACACTAAAATACTTTGAACTATATGGAGTTATTAAATAAATGATGGATCACTTCATACAGTATGTCGCCTTGCAGCTGCCACAGCAGGACTTTGTTTCATGCTGCTTTTCTACTCAGAATTGCTTTAATATATTAAAGTGTAACAGAAAGCCATGATTTTTGGTTTGTTTTTTATTACTATGCTACATCTACATCTCTTTCTTAACTATTACCTGAAATCTTGAATTTAAAGTTGAGTGCCCACAGAGAAAAAAAAAAAATCCACTCTACTGAAAACAAAATTTGCATGCTCTGTCTAGTTCAGTTTTCTTCAGTTGACTGATTATTTAGCCCAAAATTCATCCCATATCTGGTAATATGGATAAAAGAGATTAATAAATAAGGAAATCACAGAATCATTTAGGCTGGAAAAGACTTTCAAGATCATTGAGCCCAACCGTTAACTCTAACAAGTCCATCACTAAGCCAAATCCCCAAGCACAGCATCTACACAGCTTTTAAGCACTCCTTCATGAGTGTTTCAACCTTTAATTCACAAAATGCCTCTTCTGTTTTGCAATGACAGTCCTTTATGAAATAAACATAACAATTCTTGCTGGTAACATCAAATATGTCCCTGCTTTCAACAGAATGCAGTTAACTCTTGAATTGACAGGGATTTTTTTTGTGTGTTTTTTTTTCTTTCTTTTTTGTTCTCTTTTTCTTTATAAACATCCATATCAATGCCCTTCCTCTAAAGACATATTTACTTAGTGGTTAAGTAAAAATATACCAGTTTTTCCAAAGTAAGCACACACATGGGCCCTGCACCTTCTGTTTATACCTGGTAAAAATCCATCCCTAGCAGATTAATGGGATAACTTTTAATTTAGATATAGAAATGAGATAAATGCATACAGGATAAAAAGGGATCTATAGCATAGCCTGCATTCACACAAGTCAACTTTATAAAGGAAACCTAAACAGAACTGTCATTGCTTTCCACACTGCTTAGGCTGAGAAAGAGAAGCTGCTACCATTGGCTAGCCTCATTCACAAGGACAACCAGGCCACCAACGAGCTGGGCATCCATAGTGCATCATCTACCTGAAAGCCAGATGTGCACTGTCCACCTCCAGTAGCTCCCGAGTGCTATTTGCACTCTCTCTCAAATAGCTTTTCTGGTAACACAAGGGATGGAAATAGACTAAAATTCCTGTCCATTAAACCAAGATTGCATTCCCTAGGATGGATAAAATTAGTAATCAATTTGCTTTGTCATTGTAACAATCCTCTTAATTTTTCATTAGGTTTGTTTTAATGATTTAAAGGCAAGCTAGGAAAAGATTCTGCTTGGCTGCAGCATGTGATCACAGAGATGTGACACAACAGAGGCAGGATCCATTACTCAGCTCAGGTGGTTCTGCCTTACCTTTTAGTTACAAACACGTTAAAGAAAAAGGTGAGTCTTCCCTCACCAAGGTAAAATCAAGGTCATCTTATTTAAGATACCCCTCTGAGATAGTAATACTTAAAAGTAAATGACACTCCATCTAAATTATTTTACTGAAAGCCTTCAACTCCTCCTAACCTCTCCAAGAAACATCTTCCAAACCTTTAAGAAGTTGCCAACTGTTTGGATAACACAGTTCACAGAGTCCCACCCTTTAAGGGAAAGGTTGTGTGCTCGAATTGGGCCAAATAAGCAGTAAGGTGATATAAACCCAAGCCAGTCAAACCACATGAATGGTTCCCAACCACATAGGAATCTGATTTATAACCATACCCAAGCAGCAATATCAGAGTTCCAAAAATTCTCCTTGCTGGAATTTACTGCAGGATAGTACTGACAGAATTTAACCATTAACAGTGCTGTTGGGTGGCCACGAAAACTGCACTGTGGTGTGCAATTCTTTTATACAAGGGAAACTGGCTATGGAAACTCATTATTAACTCATGAAGCCTTGAAGATTTCTCTATCTAAGCATGCCTAGTATTCTTGCTAAGGAAGCCACCACTGGCATAAGAAGCTGATTTTAAATATAACCCAGGACACTTATTTTTACAGAGGGAATGCTTCGTGATCTTTTGTGACTCAGTTTGTTCCCAGACAACTTGTTCCCACTTTGTAATTCTGCAGTTCCTTTGATCTTAAGGCATTTGGCTAACTGTACTTCTGCAGGATGCCTGATGTGCTGCCACCAGTCAGTAGAAAAGGAGAAACTAAAGAACTCCTGGCTTTCTTCTACATACCACATGTAGAAGAAGGTTTTTGCTTTGTTTTCTCACGAATTAGCTCTATATATATTATGGAAAATTTTGAACAAGAAGGGGAAAAAATGTATTCTGATATAAGGCTGCTCACATATGAACTGTTGTGGAGTAACTACAGGGCCTTGATGGCAGACCATCCTTCACACAGTGTCATAACTTGCACCAGCCTAAGAAACGGATGTAGTAAAAGCAGTGTTAAATCTTGGCATGGAAGCACTTGTTCAAAACCTCTTCACTTGAGTACATCCAGTCTGCTGCCTGCTGCTTTCCTCCTTGGGAAAAATAACACTGTTCTCTCTTCAGTGCTAGAAGGGTTGATCCACTCCAATTTAAATACAATTAGCAAAATTGTTACACAAGCTGCAGTTGCCAGATCTTTATAGCTGGTGATACCTCAGCCAAAGCACACACCATTTGCTGCTTCCAGTGTGCCTTTGTAAGGCCATCAGTTGGAAAAAGTAGGTTTCTGGTTGTGCAATGAATCCAGTTGTAGCCAGGAATTAAAGACACAAACATAAAATCCCAGCCTGGTGTTTGACTTCAGCTTTTACAGCAGCACTGATACTCCAGGGTAACTTACAAGAGGATTTGAATGCCACTTGTTACTCGTTTTGGTTTTCCTGCTGTGCAGAAGCAATGAGAGAGAGCTGAAGTTGGCTGATTTTTTCCCAGCCAAGATGTGTGCTTTTTATAAAGATGAGATGAGATGTCAGGCTCGTTTTGGGGAGGAACATAGGTATGAGATACTAACCAAAAGCCCTAAGTGACCTGGTGGGTTTACTTCTGTTCTCTGGTTGGTCACAGGTGTGTTATGATTGGGTCCCCCTGTGTTCATCAGCCTCCTGTGTTGCTGATGCAGATGGACCTGGCTCTGGATTTCTCAAGCAAATTGCCAGGTATAGATCCCATGTTTAACCCCATTATTGCCACTGTAAATGTCTTCTCACTTGCTCCCTGTGATAGGACGAGGAGCAACAGATGGAAGCTGCAGCACAGGAGGTTCCAGCTCAACACAAGGGGGAACTTCTTACCTGTAAGGGTCACAGAGCACTGGCACTGGCTGCCCAGATAGGTTGAGGAGCCTCCTTCTCTGGAGACTTTCAAGGCCTGTCTGGATGTTTTCCTGTGTGTCCTGAGCTAGATTGTCTGGTCCTGCTCTGGCAGGGGATTAGACTGGATGATCTCTTCGGGCCCCTTCCAACCCCTGACATCGATCCTCTGTCGTCTCATCTGTGTTTTACTCTTAAACCAACCCTCCCAATTACTTGAAGAAATTCCTCCTGACTGTGCCTTGCTGTTTCCTAATATCATAGTTCCCTAATAAACAACAGTTTTCAGGAACAACTTTGGCATTAAAGCAAGGGACACGAGCTTGATACAGGAATCCCTTATCCATGAACATGTAAGAGTTACAGGTTTGTGTGATGGTTTGGGAGTTCCCTGTCTGTCCTGTCCCCCCCCCCACTTTGTAAAATCCCCCAGACTAGACTCAGCCAGCTGGAAGGACTGAAGCTCTATTTACAGCTCAGCACAATATACAAGCAGATATACACACTACAGACAGGAATATTTACAGAAATATATAAGTTAAAGGTAGTACAGAAACACAACTCCCCTCCCAGAAACCAGAGACCCCAGGAGGGGCTCCCAACCACCCTTCCACCCTCTCCCCACTCCTATACCTTACCCCAAGGTTTGCCTTACATAGAAGGTGAGTTTGGAGGCCAGGGGGGTTAGAAGGAAAGTGGTTAGTGAGGTTACTCAGCAGACAGGAGAAGCCAGAAGCTAGACTGCCCGAGACGCTGTGCCCCAGAGACTCATATCTATGTTTTGAGTACTTAAACATCTCAGCAAGCCTATGAGTGAAGTAGACATCACCATTGTTTTTCCTTCCACAGCCTATAATATAATTTTCTCCATTAAAATACTCCAATTAGCCTCAAACCATCACAGTTTGTTTGTTTGCTTTTAAACAAAGCTTTGAACATAGTCCCTGCAGGCTGCTTAAACTATTCATCGCCAGCAAATCCTGGGCTTCCTTTGAAGCCTGAGGTCAGACAGCCCCTCCGGAGTTCCTGTTCCTGGTGCTGCAGATTCTCTCTAACTCAGGGCAGCACTTTCTTTTCTGACAGTGAGAGGGTTTCTAACCTGGAGTTTCACATGGCACTGACTCCTAACGATAGAAATACGAGGGTGGACATCACACACCTCTGGTTTGTCTGCAACGGCTGGGGAAAGGACTTTGAGTTAAAAACTGCTAATCACACTTGCAGCCCAGGAGTTCATTCTCTCATCTGATCATATCAGTATGACTGGAAAGTAAAACACAGTACTTCAGTCAGTCTGAAATACTAAGGTTTTTAAAAGCAAACCAGTCTTTTGGGGAGGAGTTTGAGTTCCTTTTCTCACTAGTTTTCCTTTGCTTCATTCAGCTCTCGGTCTCATGTCAGGGCAATGAAACTTTGAGCCACACGAAGCTAGATAAAGTTTGTCTTGTATCCTATTTGTGCATCTCAAGGTAAAAAGGTCACCAGAGAATGCTTTTAGAATTCTTTTCCCCCACGCCTACTGAGGACTTTTGTACTCCTTTCTGACTCTGTCAGCATGCTAGCTAGGACCCAAACTGCAATACCAGCTTGGCCTTCCTTCTTAACCATTCCACCACCCCACATTGGGAGTTACTACTCCTGAGCTGTAACAACTCATAGCATTCCCTAAACACCACAATTTGGCTGTCTCTGCGGAGCCATTTCACTGTGAAAATGAAAGAGAAATTCAGGATACTGTGGTTGGATTTGTCCATTAACCATAGTTCCTACTCGCTGTCTTTTTACATCATCCCTAAAACATTCTCCTTATTCAGCAAAGAACTCAATTCAAGTTTACATTCTTTTCCTGCAGCAGCCTTCTCTGCCAACCAGAAGTTATTTATTACATATATTATTTATACATATATTTGTTACATATATTATCCATACCTGCATGCTTTGCTGGCTTTCTCCTTCAGAAACGAGACAGTTCAAGGTGGGAGCAGTGAGTGCCCAGGGCAGGAGCTGTGGGGGTGCCTAGGGTACAGCAAATGATGTCCAGGGCAGGAGCTGTGGGTGCCCAGAGTGCAGCAAATGATGTCCAGGGCAGGAGCTGTGGGTGCCCAAGGCAGGAGCAGTGAGTGCCCAGGGTAGAAGCCAAGGACGCCCAGAACAAAGGCTGCAGCTGCCTGCAGACTGATGGCACAGTCAGCAATCTCCTCCGTAGATCTGTAACAACAACGGGAAACACATATATTAATTCTTCCTTCAATTTCGGCTCTCCACGTTAATACATATCAAGACCCTTGGAGGTGGCAGGAAGCATCCCAGAAACGAGACTTTTGGAAAGGCTGCCTCACTGCCTGCCACGGAGGTGCAGCAGAGCTCAGTGCTGAGCCAACAGGACACGAAGTGGTTTTCTCCTTCGCGCGTAACAGCACCCATCTCACAGATCTGCTGTCTGCTCTGTTAGTAGATAGCAGCGAAACTGAACTCCATTTCCAGAAGCGTTTTTACCCTCAACATCACATTGCAGAAACTCATCTTCTGCAAACTGTTTTCTCCAGGCTGCCCAAGGGTCTGTGGAGAGCAGCAATTGCCATCTGCCGGCAGCGCACGGAACGGGCTCTGTCCGCAAGAGACAGCTTCGCCTGTCTGGCTAAATTTGGAAGTGGATTTGAGCCAAGCAAAGGGTGCAGTGTGGGAGCTGAGCCTCCACACTGGGACAGAAGAGTTCCCCAACTTCCCAGCTTCACTCTGGAAAGGGAGGAGAAAAACACTACAGAGGAGCAGGTGTGTTTGAGGGATCCTTGACATGACTAAGGTTTGCTGAGCTGTTGAGAGAGCCTGTCAGATTGCTGTCATCTTCTCACTAAACTTCAGCTTTTATACTTTGAAGTGACAAAAAGAGAATATAGGGCAGGCAAAACCTGTGCTGTTGGGAGATGCAGGCTCATTTTCTGTTTCCAGGTCGGAGTTGATTGGAAGCACCACAGGAATCCCTGCCCATCCCCACCCAAAATCCAGTGTAACACAGCAGGCTCATCCCCTAACTCTCCCATCTGCTTTTTTTCCAGCTGTGAGTCTTTATCTCCCATGCCTTTCTGCCTCCAAATTCATGTTGCAACCCACCCTAGACTCAAGCCTTTTCTGCTCATCATAAATGTACTTGCTCTATCACTCACAACATTTTCTGGTAGGAGTTCCATATCTTAATTGCATGTGTGAAAAAAATGCATCCTTTCATGTGCCACCTGTTTCCAGTAACCTTCACTGGGCAGTCCCAAATTAACTGTCCCTTCCCACATGAGAGCAATCTTTTCCTATCAACCATTTCCAGGTCACCCATGAATTCATGCATCTTTGTGATATTCCCCTTCAGCTGTACCTTTCCCAGGCAGAAGAGCTGATTCAGTCCTTCTTCCTTCAAAAGCCATTCCATGCCTGCTGATTCTCTTGGCCTTCCTCTGAAGCAGCTCTGTTACAGCCCATTTCAAGGTGGAGGATGGGGACAGCTGAACTGCACACAGCAGCACTCTGAGTTTACATGGCAGTAAACATTTGTATCCTCCATTTTCCTCCCAGCAATTCTTATTTCCCCATACTAATTCCTTGCATTTCTTTTGCTTTTTTTGACTGTATCAGGGTGATTTTTTCACTCTCTGCTAGCATCTCAAGGTCTCATTCCCAAATAGCCATGCTTAGCTCAGGACACTGAGCTCCTAAGCTGATGTCAGATTTGTTCATCCCTTGTACAAACCAACTTTGAATTTAATTCAAGTGGCATTAAAATGACAGCCTCAGAAAAGCCTTCTGGATATCTTTACGGGTGGCACTCATCTTTACACCAGCAATTTATCCCACATCAGTGGCAAACTTTGCCATATGATAGTAGCAAACTACAAGCTGTGGAAGAATTTGAGTATAGCCAATAACAGGGAAGCAAAACAGCAGGTTAAATGCAACAATGAGGTTAAATTCCACAAATGTGGAAAAAAACCCCGAACAAACAAACAAAAAAACCTGACCAACAAACAAACAAACACCCCCACCTTCTCTAGGTACATCAAATAAAGGCCTCTAGGATGTTATTATCCTTAGAAAGTTCACTAGAGAGATCTTGGACTTATTTTGGCTCCTTTTCTGGCAGTATTAGTTCCCTAAACAATAATATCTAATAGGTACATAAAACATTAATCACTACTGAGGAGATAAAAAAGAAAGTGTCAGGACTAGTCATGCAACAATGCTCTGATACTACACACAAGGCAGTTCTCAGAACAGCACTAGAAAAGGCAGAGGACAGATTAGCAACTCAATCCAGCTTCAGGGAAACAAATCAGGAAGGAAACTGAGGCCTGGAAAGACAGGTCTGGCATGACAGGTGAAGGCAAATGTTTACCTGTGAAGTCTCGAGCAGAAGACCCAAAGGAGATCCCAGAATATGATCAGGCTTCAAGTTTAACCCAACAGTTGCTACTCCATTCAGCAGAACTGAATGACACAACTAATCAGTGCAAGGTTTAAGAGGTCAAAATGATGTACTTAAACCAACAGGAAAGAGCACCAAAGGAAGATACCATAACAACAAAATACAATGCAGGCTGTGCTCAACACTCCCCCACCCTGCAGTGTGTGATTGCAAGAGGAGCCCTCAAAGGATAAGGTCTTAAGGCACCTTAGTATTTGCTTTTTGAGGAGAAGCCAGCACACTGCAGGAAAGCCAAGTTCAGCCTCTCAGGAGCCATGTGCTACTTCAGTGTCCTGGTGAGGACTTTTTCTTTACACCGTGGCACACGGAATCACAGAACACTAGGGGCTGGAAGGGACCTCGAAAGCTCATCCAGTCCAACCTCCCCCTGCCAGAGCAGGATCACCTACAGCAGATCACACAGGAACAGATCCAGGAGGGTCTTGAATATCTCCAGGGTGTCCTTTGCTGTGCTTAGCACAAGAAGGTTCTGGGATCCTTCTCAAAAGAACGTGGGTATTACAGCCCTACAACAAAGAAATCATTGTAGACAGCCAAAATGCATTCCCCTTGAAGGCTGGACTGTGATTCAGATAAGACTAGGGTAAGAATTAAGACTAATTTCTCCAGCAAGTCTGACACAAAACAGACTGTGTCAAGTGAATATAAAGTTGGAAAGCTGTGGTTTGTTTGATTGTTTTAACATAAGCCTCAGCTGGACCTGAAACTTTTAACAAATGGAACATGACTCATGATGCTTAGGTAGGAATGACATTGGCTGTCACTTGGCAGGGTGAGGGACCTGCAGGCACATGCACTACGTGTGACTGGGGAGAGTTTCCCCTGTGTGACACAGGGGAAAAGGTCTTAGAGATTTTGCCCCATCTCTCATTTCATAATTGATGATTCTTTCACCTCTACAAAAAAAAAACAAAAAAAAAACAAACCAAAAAACCACTACTCATACAGGTTTCAAAACTGGTTTTTGCAGATAAGAATAAGCAGCATAGAAGTTTTTAATCACTCCTTTTCCTATCTTCCAAGTCAAATATCTAGTTCTATGTCCAAGAAGGGATTTAGAAGACCAGAAACTTTCTGCCTGCAGTCATCTGGCTCTGGCTGGGAGAAAACATCTCCACCATTGCCCTGTCTTAATAGTTTGCCTGTTCTTTCTTAGCACTCATTTGTTTTGCTGACAGTTAGGCCCGTGGAAACCAGCTCTTTACCTACGAGGTTGAAAAGTTCATCCTGTTCTACTTTTTAACAGAACAACAAAATTTTCCTGTAAGCTCAGCTCCCAGAATCGATTACAAGCCCACTGTAGCTGGCTCTGACCAAATGCTGGCATCACTTTAATAAACCATAAATTTTGACAAGTGTTTTCCTTCTTCTCTGCTAGCACTTAATACATTTTTCCCCCGCTCCAGGCATCCTGGTCACGTAACAAATCTCCTGCCACAAGCATGGGTCTTTAAAGGAACAAGATTTACCTTTGTCAGAATCTCATGCATGAGACCACCTTCAGGGTAAATTTATCATGTCCTCTGCAGCCCACATGCTGAGAAAGCATTTCAACTCCCATCTTTTCCTAATATTCCCTTAACTAGACTTTCTTTTTTCTCTGTATCAGGGAGAGCTTTGTCTATATGTACTTAAGCTCTTCGGTCACTTTACCACGCAAGCCACTGAACAGATTTCCTTCCAGGAATTGAAAGAAAACTAACTGAGAACCTAATCAGCTATTGCCTCCTGAAAACAGCAACACAGGTCTGATGGAATTGAGATGGAGTTTAAAATATTTATTCATAACTTGAGAAAAAGAATTAAATCTGTCCTCAAAAGGCTGGGGAGGCTCATGGTGTGTTAAGCTTTCCAAGCCAAGATACCACCATGCACTACTTCTTATCACACTTGGACTAGAACAAGCACAACTTAATCTTTTATTCAATTCCACTAAAAAAA